>VZSF01009519.1:0-293357 GCA_013398295.1 Chionis minor | reverse complement strand
AGGGCCTCCCCGGGGCCGCTGTCCCTGTCCCGGGCCGGGCGCCGCTGCCTGCGCTCCTGCCAGGCGCCGCTCGGCCCGCGGGGGTCTCGGGGGGCGGCGTTTCCCTCGCCCTGCCGGAGCCCGGCAGCCGCCGCGCTGGGAGGTGGTGCCGGGTGGCGCCGCCCGCCGCCCCGGTTTGCTCGGTGTGCGGGAGGCGTTGCGTGGGGCCGCGCTGTAACTTGGCAGCTGTTGTGGCAGTCGGGAGGAGGGCAGGCGGAGTGACTTGGTTTTAGTTTATACTAACAAACTATGTGCTGTGCAGAGCAATGAGAAACTTTCATCCTTTAATTTTCTGAGTTTGGAGAAGTAGAGGCTTCAGATGAATAGCAGGTGGGTCTAAAGCTCTGAGCAATCCGGATCACAGACAGCGTGTATTAAAGCTAATGGCTTGTGTCTGCCTCGTGGTACTTCACTGAAAGTTGTAACTCCCTTAGGTATGCGATGTGACTTACCCAATTGACGCTGTCACAAGAGGATGTGCATAGCACTTTGGGCTTTGCCTTATGGTGACAGTTTTGTACATAAAATGTTGCATATAATTTTCCCAGCCCCTGCTGTACTCCTTACCACTCCTTCAGGGCATCAGAGACCCCGGTGTGAAATGAAGCTTACGCTAATAGCTTCCTTCCTGTGCTCAGACGCCAAAATAAATACTGGCTTAACTGTGTTGCTCATCTGAGTCACAGCTTTTAGGAATTTAGAGGGAGATGTAGATTGACACAGTTATATTTACTGGAAAACGGCCACAAGGGGTGTGTGTGTTTTCAAAAAAAAAAAAAAAAAGTACAACAATGGCAGGTTAGTTGTGAACAGAGATTTGGTTAAGTGAAGGTGAGAAAACACGGTAGAAGAATGTACAAGATTTTTATCAGAAGATGATTATGTTTACTAGAGATTTCATGTTTGCTGTTCATTTTCTTTAGAAGTGACTGTTAGATGGGAAGGAGAATATGGCTGAAGAAAAATTGGGTTTTCAAAAACTCGTGAATAGCAAATGTAATTTTGAGTATTTTTACTGAAGAAGTTTCAGCTCTGCTCTGGATACTAGGCAGCCTAGGATAGTTCAAAGTGATGCACAAATGTAGGGAGGCTCAAGAACTGTAAACAGGGATAGTGTTATGTGTCTGTGCCCACCATCTTGCTGCATACTCTGTTTGACTGGAAAACTGCTGGATTTGTGACAGTTTGGGCCAGGGCTCTGTTCTTTAGCTTGGCTGCTAGTTACATAGTTTTAATACTAATAAAAGGGAAACTTCAAGCATGGATAGTGACATTTCTTTTATGCATCTTTAATGGGCCTGAAAGCATGACCTGGATGAACATTCCATGGCTAGCAGTGGCAGGTGCCTAAAGTAGAATGTAGAATATGTAGAAAAATGGAAGGTGGAAAAAAGAAAAAGGTCAGTTAGAATGTTTTGGTATATGCTTTACCAGCTTTCAGGGAATTCACTCCAGAACTTAACTCATGTGCGTAGGACTCCTGCTGCAGGGTAATCTTTAATGCTTAAAGTGACAGTCCAGAAGATAGACTTCTTGTGTTTGTGAATGTGTATTGCACTGAAAAACGTTCTGTGAGAGGTGTGAGGATTGTCTGGTGTTGTCAGCATGGCACTGGATCTAAAAACTGCTGACAGGTAGAGAGAATTGTTTATTCACAGTAAACGTTTGGTTTCATAGCTGCTTTTGCAGATGGCAATTCTCACAACTTTGGTGTATTTTATTTATACTCAGCTTAATTATAAGTATTAGTGCATGTCCCCGACAGCTGTGAAAGTGACTTTATAATGAAAAAACAAGAATAGTGCTTGAAATTCTGTTAATAGCAATATTTGAACTAAAAATATTGACACTTGAAAGACTAATGTTTTGAATGAGCAGTATTGCTAGAGAAACTTCAGTGTTTGATAGCGTGCTTGCAGTAGTTATATTGTGATTTGACTGTAAGATTTGGGCGTTTCCCCCCCTTTTTTCTTTTCTTTAAGATATTTAGATTCTGCAAATCAAAATGCCACAGAAACTTTAAAAAGAAGCGAAATCCTAGGAAGATGAGATGGACCAAAGCATTCCGGAAAGCAGCCGGCAAAGAATTGACCGTGGTAAGAACTGAACTGGTTCACGCTTTACGTTAGCTCACTAAAATGGCAGAAATCTAGTCTCTTCCAGTTGCAAACAGGTTAGGTTAGCTAGCTTAATGTGTTACTGTTTAATTAGATGAACACGAGGGACGGAGTAAGTAGAGAAAAGAGGATTGTGGAAGAGGATGTGAGAGTTTTCTTGAGAGTGAGCAGTTCATTTAGCTTGACTATGACTTGGAACTTCCCATTTCAGCTTCAGTGTGGCAGCCAGTGTATCAGGTTGGTGGTTCCCAAGTCCAAGGCATTGTTTTCCCATCTGTACATCTCCTACTCTCTGTACATATACATTTGGTAATGGTATTTTTGCACAACCCAGTAATCCCGGTTCCTGGATACCCCAAGAAGTCTGTCTATGTAGACGTGCAAGATGTTACCTTTTGAAGTCTTCTTAAAGCATACAATGTATAGGAAAAGCCCTTGCATAATAGGAATGCTTCAAAAACAGAATATGAGATCTTAAAATAGGTAGAAACGATTTCAAGACCAAGTTACTTCAGTGGTAAAAATACGAAACACTCGTGGTTGGTGGGACAGTCCTTAAATAATTCAAGAATTACTGTGACTTACTTGCCTGTTTTTTGACAAGAATACTACCAATTTAGTAAGTACTTTTATACAGTGATTTGTTCTTTTTGTGGATCTTCCAAGGAGAGGAATGTGATTTTATTTTATTTTTTAATATGACTCTGAAAAGCTCTGATTAATTAACGTCTTCTGTAATTGTATTTCTTGCTTTCAAGTTGTTTCTGGCTAAGTTGAATTACCTTTTTGACAGGAAGCTAAGGTCTTAATTTAAAATTCCTTTATACATGTCTAAATAGGTGACAATATGCTCCAATTTTGAGATATCTCTATGTATGCTAAGAATTAAACCAGTCTATAAATGTAGTGCTTTGTTGTAATTTGGTTGGTATCCTTTCTTTCATAAGCCAGCTTTGGGGAGAGTGTCTAAGTAGGCTTGTGACAATGGGAAATACTGCAGTTTGTAAGAGGGTGACAGTTCGTGCTGCTTTAAACAGGTACATTGGATAGAGGTTAAGTATATTTACGTGTTTTCCTGGGTTTCAAGTTGGTGGGGTTTTTGATTAAACAACAAAAAATTAAGGGCAGAATCTTGCCAGGTGGTTGTTCACGAGGTGTTTCGGAAGGACTGTCTCATTCTCTTGCTCAGAATGGTGAGGAGTCGGTCATTCTGTCCCCTCCTGTTGGGAAGTGACAAGTTCTGTTGGTCAGTATGAGGCAGCTGTAGCTGAACTCTGTGAGCGCAGGCTGGAAGAGCGTGGCACTGTGAACATCTGTACTCTTAGGAGACTACTTCTTGCTGTTTGTGGTGTTTTTTCACTTTACAAAACAGTGCAGTATATTATAAATGGGGAAAAGCTGGCAGTTTAGGATAAACTGTAGTGAATTGATGTGATGCTGTGTCATGCCTGGCTAAAAAGGAATTTTAAGTAATATTTTGTTTTTAAGAATAAGAATGGCTTGTGGATGTTGTGTGCTCTACGGCTTGTATTTTGGATATTTTGCTTGATGCTATCCCGTAGTGAAAACTTAACCTTTGTCTGGCAGTGGAGCGTGGCTTGTGAGCGCGTACGTGCAGTTGCTTTCATTGGAGCTGGTTTCAGCTTAAGTGAAGATTAGCAGCTGGTCTAACAACTTTGCTTTACCACTACAAAAAAGAACCTGTGGGCAGAAAAAGTCCTCACATAAAGTTGGTACAAAGCTAAGTATGTCTAGCAAAAAAGAAATCAGGAAACTGTTTTTCTGTCTTAAATTCTTGGGCGGGTGGACAACAAGAAGAAACCCCTTCAGCTGCCCCAAACACCACAGTGTCATCCATTGAAATATTTCATAGTTTCAAATGATTTTATATTGTTTCAGTGTTCTTAAAATGAAAGAGTGTTTCTTTTTTGCACCTTTTTAAAATTACGGACTGTTGAGTAGAACTATTTGACCTGCTTTAAATGCTTTTGACTCTACATGTTTTCAATTTTGCCTTCCACCTGTCTAGTCTATTCTGTTATTTCCTGCTCCACGTTGGTCTCCTCTCTTCCTTTTGTCTTGCTGAAAAGAAAATAGCCAAGGGAGATGCTTTGGTAAATAGTTCTCTTCAGACAAATCACTGTGGCTTCTGACACTTTGAGGTCAAACACTCTATTCTGTTTCCTTCTAGCCTGGTAATCTCTAAAGGTAGTTAAAGTACAGGAGCTGAGATTCTGAAAGGGGAAACAAATAATCATGTAAAATATTAAGTTGTATGAGTGAGTGCTATAGTAAGAAAGTATTGATCTAAATATGCTTCTGTATATAATGATGTGTACTTTTTTCCTAATATAGGATAATTCCTTTGAGTTTGAAAAACGTAGAAATGAACCAGTGAAATACCAGAGAGAGTTGTGGAACAAGACTGGTGAGTCGTTTTAAAAAAAAACAAAAGGTGAACCATGGCGTGTGAACTTCTACTTCACATGAATGTGTTTTCAGAAGATTTCTTAGAAAATATTCTAAGACACTTTGTGGTGATTGTGTTTGAAATCACTGGAATAGTGACCGGATTCTTAATGTGTGGAGAAGGTTTGAGTTGTGAACAGGCGTGCGAGTTTCACTTGATTTATTTTTTTTCAAAACTGGTTAGAAAATGAGGTGCAGCATTCCTCTATTTTGAATTTTTATCTTCAAAAACCCTTCGCAGTAATCCAGCTTTTTAAGAGGCTCCCGGTGTAAGCCTTTTACACTGATGCAGTGGCTTGAGTTCCCACTCATTCCGCTTCCGTTTAATAGATCAGTTGCTATAAGATGGAGGAGTTACGTGTGTCATGAACGAATGCCACACAGGAGAAGGTGGTAACTTGCATCTGATTTCAAGTAGAGTAAGAGCCTTTTGTTGTGATGGTTAATTGTAGAAAGCACGTGTAGGCATGAAGGTGGAAGCGTAAACAAGTTTTAAAATACAGCTCATCGTAGTTGGTACACAAAATATTCCTCTGCTCTGCGTTTCGAAGAGGGAAGAACTTCCTCTACGTAGTGTAAGAGTGACCTCTGGTACGGAGGTGTTACGGAATACTGCTAGTGTTGCTGTGCAAAACAGCACCTATTTTCAACTGTAGGTATGTAAGCACGTTTAAAACAACTTCTGCTTTATTTCAGTTGATGCAATGAAGAGAGTGGAGGAAATAAAGCAAAAACGCCAAGCCAGATTTATTATGAACAGGTGAGAAGAAGTATTTGTGTTGCGGGACCTCTCACAACTCTGGATTAGACAGTCAGTCTTTCCAGAGGAACAAAAAGCAGAAGTTTTAAGTGGTTATTTGCTTTGTACATACACAGACATCAAAGTGATGGGGTGGAATACTTTCAGTGGGCTCTACTGCGCTTTATGGGCTGTCCAGTGAAATGTAGCTTTTGGACAGTCAATGATAATTGTATTTCCTTGTTTGTAATATGGAGTCTTAGATTTAAACAAATTTCTGGTAAGAGTTGATGTAGTGCTGGCCTATTTTTCTGGTTTTGTATCCAGTATATGCTTGAATTGATTTTCAGATACTTTTTACCTTCATTTCCTTATTATCATAGTTACTTACAGTTTGCATATCTTTACCTAAAGGTACGTGTCAGGCATTAAAATGAAAATATACATCTCCTCTTTGAAGGTAATTAAATATCATTCCCCCTCTCCCCCCAGACTAAAGAAGAGCAAAGAGTTGCAGAAGGCAGAAGACATCAAAGAAGTCAAACAGAATATCCACCTTCTTCGTGCCCCACATGCAGGTAAGATGACTTTGCCTGGTTTGGTTAGGTTAACTAACTTGTACATACAATTTTATGATGAATATTGATTTTTTTTTTTTTTTTGGTATGACTGATTCTACAGATCAATAATCCTGTGCATTTTTCTTACGATTAATTTGTCTGTTGAATGTGGTGAATAGCTCTTGCCCCTAAATGTAAGCAGTATCTTAGTTCCAAATCAGACACACCTTTTTATTTATGTAGTCCTGCATTCATCCTTCCTTTTCCTTATTAGAGTATTTTAAACTGCACTTAATATTTGGTACCCTCTGAACTGCACATTTCTTAACCAATACGTGTATCTAAGTCTTCCCGTTGAATTGATCAGTTGAACTCAACAGACTACACCACCGACTGATATAAAATACAGTAGTTAAACTCTACTTTTTGAATTCGTTAGCTAATTGGGAGAGTAGGGGGTTTTTTGTGTATAATGCAGCTTGAAATAACATGAAAATAGTTTTTTCAGTGTAAGCCTAACATTTTTTAAAATACCATGGTACTTTTACAAATTTTCACTAAAATCTATGCCTAATTCAGATATACTAATGTCTATTCTTTGTCAGTGGACTGAGTTTTTCAGTTGGAGAAACCTGTTTCTCCTAAATAATTTTCTGGCTTCGAAACCCTTTATTACAAGTAGTAGCTTGTGTTAGATGATGTTGCTAAAAATGGATCGTAAAGATGATTTATTTTTTAAAATAGAGTTAATGGAATAGAGTAGTGGAGAGAAGTTAAAAACATTTCCATTAGTTACTGTTTTATAAAAATTGCCAGTGATTTTTGTCTCTCTGGATGTTGGTGTGATGTATTATTAGACATTAACTAGAATTCTGTTTGTTTTTTCTTCCAGTTTGCATTAACTATAGTCTAAGATTGTGTATATGTGCAACAAGATTTTTTCCAATATATATTTAAACTTTGGTTTAATCTCTCCTCTGTTTTTTGAGGGAAGAAAACAAAAAGGATCTGAATTCAAAAGATTAAACCTGAGCATTTATTTCATTTGGCTTAGCTTACATTAAATGAATGACGCATAATAGCATGTACTACATCTGTTTGTCAAACAATGGTTACCTTTTCAGTGTTGTGCAATTCCTGCCTGGCCTTAAAGAGACCAGAATCAAATGTTAATCCTGAAATTTTTTTTGTTTTGTTTGTTTTTCATAGCGTTATTGAGAGCTAACACTGTTGCCATCCAACACAACTTTCAGGAGGGCTTAAATCTTTATATAAAAACTAATGTGTGAAGGCCATCAATCTGTTAAAAATAATGCATTTTTTTAGTCCTTTGCAAGGTTCTGCTAGGTATTGCTGGCTATATCAAAGTTCGTCATACTAGATGAAAACATATGTTGACTGCATTTTAGATTTTGCATAAAACCAGCATCGGCTTTTCTGTTAAAACAGTTCTTCAGTAGTTTTAGGTGCTGATGGAGGTTAGCAGTAAATACTTGTAAGCTTGATGGGTTTACTCCTAAAAAACTCTTTAAGCAATATATTCAGGTTGTTTCACCTAGAATAGACACATATATTGTTCAAAGAAAACCAGTTCTTTGGGTTTAGAGCGGCATTTTTAATTTAATTTCTTCTTTGCTTTGAAGGAACACCAAAACAGATGGAGGACAAAATGGTGCAGAAGCTACAAGAGGATGTGGCTATGGAAGAAGACTCTTAAAATGTTTTTATTTTCTATTTATATCTCTTCAGCAGTTAACAGTTCCTTACTGTCTCACCTGACATTCAGAACTGTGCTTACAGTTGAAGAAAAATACATCTTAGTGAATAGCAGTCTTTACAGTTTGAATGATTTTTGATTTTTTAAAAAATACCGAATGGATACAGGTTTGGGCGGTACTTACAATTACGTAATTTGAGAAAACCTTGTCAGCAGGATGGAGGATAAGGCATGTTGTTTGAGATGTTATGTGCTTCTTGGAAAGTTGCACTTTTCATTCTGGGTAATTTTTTCCTGATAAATCAAGGAATAAAAGATGTTGGCCCGGAGCTTTTCCTATTTTGTCTTTTGTTCTTCTATAGTGATAAAAGCAGATAAAAATCTATCTTGATGGTTACAGGGTGCAGCAGGATGGATTTTTCATCAGTTCAGTGCAGTGTGGACTTCCTGTCACTCTCATCTCCGGGAAAGTTTTTCAGTTTGTTATGAATGCGTATAGTGTTTGTTTTATCTCCTTTTTAAGTCGACTTCCCCAGGATTACATGGCAGTTGACACCTAAGCCTGGCAAAGCTAGCATTGATGTAGGACTTGCCGCTGTTGGGAGAATAGTAGTGGTGATAGCAGCCAGGCTGAAGTTGGACCTGCCATCCTCCTGAGCTACTGAAATTCAAATCTGACATGTAATCACGCTGATGGAGATGCTCAATAAATCATACTTTTCCCACTGTTTTTACTTAACTCGGGATTATTTTGATACAAGATCATGTTAAAGCGTAGACATTTTGCGTACTGTGGTAGGCTTTATCTTTATGCAGTGTGTCGTCAGTACTGAGGTAAGTACTCTGCTTTTTTAAACTGCCACCAGTTAAGCTACAACAGTGTGATCAGAGAAGCCCTTCAGAGGCGTTTAAAATAGTATTTACTTTTCTTGTCAGTGCTAGTTATCCTGAAAAACTGTAATTCATAGTTCTATTCCAAGGTTGAATATGTGCTATATCGAGCACTGGAAAACTTCCTCCTGCCTACCATCTACACGTGTATTGTGCAGTTCAGAAAGGACTCGTATTTGAACATACGAAAATGGGCAGTGGGGAGTGTGTGAAATAAACAGGCATCATACTCAGTTTTTCATGTCTTGATTTATCAATTATGTTTAGATATTTAAAAAAACTTTGTATTGTAGTGAGAGAAAAAAACCTGAATTCTAGTAATAAAAATGTAATTCATGTTTTCATGAAATTAAGATTTTGCTATAATTTAAAATCTGTTGATAAGGTGATAGCTGATAAGTGTTTCAGATGTACAGTATTAGTATTACCCCTGTAAACTGCAATATAAATATCTCAAAAGTGTACGGTAAGTTGGCCAGAAAACATGTGAGTGGGGCAAAATCACTAAGATGCTGCAGTATAATCCTTGGACGTAGTGAAGGGACACCTTGACAGAATGTTAATTCGTATGTGTGTGATTATACAAGTTAACTCAGTATTTCAGCTTGGGAAATGTGTTTTTTGCGTGTCCCGTTTTACCATAGTATTTGATGTCCCTAATCCTTGAAGTGGGATACTTTACGTAAAAATCTTGTTACTGGTGGGTTTTTTTGTTTGGTTTTTTTTTACTAAGTTTTAAAGATATGATGTTCGGTGACTGGCAAGTTTTAATTTTCTCCAAAAATAGTAAAGTAAATCTGTGCAAAGCACAGAAAGAAAAAGGTGATGAATCCCATTGGATGTTATGCAGTATTTATATACAATCTTTTACTTCATAGGAGGTTTTTAGTATTAAATAATTTATATTACATAGTATCTGTAATTTTTCTTCCCACATTTTTGAATGAACTGCAGTCCTCAATTTGTTTGTGTGCTCTATGAAAGTGTCTCTGTTGGCTTATTAACCCTTCCCGAGGAAGGTCTGTAACCTCATTTTGCAGCAGCTGAGAGCCATTATGGATAGTACACTACAACCACAAATCCTAAACATCCTGCCAGTCGTGTGAGGCTCAGCGTATGACCCTGGTTACAGCCTGTGTACCGGGGCAGTTGCAGGCAAGGGCAGTTTGGAAGTTGGTACTGAAGTTGTCTGTCGTTGTGAGGTGTGCTGGTTCCCTGAGAAGCAGAGACTTGGTGCCTGCCCTGTGTGTTGGGAAGGTGCCCTTGTGAGGTTTTTTTTTTTTTTAAAATTTAATTGCTCTGGTGTCCTGTTCTCTCCTTTGCGTCTCTCTGCTGAGACAGCACGTGGTGAGGGGGAACAACTGCAGCTGGAGAACAACACCGGGGCTGGTGAACCTCCATCCTGCCTGTCTCCACGTAACCCACCGCGTGCAGAGACCTTCCTGAGCTGCGGAGGAGTGGGTGTTTTTCTTTCTTCTAGGGGGCTGGCCGTCAAACCACGTTTCTAATGGGAATCGTTTTTATTCAAAGACGTCTTGGTGAAGAGCGGTTATTTTCTTTGCTTCGCGAATTTTCAACTAAGACAAAGCTGACTGAAAATCCCTTTCGATTTGGGGCTTTCTTTACGAGGCTCGGAGAGAAAATGTCCGACTGAGGAGATGGGGAGCCCGTGTCCGCTTCCTGCCTGTGGGGCTGAGCAGCGCCCAGCGCTGTGGGGAGGCAGGATCTGCCATGGGCTCCCCCTGCGCTGGCGCGTGGGGAGGCAGGATCTGCCATGGGCTCCCCCTGCGCTGGCGCGTGGGGAGGCAGGACGTGACGGTACTCCTTAGAGATCCCTGTTTAGTGTCCTGTGTCCACATCACTGCTCTGCCTGTGCTGAGACCTAGGAGGAGCTGAGCACACGGTGCTGTAAGTAGTCTGTAACAAGACAGATGGTGACGATGCGTCCATTTGATTGAATATTTAATCAGAAAAATTATGTATGAATAACTGGTAGTGGTTAATTCCAGTACACGGTCCATCTTGCTTGGCATTTACTAGATCCACCAAACTCTTGCTGTTTTGTGTTAGTGCTTGGTGCCATTGGGAGCCTTTCTTCAAAACAAAGTGTGGCGGGCTCGGTGAGAATAAATGTGATACTCGAAGAAAGGCCTTTTAGTTTTAGTTGTGGTCATCTTTTCTTACAAAACAAAACCAGATGTATGGTTTTCTTTTTTTTACAGGCTGACTGCGCAAAAGGTGGAAATGTGGATTTTTTTAATGGTGATTTATGAAGGGGCTTTCTCGTATTTCCCCTTTTCCGTCGGTCGCTGTGAGGCTCTCGGCTGGCGCTGGCTGTTTGCAGGCGAGGGGGAACCTCCCGCCAGCGCCCCCTGCGGCAGAGCCCTGAGCCGGCCTGCGGCCCCGGGGGGTTACGGCGCTGCCCTGAGCCCCCAGGGAGGCCTTCTAGAGCTTACATCAAATTCCATTCTTTTTTGGTATGTGATTGTCGTCGCCATTACCCGAAGCCCCGCTGCTGGGGCGCTGTGTGGGGAGCTGTTCTGCTAGGCCTGGGAGGCCCGTGCCCCACAGCCGGTGGCGCCATCTTGGAAACGAGGCGCCTTCCTGAGGTAAAAGAGGCCCTGGGGGAGCTCGGGCGCTTTTGCTGAGGTAATTTCCGTGTTTTCGTACCAAGTAAGACCTGGAGATAACTTCTTTTTGGCTTTGTCGTGGGTTGGTTTTGCAATCTATCACTGGTTGCTTTGGCTGGCTGTGGAGTCTCTCATTTTCTTGGGATATTTTAATCCGGAGAGAATGACTGGCAAAAATGAAGCGGTGGGTGATGGATGTGCGTGGTGTTTGGCTTCTTTGTTTCGTTTTTAAGAAAAACAAAAACATTCTCGGGCTTCCCTTTCAGTCTTTCCTTTGCAAGTGCTGACAAATACAGTGTGGAGAAAGTGAAAATTACTGCTTTCCCTATAATCAAATTTTGCTGAACTGGTGCAGATTTTCCTCACAGGAAATTGGGCCTTCCTGTATTTTGGAAAGATCTGACTTTTTTGAACTTGGCAAGGAGAAAATCTTTGAGATTCGGTAGACAATGGTAATTTTGCAAATTAGCTGAGAAACAAAAGGTGTTAGGTACAGTAAACGGATTTTGGAAATAAGATTATACTTTTCCTGTAGCTATGCTGTAAAAGCTTACAGCTTAAAAGCTTTGGTCAATGTTTTTTTCTAACCTCCTAAATATTAGATTTGGTTGGATGCCTTTTAAATATTGAAAACCGGTTCCTGAGAGAAACTTGATGGTGCCTGGATGCTTGTTGTTTGTGCTGTAATTTCCGTAGTTAACTGGCTTGAGATGTTCTTACTCTTAGAGTGACAGCGAGATGGAGCCCCAGAACCTGTACGAGGTTGGTCCTTTTGCAACACAAAGAAACATAAATCAGTTCAATGTGTTGACATGGTCATATGTGTCAACGGCTGGAAAAGCAATATAGACAGCTGCTAATAGGTCCAAAGGCTTATGTCCCAGGAGAAGGGATTTCACCCTCCAGGCTGTTCAATTCCTCAATTACTCTTCTGGCCTCAAAAATTCAATCTCCTTTGCCGGCCTAACTTATTTATGGCTTGCACTGAACTGCGACCAGGGAAAGCAGAAAGCTGAAATAAATCAACCACTGATAAAATTGTTTAAGACTGCTTGTTGTCTGTCTGCCTATTTTTAGATCTCAATTTAAAAAGGCCTCATGCAGAAAGATGCCTAGGATTTTTTTTGATTGGTATCAGTAATAATTAGTTTTTGGTGGTATTTGCTAAATACAAGGAATTTTTTATCCTAGTTGTGACCTAATTGACCTGATTATAGCCCTAGTGTTTTGAACAAGCAACATTACTTGCAACTGGGTAAGAAGAGAGGGAGAAAGAAGGATTTGTGGAAGTAGCTGAGCTGGAAGACATTTTTTTGCTGGTTTTGGTTGTTTTGGGTTTTTTTTTTTTTTGGTTGTTTTTTTTGTGATTCAGTTCCCCTCATCCCCCTTAGGTTTTTTCATATTATGTTTAGTTTGGCAAAGTCACTCTTGTTTCTTGAACTGCTGCTGTTTCACCTTTAAAAGGTATTACATTTTATGTTGTACATATAGCGGTAAAGGTATGTGCAGAGCAAAGGGGGATATCAGCTCTAGCTCTACAAGCAGTGTGATTTATTAGTGACTTTGTTCTAGTACAGCGAACTGAATCCTGAATGGAAATAAATGTGTTATTTCTAAGGCAGAAATTTTGTGCATCCACAGGTTATCACCTGGCATCAAGGCAGGTGTCTCTGCAGAATTGAAAAGAAATTCTTGTTTACAGTTATATAAGCTGTTTTCTGTAATGCGCCACTGTGCACTAAACTTGCTGATTAAGAGAATTGCTTTGGTAATCCACTTGGACTGAAGTGATTCCCGAGTGGAGAATTTGAGAGATTTCTTAGTACTTGACAAAATAAAAAGCTGTTAGAAATTCTCTCTTGCGCTGAAACTGGCATTGGTTGCAGTGTATCCGTTTTGGCAAGATTTTGCCAAAGGTAATGTTTTCGTTCTTTTAGCATCACTGCAGAAATTGTCTCTGAAGAGCAGTACTGAGTGAGGTGAGTGGTGGAAAGACTAAACGATTTTCTCTCGTGCAATGGCTGTTGCCTGCCAGCCCATTGAACGAGTTCAGATTGTACTTCAAACCCCCGTGTGTTCAGGTTTTATGTACTCCCTGACACAAAACCCGGGGACAGAGGAGCACAGACCATACAGGTTTAGCTCGATTCATGAGGGTGGCAGACCTGAGCCCAGCAGTCTTCAGACTTGGCTGAGAAGACAGCTTTTTCTTCTAGCGAGCCGAACAGACTGGTGCTGGGTTTGGAAGTCAGAAAGAACCAGCCAGGCCTGCCCCCTGGCCGGCTCAGCCTTCTTCATTTGGTTCCTTGTGTCTGGGTACAGATGGAAAGTCATTCAAGGTTAATTTGATTAGCTCTACCCAGCTTGTGAATTATCTCTGGGGGAAATCTTTCTTTTGAAATAGAAGATACAGATATCATAATGTGATCCTAATTCATGCGTGGTATTTAGAAAGAAATAGTATTTATCCTTGAGCTAGGAATAAATTTAGAATGATCTATGCACAAAGCATGCTCTAATCCAGATTTCTTTAGGGCATGGCCTTGCTGCTGCTTGGGATGCCTCACATAGAGGATCCCCAGGATATGTGGGGAAGACTGTGATGCTGCTTTGAAAGAACTTGTGCTTTTTCTGCATAGATGTCTACCTCCCTGTCTGATGTTGACTTGGGAGGAGATTGTGTGCCAGATTTTGTCACTGGTGCTGTCAGCTGTGATACAAAGGTGATGGAAAGCATTCTTCACTTCTCACAACACACGTAGATTCGTTTGTTTCAAGAAGATTGCTGTCTGAAAATTGCTTTTACTGGCTGTTGAAGGCTTTCTACAGCAGATATATGGACTTCAGGTTCTGCTTAAAAACTTACAGCTGTAAACACAGGAGGCATTCTTAGGTCAAACTAAAGGTGCTTGAGCAGGGTAAAAACTTGTAGGCCTCTACTAACAAATTTATCCACTTCCTCTGTTGATAGGGCAGTAGTGTCTGCAGGCAGCAATATTGCAAGCTTTTCCAGTGATCATCGTGGTCTGCACTTCACTCAGTTCAACGTATTTTTTTATTGTATCATATATAATGATGTACATGAACCTGGTCATATGACGAACATCTAAGCTGTACTTTTCCTGTTGTCTAAGGGTATGCCAACTTCTACTGAACTACTCACAAATTGCATGGGGTTTTTTTTGCCTTAGTTACATGAGTTTCATCTGTTTGTCCCAAATTTGTTAATAGTTTTTCACTTTTCACGACAATCATGTTAGGTCCAATTTTGGAAACCTCGAAAACCTGTAGACTGGAAATAGAGGAACTTCCATGCTGGTCCATTTAACCTAGTACTACTAGTGGTGGCCAGATCCTTTCAGAGAAGTCTAACAAAAGCATGCCTCTGAGGGACCTTTCGAAATTCAAACAGTCAGTAATTTAGGGATTTCTTTGGAAATTGCTGGTGAACCAGTCTTCTATGACTGTATCTAACCTAATTTTGAACCCCTCTATACTTTCATTTCTCACGTGTAATGTGGTGATGAATCCGCCTGTTTAATTGCTTATTGTGAAGAAGAACTTTATTTGTGATTTGGATTTGGTACCCTTGGGTTTTCTGTAGTTCTGGTGTTGCAAGAAGCTGAATAATCATTCTCTTGTCACCTTCTCTGCAGCGTTGTGGACCTCCAGTTACCTATTTTCTAAACCAAAGGGTCCTAATCTGTTATCCTGTTCTGTAGGAAGGCACACTCCTCTGAGCATCTTCGTTGCTCTTTTTTACATCTTCTCTTCTTGTCTGGTTTGTGGGATGGAATGATAAGAAATTCTTGAAATATTCAAAATATGGATGTGCCCTGGATGTCTACACTGTTTCCCCTTTGTTCTTTCTTTTGTAACCAAGTGTCTTTTCAACCAATACCTTTAACTTTTCCCTGCATATTTTGCAGAAAGAAAGTAACTTTTGCTGTTTACATTTCTTTTGATATACAATTTTCCAGGTCATTTGCTATGTTTTCTCTTTCTAACTCTTTAGTGAACGGACAAGTCCATGGCTACCTGAATGTATCAGACATGGTTAGGATTTTGCTTTTAAGAGAAGTGAGATAGACAATATTATAAAAAAATAAACAGACACACAAAAAAGAACTGCAAAGGGATTAAATTCTGTCAAAACAGATCTCAACAGAGGGGCATCTGCTGCTCTTAACAAGCCAAGAATATCACCTTGAATGCCCTTCATTCTTGAGAACTGTGACTTGGGAGTGAGTGGTGCTGTTGTCTTAAATGCTTAAGCATAGCTGATCATAGATGCAGGGAAGCATTCACTGGTATGGAGTTTTATGAATTATGCACCTTTTAGAAGTAAATTCTGACATCTAAATACAGTATGCTGTTTCACTTTCCACACATTACATGCAATAGCTGAGCGGTGAGTAGACAGCTACAAGTCATCAGACTGGAATTTTATTTCTGGCTCTGTTTTCTTCAGTAATTTTATTCAAGTTGCTCAGCTCTTCTGAGGCCCGTCTAAAATGGTCTACCTAATCCCAAGGAGTAGGATCCCTCTCTTTCAACTTTTCCATGCATGGTAAGGAACTGAAGTGGGACTTACCCCAGCAATTAATTTTATCTTAGAAGCCTGCAGCATGTTTTTTATGCCAGTTCAATCTTACTTTCCCAGCTTTGGGAAAAAAAAAAAAAAAAAAAAGAGTTCCTTTCATTCATCCTTTCTGTCTTTTTTTCCGACAGGTTTGTGTCACTGACTGGGGCCTCTAGGGCCAGGTTCAGCCATGAGATGGCTTTGCTGGTTGCTGTGGAAGTCAGATGAGCCTGCTAATGCCTGTGTAACACAAATCAGACGTGGTGCCGTTCAGTAATGCCTCTGTAAAGCTCTCGTGCAAACAAGTTGACTGTTGCTTTACTAGGTGAACACCTTACTGATTTCTGCTTCTCTGCTGAAGTTAAATAATTGGAAATTCTAGTAGTTCTTACGTCTAGTAACCCTTTGTATTCTGTATGATTTTTCCCTTAAGCTGTATTTCAGAAACTCTCTCTGCTTATGCAATTTGGAAATCCTAACAGATCAGCGTAAGTCTAGTAAGCAACAAAATTTAGCCCTGAAACCTCTATATTTATTACCACTTGGCAGACAGGACAAAAGAGCTGAAATATTCCTAAACTGTTCACTGAGGATATAGTCACATGTGTTTTGTGACTTGAAAGTTGCAGATTTTACCATTTATAGCGTGAAAATGCAATCCAGTATTTTAAAATGTAATTTAAAACTTTTTTTCCTGTAGCCCTCAAGCTTATGAATACTGTATCTCGGCCAAATATGAATGCTTTAAAGAATTGATGTCTTATTTAGTGTGCAGACAAGCAAAACAGGTAGATAAAAGACAGATTTCCACTATTCTAAATTCAGTTTTAATTCTGAAGCTTGGGTTAATCAAAATCAAAAGTGGCAACTCTTCAGCTTTATGATCACAGCAGCATTTGATTTCATTTCACTGTCCAAAAATCGCTCTTGCTACCTGACAACACTAAAAGTTTTTAAGCTGAAGGTGTGGATGATCAAAATCTTTCTGGTGTATTGAAAATTGAGAAAGGCAAATTCAGCATTCAAATAAAGAATATATGGGTTGCTATACTTAACTATATAATGTATTTTCATATATAATTTTTTTAATTCCTCGTTTTGTCTTTAGAACAAAACAAAGAAGGCCCAGTTAATTGGTGTCAGAAAACAGCGGAAAATTATGAGGGGGAATAAAGCCCTTGGCTGAAATCAGATTGGTATAGCCTGTGTTTTAGAAACTTGATCTGTTTGAGCCATTGTAGCCTGGAGGAAACAAGTATCTTTCTTGAAAACTTGATGATGGGATCCCAGATAATCAGTAACCTAGGGCATACTCCTAAGGATGACGGCAAAATGCAGTCAGAAAAGCTTTCCTTTCTTGGATGATAAAAACTTGAAATGAGTCTCCACATCCAGTCATTAGCATTCAAAGCCCTATCCAGTCACGGAAATGTCTTTTTGCTCTTCCCTCCTCAGCGTTATATTTATTAGATGAGAAGAATTTGATACAGAAGCCAGAACCTGCAGAAGGTGTTCAGTGTGTGGTGGTTTGGCTGCCTGGCAAAAGAACGTGCTTTGGCAGTCCCCAGGCTGATCTTGTGAAGTATTCCGGAGGGAAGGAGATTTCTTTCCAGAACTGTTCTCCTTTGGTGCGACCATCTGCCTCTACACAGTCATTTGGGCAAAAATATAAATTACAAACAGGAAATTGCCCCATTGCCAGATTAGCTGCAGAATATGCACTGACGCTTTACTCACTCATGAGGATTTAGTGCCAGGGTTCTTTGCTAGGGATAAAACACTGTATCATATTTTCCCTTCCTGTCGGTGTTGGATTATAAACTAAATCCTGCTCGTTTTACTTTCAGAAGTAGTCCCAAAGGATTTTGGTGGGATTAATTGCATATGAAAAGCAAGCAGGATTTGGCATTCTGTGTACTTTGAAAATGAAATAGAGGTAAACATCATCAAAAGCTTGAGCTTACTGATGCTATTCCAGCTTGTGTGATCTGAATCTTTTCTGCTGAATACTTCTTTAAAGATGCTCGTGTAACTGCAGAAAAATCACTTAAAGTTCTGAAAGTGAAAAAGAAGGAATCTGTGTGTGTAGGACCTCAGTTCAGCAAAGACTTGAAATAACTGCTCAAGTCCCTCTTCTTCCCTGAAGTTAGGCACATAATTTAGGTGCTTTGTTGAGTTTGGGAGTTAACAGAGAACTCTACTCCTTCTTTTCATCAGATGCACGTTTATTTTTTGCTGTAGTTTTTCCTCTAATATTCTAAAGCTTCTGCTGGGGAGGGGATGCAAAACACCTTTATGATACATTGGGGAAAATGCCCTGAAGAAGCTTTTTTCTATGGATTTAGAGTTTGCAGAACAAATTTTAATTCTGGATAGTGTGGGTGGATGTAGGGATGAAGAGCTCCAAAAAGTAAAAGTCAATACCTGATGAACTTGAGACAGTTATAGCATCAACTGTCCTAGATTTTATGTGATGGGGGAGTGGCAGAACTTCTTTCAAAACAAACCTAAACAATTTTTTTTTACCACTCTAGTCTTTTGTAATCCATTTTTATGGCTTTTCAGTGAGGCTATTTCACCTACCTCAGTCTTTGACCTTTTTGAGGTTGACAGCTTGTAATTAAGGATTGATTTTTTGAATGCTGTGCGAAATCTGTTTCAATTACTTGTTCTCCTGCAGTTTAACTGAGTTTACAGTAATCTAGAAGGATCCTAGGATCCTTCCTTTGGGGAAGGTTGGCTTTCCTGGGGAGGGAATGGCCAAGTGCCCTGGGAGCACAGGGCACGCGTGGACAGGGAAATCAAGGAAGATGTCACCTAATTTACCCAAATCCTTCAGAGTGCATGGAGCCAAGGTGACAGTCAGAGTGGCCTGGTTAATCCCAGTACCTCAGGGGGACCATGAGGTTTCAGAAGCTAATTCCCAGATCCTGAAGATCAGTAGTAATGTTGGGTGGAACCAGCAGGCTTGCGTGGAGGCTGAGCCATGGAGAGGGGAGGAAGCACTGTGTGATACCTCCAGCACTAGAGCCGCAGTGTTTCTGTGCAACAGGGGTTCCTTGCTGCTGCTGTTGTTCTATCTGTAAAATTAAAACTAAATATTCTGCAAGGATGACATCCAGTCTGTCTTGGATGTGTTGTGTCTTGGGCTAGAAAGAAGCAAGGTGGCTCAGAGGGCGTCCCTTACCCAAGGGAGGCTGACCCTCCAGCAGCTGTTGGGCAGGCTGCGTAACAGCACAGCAACAGCTTTCAAGAAGTAAGTTTCTCCTGTGCTTTCTTGCTGCCTTTGCTCCAGCCATCGCCGTTGTCCTTCGCAGCTTCCCCTGTAGCTCCCTCCATGCCTGTCCCCTGTCTCCTTGCGTGGCGGTGTCTGACCCTTCCTTCGTCCATAGGGGCTGTTACGATAAACACGTCTAGGGAAATAGGAACAAATGAGCAGTTCTTCAGCAGCATTTGGAAAGCTCCACAGAAAAACTTCTCAAGTAAAACTCAATTCCTGAGCTGAATTTTTTTATTCCGAGGAAGCATATTAACTTCCTGAATGAATTAAATGACCTAAAACGGCATGATGTGGCTTTCCCCTGGGGCAAGGACACACTGCTCTGCTTGTCTGTATCTCTACCTTTGCTGTCTTAGCCAGTTACCTCCCATACCAGCAGCCCAGCAGTATTTATGTGGGCATAGCTAATAAATCCTACATGATAACTTTCTTACTGGTGGTGTGTGATCTGGGTGATTTAATGCCGCTCTCGGATGGTGACAGACAGCAGCATAAAACACTAGGCCCCAAGAGCTAGGTGTGAAATAATTGCTCTGGTGCTCTTTGCCTCTAATTCCAGACAGAGGGGAGACCTGATACATGGTTTAAGTGCTGAAATATGTAATGCATTTTTAGTGTTTTTATGGGAATCTTTCACATCGTGTTTATGTACTCATCCATCATGTGGTATACTGGTTGTTTATCAAAAAGTTTAAGAACCAAAAGCGTAGTTTCCTGTAGGTTGATACGAAGGAAGCGCAGTGTTTGTGAGATGCTGGTATTTTAAGCACTTTCGACTAAAAGTTAACAAGCTCATAAATAAGAGAAGAAATTCTTCACATTGTTTTCACATCCATTTTTGAGCACTTGTTTTGAGTTATCCTGATCTGATCTCAGATGTTGCCTAGACTCTTTGTTTCAGCCTGTCTTCTCTGAATATTGCTAGTGATAGATGAAAACAGCAGATCCAATTACCTTATCTTTTTACACATGCTTTCACTTTCAGCAAAGCAGCAAGGTGCAAAATCAGAACATGTTTAAGACAATCTCAGTCCTCATTTTTAGTTGTGGTACATTACCTCTATAAGAAAGAGCTCATGGTATGTACAGCATAACTACTTGAATGAAATATATACGCTACATCTTCTCATTCTCAGTGCCTGGGCGTTTAGCTACTTTATTGGTTAATATTGCTTTGCAGCATAATTAGCAGGGAAATGGGAAACATATAAAGAGGTTCTACAGATACTGCAACATACCAGAGAAGCAAGCTTGGCATTTTTATCCTTCAACAAATT
Organism: Chionis minor; assembly: GCA_013398295.1. Taxonomy (NCBI): domain Eukaryota; kingdom Metazoa; phylum Chordata; class Aves; order Charadriiformes; family Chionidae; genus Chionis; species Chionis minor. The sequence goes on along the minus strand of VZSF01009519.1, from coordinate 273,056 downwards.
ACACCTGCTCCCTACTGTAGGAGAGATGCATTTAATTTATTTTTTCATCTATGTCTTATTGATCCCACAGTTGTCATGCTTTTCATTTTGTTTGTTACCAAATCTGCACAAGTCTGATCTTGTGGTATCACATTTAGATTTTTCCAACGGCGTCATTGTCTTGCCATCTGTTAAAGCACTGTGTCTGCTGAGCACTATTGTGAGAGCCACCAATTGCTCGCCAAGTCGGAGAAGGTAACAGATTTTTAATTATACAGACAGGATGGGAGTGGCGGGGGACTGAACAGTGAGTGGTTATTGCTGGGATAGAGGCTGTGTCTCTCAAACAGCCTGCTAACAGCATGGAGTCTACCAGAAGTGGCTAATGTTGTGCATGTGTAACTGCTCTTTGGACATAAGCTGAGGGAAGTGGGGGCTGTGATGGATGGGTGCCCAGCTGTGTGAGAAAAGTGGGCACAGAATTAATTTCATCACAAGTTTGGTAGCTGGAAGAACCTGAAAGCTCCCTGTAGTCTGTCTTCTGACCTAATGCGTGCCAAACTATAGCTTCTTGTTTTGATAAATGAGAGGGCCCGTATAAATAATTGCTGCTTCTATTTTCCATTGATGAGTATTCAGGATAGGCCACTTTGGAACTGAAAATGAAGAGATTAGGCGTACGCAACCTCTGCCTGTTGGATGCATACAACCCTCAGACCATTTTGCACCAACAGATTGCTGGCAGCCAGCCTCCACATGCAGATCTCCACGTCATCACAGGAGACAGGAGGGAAGAGGTCCCAGCAGCTCAAAGCAGGTCTGCTCTTTGGTTGGGACAAAAACCCCCTAAGCTTTAACAGGAACTTGTGCTGCTTTATGTTCCTTTCTGTGCCTTTACAAGTACACTTGGAAGAAAAAGCTATTAAGAACATCTATGGCAGCACTAAACTGAAGATCAAAGAACAGAGCCTGTTTGCAGAGGTTGTGACTGCATAATTAAAGGCTAGTCTGGAGGTGGACTGTGGGGGACTTATTGTTCCCTTAGAATTACTGTGGGCAAACTGAACGTAGAATGGATTTATTTAGGATATGAGAAGGAGGGGATGACATCTCGAGGAAACAGGGCTGCCTGCAAGCAGTCATGCTGGGTCTGGGTCCTCGGAGAGCCCTGCTGGTGGCCTGTTAGGACCCTAGGGCTGGCATGGGGTCTCAAACTGCAGGGAGGTGATACATCCCCCCCACCATACACTGACCTTGGGGAAGAGGGATTGCTCTGCTTCTGGCTTTTGAACCGTGACTTTGCCAGCTCTCAGTTGGGGCTGACATCACAGCAAGAGATTAGATTTATGGGCTGCAGCCTTTCACAAATTCTAGACCGTCCTGGCTAGTGTTTTTTTCTTTCAGCCCTGGCTCCTCTAACCGGAGTGTTTTTAATCAGGGGCTTCTTTTCCCAAAGAACTTGCACTTGTACCCTGACATCATGGAAGGAATTTGAAAAGTGGCAAGAAAGTCTGAGCTTGTGTTTCCCTTTCAGTTCTGCCCTTCTGCCACCTATGGTACCGAATGAAGCTGTACATGAACTTTCTCTGCTTCCTGGGCTGGGGGATGGCTGGAGGTGCACTCTCTGCTTGCCTGGTGGGTGCTGCATGCCCTGGGCAGGAGGAGGGAGAAGCCTGGTGCCTCATTCACTGAGACAGCTGCTGGAGTTGTGGGGACAGGGCCCTGTCCCAAAGTGTGATTAATGCCCTGCTTTTGTCACTGCAACCTATGAAGGCCTTGTATGCTGCCCACAGGTTGGCTTCTGTGTCGGGGGCTTCCTGCCGAATGGCAGTTCCTGTGTGTGCACCCAATGCAAAATACTTCAGCCTGGAAGTTTTTATCAATAATGCTGCTGACTTGCTGATTAATCAAATCACTGGTTAAAATAAGGGAAATAAAAGGTACACTATTGACTTGATTTCCCCTCTGCTGTGCTCTTCATTAGACCACACTAATCAGTGTTATGACTTCTGAGATTTTTCTTTTCTGTTGATGTAAATATAGTCAATGAAAAAAAAACCCTTATGGAAATTTAATTTGCTGAGTCATCAGATCTCTAATCTTGCTTGATTAGAGCCCTGTTGCCATAGCCAGGCTTCACGTGCTTCAAATTCCCAGATCGTTGCCGAATTGCTTAGTGTGTAGCTGAGTGCATCTTTGCAATGTTACGGAGACAGGAATTTACTTGCTAATTCTCAGTGAAAGCACCGTGCTTGGCTGATCCAAGGGTAGCTTGTTGCAGAAATGTCAATAAAATGGGCTGTATGCATGTGTGATTGTTTTGGGGCTTTTTTTTGGTTTTTGGTGCAGGACTTTCAGCTTGGTACCAGTTGGAAAAGCACTGCAAATGCAAGCTTCTGAGTCAGCAAAGAGCCATTCAGGTTAGGAATTAGAATCCACGGTACAGATTGTTTAGACAGAAACAAATGAATCTATAAATGTACCTGCTTAAGCTAATAAATCTTTTCATAAGCATTCATGCCATGTCCTGGTGTGATGTTAGAAAATACCTTGTTGTTGAAGAAAAAATAGAGGAGAACTTGTGTAGCTGCACAATGTAAACAATTTTGGTTAAATGAGGGCGGGGGAGGAGAATTTAAGGGCGTCTTGAAATAATTTGTAGTTCTGATGAATTGTGACTTGTAGCCAAAATAAGTGGTGCACTTCTAGAAGTGGGGAAGTGCAAATTTCATGGGATAATAAGCCAGGTGTCATTGACAGTCTTGTCTGTGCTTTCATCTGTGTTGCTCATGTGAGTAAGTTTCAAATGAGCTGTCTTCAAGAGATTTCACAGTCTTGTACAGCAGCCTGTACAAGATGATACTAGGGCTTAGGCATTTGTGTCTTCATAACTAATTAGAATCTTCTCAGTGTGGGCTCTGGTGGACAATAAATTCAATTATCTCTTAAGCTCCCCAGGCCAATACTGAGGAAAAGCTGCATGCAAAGCAGAATATGGTGCTCGTTAGTGTTTGCTAACTAAAACCTGTAACGAATGTAACTTGGTTATTTTAATGTATAACTGTTACGTTCCGCTGTATCTGAAAGGCCAGCATATGGTGAGTGTATTTTGCTAGGGATATCTGATTTGAAAATTGAAGAAAAATATTCAGTTGCTGCCCTAGATATATCCAGTATTAATATTGCTGGCACAGCATACTAATCAAAGCTATGAACATATTAATGATATGCTTTTATAAATCACTATAAATTGCCTATGTTTGTGAGTATGCTCCCTATGAACCTCATTAATTCTTGCCTCTCGGGGCCATCCCAGCGTAGGGGCCAGCCCCAGCAGGGTGCTCTGGGGTGGTGTTTTTACCTGCCCTCCTGCCACGGTGCCTGCCAGGTTTGCTCAGTACCAAGCTCTTCAGAACTGTCTTCAGATATTAAAATGCTGCAGTGCAAAGTTTACCAAAGGGATAGGCAAACAAAGCAAGCGTGACAGAAAGGGCATTGATGGATGGTGCTGCTGGATGAGAAATGATGCGTTTCTTTGGGCTGACACAGCAGGGACAACGTGGATGGAAGTCATGGACTCTGAAAGTAATGAGGGGAATTTTTTTGTTTGGGATCTGCTACATCCCCATGGCAGTGACAGAAAGATGATCAGGAAATCTTTGTAATTAAGAAGAGCTTGTAGGAGAAGAAAAATACAGTTTTATAGAATTTTAATTATTATTAGTCAAGGGGAATAACAACCTCTAAGAAAAAAGCTTAAGAAGTGAATGCATTTCTAGAGCTAAACCATTTCTAGAGCTTCCTTTTTTTTAAAAACCTCTTTTGAATTTGTTGAACAGCCAAAAGCTACTTTTGAGCAAATCCAAGGAAATAAACCTTGTACAATAAGTGAGGTAGAAGTTATAAATCATCAGCATTCTAGTGACTACAAAAATATCATTAGTATTGAATCGTTTGACAGGTCTTTAAAAAAAATTCTGAGCATATGCTCTCACTGCTTACAATCTGAATTTTAAAGTTGAAATATTTAATACACAATCATAGAGATAATGACTACACTTGTCCTCATTGAGGTCCTTATTTGGAAAAAATAAGAGTGGATAATAAGTCTAAGTAGGTATCTAGACAGCAGGGTCAGTAATAAGAGTAACACTAGCCATCTGGTAATGACTGGGAGCTATACTTACAGAAGGAGAAATTAAACAGAGAAGCAATGGCTTCTAATTACACAGCTAAAAAAAGCCCTAGCTGGTTGTTTACAATGCACTGCTGAAAGTCTATTGCAGCTAGGGCATGAGAAGAGATAACCAGTCCTCTGACAAATGGGAACTGGGAATATGCAATAAAGAAATACCACTCATGTTGATATTTTGTCTTTAGTGATGCCTGGCTTCAGATGCTCTGTAAAATCTTCCATTGATCCTGGGAATTCTGCCCACGTAAGGAGTGATCTCACCTGCCAAGGAGGCAAGTAACTAGAAGGAAAAAAACCCCAATTTCTCCCGTGTCTTGAGAGAAAATATTGATGTAACTTGATGGTAAATACGGGAAATGAGAGTGAGTAATCCTTGGGAGCCTGATCCTGCTGGCCAAAACTATCCAGTCTTACCCCCTCATGACTCTATCGGTGCGTGATTTGCCTACCTAAAGCTGAGGCTTAGCAAAGTTCCTTTAGTTTTAATATTGCCGCAGCTGCAAATCAGACCTAAAAATCTTGGCACCATGTCTCTGAGTTTTGAGAGGGGAAAAATAATATTTTTAGCTTTTAGCATTACATTTCTAAGGACTAGGGAGTAGACAGTATGATTAATATTCAGAAAAGGTACTGACTTGTGTCGAGTTGTCAATTACAAGCATATCAGCCAAAATCAGCTGTGAGGAAAAACTTGATAAAAATAATAGAAAGAGGTTTATCAAAGAAAAGTGCAATTTCATTAGAAACACACGTTGGCTGACTGGTGATTTTGATTAAAAAGATAATGTGATTGCTGGTGGACCTTCTCTAGGACAGAGCAATCCTTCTCATTTATCTTGCCTTAGAAAAAGATGTTGATAATCTTGTTGAAGGAATACTAAAATTAAAAGCACAACCAGAAGAATACAAAGGGAGAGGAATGAGCGTTTTCATGGAGAACGGCTTGAAAGTGATGGAAGGTGCAGTTCTGTGGGCAGTTTCATGTCACGCTGTCTTATTCTCATAAATAGCTGAAATACAGTTTTAAAGCAAGTTTGATTGCAGAGCAGAACTCAGTATTGTGATATATTTAGGAAGACGTTTGCATCTTTCATGCAGTGATGCCCCTCTCTTGAAGCAGATGTATATACGTCATCATATGCTTTTGTTTTGCTTTTCCATGGGTTAAAGTTAAGATACTTTATAGTAGGATTCCTTTACTAATTTGTAAATCTCCCTAGAGCAGGAGGATAAAGGCCAACAGTGGGAAAAATGGAAAGATTGGCCTTGATGACAAGAGACAGTCTCTTGTCTGCACTCAACTTGTTTATAACAGATAAAGTCCAGCAGGTGGAATCTCCAGTGAGGCACCTACCTCTCACTTCACAAATCGATTCATGGATATCCCCCAAAGACTCGCACTCTAGCCCCACACAGACACCCCAAAAGGAGTGAAAAAATGCACTGGACTTAGTTGCACTGTCTCCAGACTATGCCCATAGACTTGTACCATTCCGTGTTTCTCCTATAGATTTTACAAAATGAATGTCCCCAAGTCTCCCTGTTGTTCAGGTTCTCAGCAATTACTAGAACAAGTGGCTCTCCTTGATTAGTGTGCCTGTCATCAGCCCTTCGATGGATCACACGCCTGGTGCTATTGTTAGCACAACATGTTTGGTGGTGGCACTCACAAGAGTTAACTGGTGTAAACTGGATTTGAAACAAAGGGAACTGTACTAATTGACACCAGAAAGGATATGTCCCGTTATTGCTAGACTTGTGATGATTTTAGTGTAGTTCCCCACCTGAGGTAAACTGAGTTTTACAGAATGCTTTATATCTGCAAATTGGCTCATATTATATGCTATTAGTAGCTGGTGATTTGGAGAAAAAATTGTTTGTTTTTGTTTTGATTGAAAATAGCAGCCTCTGTTTTGAAAATGACTTTTAGCGTTTCCCATGTTATCCAGCATGAAGGCAACTGTTCTGTTATTGCACCTTGTTATTATACTTAATCCAACTCGCTGGTTCACCTGCATGTCTGTTATCTCAGCTGACACTACGAAATTCTTCTCAAGCAGCACTGCAATGAGAAAGCTGGGGGTTCTGATCTGGACAAACTCACTCCCAAAGATGTGCTCTGCTTTTGCAGGGCACGTAGCTCTTATTCCTCTGTAGGGTGGCCCCTGCCGTGGTTGAACTCTCAGCACTTCTAGTGTGTTCAGGCTTTCTTTTCTTTCCTCCCTTTCCTCATCACATTCTTGGTTTTCTGCTCCAATAAAATGAAAAACCTCTGTGGTCTATGTACTTGGCAGTTGGATTCTTTCATTCCTAGAGTTTTTCCTTCTTCTGTTTGAAAGCTGGGTGTGCTTGTCTGTGGCTGTCATCGTTGAGTGTGAATGTCTCAGTCTTGAACGGGTTCTTGCAAAGCTTGTCATGTGCAGCTGACAAACTGAGGCGCAGAGGAGAGTGACAAGGGCACAGAGGATTCATTGGCAGAACTAAGAATTGGGTTGTGCTTTAGCCATGAGACCATTGTGCTCACTGCGTCCAGGAAGATAAATCTTAATTTTCATAGTAATATTTTTTAAACTTTCTTGAATGATGTTGGGATTTGAACTGAATTCAGAGGTATGTGCCCATTTCTTTTGACAGCGGTGATTTTGAGGGCAGGTTTGTTTCTCCACAGGGCTCCCACTGACCATGGTCCCAAAAGACCAGGAGAGGGAGCCTGGGACTGGGATGAGGAGCAGCCAGAATGGAAACGGTGGTAGCAGCTGCTTGTGCTAGAGCTTGCACTGGAAGAAATGTAATCACACTCAGCACCTATGCAGTAACAGGACCTTCCCTTTTGTTCCCTTTAAAATGATACCCGATCTCTTACAGTCTTTGCAAAACAAACTTTGTTTTCTGAATTTTGAGACCTCTTAAAATACAACTTTCTTCCTGAAAAAAAAAAAAAAATTGCCTTGTTCTCCAGCCATTGCAAAAGATCTCTTCCCCACTACACACAGGAATGAGGGAAATTAGTGTGTGTGTAGCTCTGTAGAATGACTGAGTCTCAGGTCTCCTTTTGCAGTTCTCCCTCAGCTTGTTTCAATAGCGTGCAAAGTGTCCTGATCCCTTTGCCACCTGCGAGGACTGCAATCTCAAGCTATGCACCTGCCAAAACCGTTCAGCTTTGAAAGCAATTATTCTACAAATGAACTGGCTGCAAATGAAATCAGGAATCTTTTCTGACTCATCCTTTCTGTTTATAAGTCCCCATCCTTGTCCTCCTTTTGTTTACTACTCTTCTATTGCTTTCCTCCCCAGCATTTTCCCCCATCGTTATTTATACTAGCCCCAGTTCTCCTGTTTCCTTTCTGCATCCTTCCCCCATTTATTCTTTTCTCTCCCCCATCACTGGAGTGCTATCTTCTTCCTTTATCCAGGGTACCTTCTACTGCTCCATCCTTACAGAAGGGCAGGCTCTGTTGGTGACTTTTGTTAAAGCCAGGAACTACGTGCAGCACGCAGCTAGTCTCAGCTTCTTCCTTCCTGGCTCTCCTTTTGCCTCTGATGGTTTGGTTCCTGCAGCACACCGTTTTACTGAACACCATGTGACTGAGAGAATGGCTTTTCTCCTAGACTGAAAGATGCAGCAGGCAAATGTCACACCAGATGGGTGTTACCAGAGGGACATATAGGTACACACCACTGTTTCAACACCCTGATGCATTATGGCATTATTGTCAATTGAAACAGCTGCTAAAGGATTTCAAAATCTGGCGTGCAGGCTGCAGCTTGTATAATGTATCGTCTATATTAGTGAAAATGCAAATGGCAGACAAAGATGGATACAGCATAAAAACATAACTGAAATTACTGGATTAGACTTTCAGGGCCTAGCAGAATTGGACTGCGGCGAGAAGGTCTCCGTCCAGCTGAGCAGTGTTGGGGGCACATGGAAGATGTGCCTGCTGGCACTCACCTCAACCGTTTCTGGCTACTGCGCTGTGGGGCTGACTACCGGCCAGAAATAGCGTCTTGAAAAATCGTAGTTGGTTAGAAAGGAATTTATAATTGTAACCCACAAAAATTATTTTTCTGTTGATAAACCAGTGAAGAAATGAACCAATGGTCAAGTCCCACAAGAAACAAAGAATATGACTGGGTTTGATTTCGGCACTGGAGCAGCCTCGGGTGAGTATGAGACATCAGTGGGATGGAGTCATAAATGTAGAGGGAGCTGTTTCTGGAGGGGCACACAGCTGCCCCGCTGTTATTCGTGGGTGAACAACCTCAGCTGCAGGTGGATGGGGTCACACTGTCAGACCTGGCTGAGCACCGCATGGCTTCAGCTTGGCTCTGGCAGGATCTGTCGGCTGTGGCCGTGGGTTGCCGAGATGTGGCCGTCCAGCTCCTGTGGCTGGTTTGAGCCAAATGAACTGGTCAGAGGTGAGCGATTTAGGTTCATGGCTGTGTCAGCCCTGCTGGATGCAGGCTGGCTCGGTGCCCAGCTGGTGCTGGGTGGATGCGTTAGCAGGGGTGGGATGCTCTAACAGCCCGCATGCCGCAGGGCCCTGCTGATGCCAACGCGGGCTGTGCTGCGGTAGATCTGCAGAGCTGGTGGGTCCCAGGTGTGGGACACCCGCCTGCTTCTCTTGTGCCGCCCAAGCATCCCGCAGGCTGGCGTTCCTCTGCTGCCTTTCTCCTCTCACCCCGGGTGGGGGCAAGTGACCCTGTGGGCCACGGCTCAAGGCCCCGCTGCGCCCCTGACATTGCAAGAACTTATGGCCCTTTTGCTGCAGGCTGGGGCAGGCGCAGAAGGAATTGTGAGGCTCGTCAGGGAACAGAAAATATATGTTGTGAGGAAGCTTTGGTTGGCTCAGGAAAGCAAAGCCTGAGAATGGATGTGTTGCTATATAAATATCCCTAAAGAACAAACTCCAGGGAAAGAGTTTTGTGAGATAAATGCTGGCACAAGTAATGAGCATAAACTGGCAGTGAATAAATTTGGATTGGAAGTAAAGTTCCTAACTGTCAGAAGAATAAAACTCTTGGCCAACATATCCCTAGCAGAAGCAAAAGAGGAGTTCAAGAGAAGCTCTTTTAGTTTAAGAAATTACTACCTGAAGCAGGCATGGTAGCAAGTTGTTGAAGTTGATGCCAGGAAGCACCTTAGTCCTATGCACTTCGTTTGCAAACTCTTCAGGGTCATTTTTGTGAGCTCAGACTGGATAAATGTAGTACTAGAGACAGAAGGAAGCAACAAGTAACCATGAAACAACAATTTGTACTGCTACTGTAATGCATAATTAAACACCTTCTTAAAGATGAACTTCAAAATTATAATATTATTAAGAATACAGAAACACTTCCAGTTTTCAGTTCTGGATTTGTGATGCTTTGTGAGGCTGTGTGAAGGTCAGTTATTCAAATCATCTGAATTATCTGACGATTGTGCAGAATGTATTGGAAAATACAGACACTCTGGCTGAACAGCTGAGCATAACACCGACAGCTGAGAAAAAGCCCATCTTCAGATGGTATTTGGTTAGGCTGCAAACCACAACCGGCTAAAGCCTTTCCTGACCAAGGGGTGCCTGTACTCCCACGATCCCCGGGGTTTTGTCACTGTTATGACTGTTCGTAACCGAGAGGCAACATTTAGATGCCATTGCCACAGCACCTGAAGTTACTCGGGGAAGGAGAGAAGATGTTTTGCTGTGATTGCTATAATTCAGCCTGCTAGTGACATTCTTGGCATTAGTGGGAGAAAAAGAGATAAAGCCATTTTTCAGTGGAAGCTAAATAAAACATGCAAGAGCCCCATCAGATTCTGACTGTTGTCACCACAAGAGAAAACGTTATGATGCAAGACTTAGGCTCTTCAAGATATAAGCTCTCCTATTCTGTGAATTGTAAATGTTGAAGTTGTTACTGTTGTATCGAAGCCATTAGCAATTAATATATGTCTATCCCTTCTTGCTAGTTAGTACGCCAGAAATCTGCAGAGGGAATTATTTGCCTGATTAAAATATACATATATATATATATTTATTTTGGGAGGGGAACGTGCAATTTTCATTAGCCCTTTTTCACTGACTGGTGAGATAGGCCTACCCTTTTATCTGTTGAAAAACCTTGAAGATTAGCTGTGGCATTTAAAACTAAATGAAAAAAAATTAAAATAAATGTTTTTAGTTAGATGTAGAGTCTTGATGTAGCCCAAGGTATTTTCATCTGAGAAGTATTCAAATCTGGATTTTGTGGCTGTCTTCTCATTCCAGCCTGCATACTGGCTGAGCTCCATTTTTATTGCTTTTTTCTCTTTGGTGTTGCAGCATAGTTTTGCCTGTGATAAAACCCTAAAGAGTGATTTGTTTAAATTCTAAATGCTGTTCTCATTAAGTCAGGAGACTGTGTTAATTGGTACACATTACACTGAAAACTGAGGGTTTATGAAAGAACTTCAGAAACGGAGTATAAATTGTGTTCTGCAACCTGGGGAAGACAGGCTAGTGGCTCTTCTGGGTGCTAGTGATATTAGCCTTAAAAATAGATTTGCCTTTGCTTACAACTTGGGTTCAAATTGTAATTAAAGCTGCAGAAGGAAATATGATTTTTTTTTTTAAGATTAAACAAAGTTTTGTGTGTATGAAAATATTCTGAGTTTCTGAAAAAAGATATTTAAATAAACTTCTCATGAGTCACTCTACTGACCCACAGGCCTCAGGTAGGATAAATAACACATGATCCTCTAAAGCATCTCTAAAACTATAGTTAGTGTGAAATTACTACATTTCCTAAATAACTGGAGTAAATTATTACCTTAAGTACGGCCTTTATAGGCCTACCTATATATCAACTTCAGTTGTTTGAAATTCCTTTCTTTGATACTGTTGTTTTCAGTTTAGTATCATCATATTCCTAACTGACTTCTAAAACTAAATTGCATCTGAATTAAACTCAACTATTTTAAACCTTCAATACTGAAATAATTAACTTACTTTAAAAATGATTACACTTCCTTTAGAACAGTGTGACTAATTTTGTGGACAAGCCATTAGGCTGAATAATCAGTCATATTTAGGCTCAGAGGTGGTTACTGGTGAACAGTACATGCAAAATATCACTTTCTGCCAAGGCAAAACAGATTTTCATCAGTAACGACAAAAATGGTGCTTCTCAAGAGGGCACTTGGATTTGCTTTCCTGTCAGAGGATGCTGTCAGCATCCAACTGCAAAGTCAGGCTTCAAAATCTGGTGTTTGGTGTACCTAGAGGAAAGCAGAAACATTGACTCTGAAGAAGAGTCCCCAGATTTTGGCTGGGAACTGCAGCAGTTGCTTTATGCTGGAATTTGTGGGATTCCTGTATTTCAAGTACTGAGTGCCTGGCGACATTCAGCTCTTGGCTCCTTCAGGAACAAAAGTGTTATGAATAATTGTGGCATGTGAGAGCCCAGAATGGCAGGACAGGATTCTGTGAGTTATCTATTTTCCGCCTCCTTAGAGCAGTAGACACAAAAAAGCTGTCTTTTATTTCGTCTTGCTTTTCTGAGTTACTGTGATTTGCTCTTCGTATTTGCCTGTCAGCTGCTGTCTGCCTGCCTGTTGCATTCTGACACAGAGAAAAAACTGGGATTCAACTTACCACAGGCTAATTTCAGACATCAGCTTTTTACAGTTGTCCCTATCCACATCCAGATTCAGCAGGCATGTGTGAGGCAGCTAATCTCCATATGCACAAGAATATTTCAAAATTCCAGACTTCAGCCTGGATTTTCCTTCTCTTGGGAGACTGTAGAAGTGAGATGCAGCTCTACCTCACAGTAGGATAGATTTTAGGATTATTATTCCTATCAATATTGAACTTAACTAATACTCCATAATGTTCCTATTCACTAGTGAATAAGATGCAGCTGACATCCTTTGCCACTGTATTGCTTGGCGGCCATTAGTTTGCTGGATTTTACTAACCGTGGTGCAGTCAGTGTGTCCCTACTGCACTCCTTGGAGAGGCTGCTAGCCAAAGCTCGCTGTGCTCAAGCATGTTGCAAGAAGCTTCCCCCTCTCCTTACCTACGTTTCTGCAGTCTCCAGATCAAAGTCTCCCTACTCCCCTTTCCTCTGCTACCATCGTTTCCTTTGCTCGTTGTGATTTCATCTCACTCGATTCAGTCAACCTTGCCATATTTGCTCCCTTCCAGCATCATACCAATGTCACTTATTAGCTGGCTTACTACAAGAGTCCTCTTTTCTCCTCTCTTTTTAGTGTAAACTGTGCCGGCCTATTTAGTTGGATAATTGGGAGAGGGCTGGGGATGACAGAGGAAAGTGAGGGCATTTAAGTGGGTGGGACTGTCATGTGAGTGTTGCCTAGGCAAGAATCATCTCTTAGATAAACTCCCATTTGTAATTATGTCAGTTGCATATTCTGTATCTCTTTACCATGTATATGAAAAAAAATATTTGAAATGAGCTTTTTGTCCAAGTGAAAATATGCTTGTAGCTGTGAAGCCTGAAGACTATGCATTGAAGCAGCCTTGCTGTTATGGTTAGGTGAGGATTAAAACCTGGTGGCTTCATTCTTGTGGGGGCCATTTGGGCAAACATCTTGAGCTCCAGCGGAGTCCAGATGACTTCACTGAGACCTCATGTGTATTCAGAGGACAGCTAATGGATCAGGAAATAGTTTTAAATCGGTTACAAAATTCTGTGTAGTATTGCCTTTTATTTCCAGGTACTTTTCATATTTTCTGGTTTTGTGACTGTTTCATAATCAAAATACTCTATTTTCACTTAAAAAGTTGTTTGTTGTGGTGGGGGGAAGGATCTCTGAAAATAACTAAATATGTCATGTAAAAGATAAAATAGGCTTTATAGAAAATACTTGTGATTGCACAAAACTTCAAGGTGAAAACTAGAAATAATTTTTCCTTTCAGTCTTTCAGGTGCTTCTTGAGTCACAGCAGCACTAGAGTGAAAAAAAATCCCTTTGCATATGTGAGTTAGATACGTGGGTCTCATTAGCATCAAGACTAAATGGTGGGCTTCTCAAGTCCTATATAACATGTTAATTGAACTCTTTATTTAGTACATTCTAACAAATTTTGCATGATGCACAGCTGTATTCTGTCTTTGCCTCTGTAAAGTCAAAGAATGGTGTCCTAACGAAACACTTCCAGCAACTGTCTGCTGTGTAATGGGGTTAAGTTATGAAGTCAGTAAGGAGCATGCAATCAGCTGTAACTAAAGCCTTTTTTTTTTATCTGTCTCCTTTATTTTTTTTTTAAATTGTTTTTAATGAGGTGTATCTACACACAACGAGTCAGCTCATATTCTCTTAAAAAGCTGGCCTTAAATTTATGATCCCATTCTTAGCATGGCTTATCATATACTGAATGCTGGTGGGCACTGCAGAAGCTATATCAACAGGCCGTATGCTTGCGCTCAAGGAGACAAAAGTTGGGTTTATTTGTATGTCAGGATGCCTCAGTGAAAACTGGCCTTACTGGGATAAAAAGTTTTCTGTTCAATGGGTGACACTGGTGTGTGAATGCTGGCGGTTGTGTTCTGCTGTCAGGTCCTGCTTGTTTTGAGAAAGCCTTCAGCTCTTGTCTGTCGTGAGGAGCAAAAAAGATGAGAAGAACAATGCTGGGAGAGGCCCTCAGGGTCAGCGACAAACGGGTGAGGTGCTCTGCGGCTCACCTGCCTTCGCCCGGGGTCTGGGGGCAGAGTGTGGGCTACAGGGAACTAACATTTCTGTCCTGTCTGTAGTGGCTGCTCCGGGGTTGTGTGTCCCTGTGCTCAAGTAACTGCACAGATCATCAAGAATGCGTATTAAAAAAACCCCAACAAACTGCAGTTCCACCAGAATACTGGATATTTCACTGATTATCAGGAATGAAAGTACGCTTTTCATTTCCAAATGGATTTGGGTCTGTTTTCTAACACATGGCTAATTCCTGATGAACTTCTCTACTTGGAACTCAACTGATTGTAATTTTTTTTGGCTGCTGCCTGATCACTCATTTTGGAATTCCTCCTGTGACCAGGGACTTGGCTGGGAATAGTAGTCGGCTGCAATGGAGGAATCGACTGAGCGGTTCACTTGGTAAATTACAGGCTGTGCACCTAATTATAGACACACGCTTGCAGGAACATAATCATACAATTCCCTGAGGTATATCTGGATTGCTATGTCCAGATTTTGAAAGCTAGAGGGTAAGATATTGGGTTTTCTTTAACATTAAATTAGGAAGTGAAAGCCAGGGACCTGAGGCCACCAGGCTCAATACATGCTGTGCTAACAAACCAGTGAAAGCCTGCTTTGAAGTACAGCAGGAAAATCTGCCTTCCCTACAAACATCAACCTGAGCATCAGAGCAGTTGTTTAATTCTTGACTCTTACTCCTTGTCACAGGGCAAGGGTCCCTGGAGGATATCACCTCTACAGGAAACTGTAATCACAGATGACAGCTACTACCCTGAAATAACCCAGTAAAGGCTCCCAGTGCCAGGAAGCAGCAATGGCAACACAGAGGGAAGGCTGAACTGTGTCAGTGTTTCCTTTACGTAATGGATAACCTCCCGCTTAATGAATATCTGAAATCAAAACATGCCACTTCATACAAGTAGGTTTTGGGGGAAACATCACTCACTTTTCTACTGTGATGCAGCACGTAAGCCTGCTCCTCATCAGCAACGCTGCAGACACGTCGCTCTGTGTAACCTGTGTTTATTTTGCCGTTGGAGCTGAATCCTCCCAGAGCGGCAGTCCAGGAGCCAGTCTGTGCTGCAGCCCCCTCTCAGGGGGACACGCCACATGACCAGTGAATCCTCTCACATGAGCTGGCGATGTGCTTCTCATTCCTTGCTTCCTGACATCATTTTATCCAGTGGGACAAAAGAGCTGATTCTGCTTTTTCTCAACAAATCTTTTTTTCCCGGCTTTGTGCTGCAGAGTGCTATTGCTCCCGGGGCTTTAACCTTAGGGGAGACGGCAGTCATGGACATAGCTTATCCTTCTCTGGCTGACACTGGCTGTGCCAGGACAGCCAGCAGGAAAGCATTACAGTTCTCATAACCCGCTCTGGCGTGGTTGTCTTGGCCTCCTAAAAGACAACGACTAGTCAGATTGCAGCTTCCAGCTACTAGTGATCAGTTATAACCTTCTGGTGTATCTTGGAGTCTTGGGGCATTGCCATCTTTTAGACTTTCATGCTCAGAGCAGTTTGCAGCTGGTGATGCAATCTGCTGGGCTAACAACATATATCCAGTCTCCTGCCTTTAAGATTTCTTGCTTGTTCTTCCCATCACATTAGCAGAGACAAGAGAGAGAAACCATGGATTGCTAGAGACCGGTGATTGCCGGGGGCATTAAGCATTTTGTGAAAAGGTAGAAAAATCAGAAGTTTTCTCTTAGGAGAAAGTGCTATTGCATATTAGGAAAAACATCTAGATGGCTAAAATATTAATGGAATGTTGTTCCTTTTCGTGTTGAAACTGTTGAAAGGCTGCATATTAATAAGGACAATATTTTCTTTAATCTTGTCTGCAAAGCTGGAGTCTGCTGGTATCCTTAGGAGGTTATAAACAGATTCACCAGTTTTGCTTTTGGAGCCCTGCCACCTGGGTTATTAACTCCATTTTGCTCTGTGGCTTGTCAGGGTGTCTTTGTTTTGGTTCTGGTTACATCTGGTGAGCTAGCAGATGTTTGCTGTGCTCTTCCTGAGTCCTGAAACTCTAGTGAAATGGTTTGGGTATATATCTAGAATGTCCCTTTTTAGTAGCTTAAAAAAAATTGCTAACTAAAGCAAACTGACCATCACACGTTTGTTGATTACACTTGCATGCTCACACATGTATAAAATCCATCTATCTATTTGCCATGCTTCTGATGCAAGGCATAGCTTTCTTCAAAAAAATACTTTTTGCAGTTTTGAAACTAACTTTTATTGTGATGCATTTCCCCTTGCTCAGCAATACATTTAAAAGGGGTTTTCATGCCACTGAATCATGCTGTATACAAAGGAAGGAAAATTACAGCATTATTAATCTTTTTCCTTGCTTCCTCAGATAAAAAACTCTATTTTTCTCCCTGGGTTTTACACATTCAGAAATAAAGTAACTCCTGTCACTGTCATCAATCTGTTTGCTGGCAAAATTTACTGTGATAGATATATATTATTACAACATGGCTCGAATCGATGTAAGTACTGAAATTCAGCAAGTTTTACCTTTGCACTGAGTAGAATTTGATGTGCTTTTGTAAATCCCTTAAAAAGATGCTGAATTAACTTCTCATGAATACTTAATTTATTGCAGCTAATGAATAATAATTCATATCTGTGTCTTCTCTATTATGAGAAAAAGTAGGCCAGGGAACTGGTTTTGCCATGCTACATCTGAACTGCTTCATGCGTTCCCACCTCTGAGTGCATGGCTGTGTGTTTAAGTGTTCTGCCCAAAGTGGTTATGGCTGGAAGGGTTTAGCTTGTATGTGTGCGTCCAGGTGCTGGGGAAGGAAAAGCTTTGTGCAAATTGGTATGATGGGACTTCTTCTCTCTTACTTTGTAAGTGCTAACCAAGTTCTCAATGGTACTAGCTCCTGCTAAAAGTAGTAACAATTAAACCAAGCGGAATTCCTGTAAAAACTATTAGCAGGCTCTTCTGGAGAATGCATGCTTAGGTAGCAGTTACATATTAGCTACGCATTCATTCCATTCTGTCACCTAAGCAGCAAATCATTTAAAACTGCATATTATCATCTATTATAATTCCAAGTTGTTAAGATAAATTAAAAGCATTATAATTACTTTTAAAAGAGACTATTTCTACTTACTTTATGTTTTACTTTCAGTTTACAGTACTTACAGTGCTATTTTAAAGATTAGCAGACAGAATTTTAGGATAAAAATTCAGTTTATTTTCCCACTGTGAAGATAGTCCAAGCTACACCATTGCAACTTCCTGGAGTTGCAATACAAGAAGAAAACCTGCAGAGGGCACTGTATTGTCTTAGATGGATTTGAAAGCCTTCAAACTCAATGAGGATGTAGGATTTCCTAGGTTTCTGCGTTTTGGTAAAATTACGTTCAGAAAATATTTTTCTCATATACGTACTGATAAGTGGTTGGACATAAGGATGGCAATCTCTGTTTCTTACATCTTTGAGATGAAAGGGTATAAACCAGAAATAGCATGCCATGTTCTCAATGTAATTTTTGCCTCACCTTCCTTTCTTCGTCAGTGACTGTTTGAACATTTCAGCTCTGCCACTGCTTGGGAAATTAATGTTGTAACTTAATAGGGTAAATCCAGAAACTGCCATGTGTCAGAACAGGGTATCTGAAAAACACTAATACCAAGTGTGCAAAATTCACTTCCATCCATCCAAAGCAGGACTGAAATGGCAGCGATGAGCTCTCCCTCCCTGTCAGGAGGGTAGTACAAGACAGCTCTTCTGCGGAAAGTGATTGGAAATGGAACTTTCTGTTGATGGTGGTCTCCCAGAGATTACAAATTGCTCAACTCCATTTATAGAGACAAATCATTTTTGATAGTTATAGAGAAGTGATCATAATGTTCTGTCCCATTGGGTACTTGCAGAGTGGATTTAAGTGAAGTTTTAGTGATTTTAAAATGCAGACCATAAGTTACTGTGTATCTTTTGAAGTCTTCTTGACATCTTTGTTTGGATTAAGGGTTTCTCTGTGAGCAAGCTGATGCCTCAGCATTACAAGAGACTGCCTTGCTTTTCTTCTGCAGATAATTATAATAGAATTTGCTTTCTGGTTTCATTTTCATTGGTGGTTAGATTTGTATCTGAAACGCGGTCATGTCTTTAGGTATTATTGCATGCTCAAACTGTTTTTAGTCCCTTCACATGCACCATTTACAAAAGGGCTTGCTTCTTTAAAATTATTTCTTTTTTGTTTTAAGAGCAGAACTACAAATCAGACCATTGGCCCTCATTACAAAGTGAGCAGTGAACAATGACAAAGACTTCCACAGCTTGTGAAGTGCTCAGCTGAAAAAATACAGATGATAATCTGCCTTGATTTTTATCTTGGGCCTTCTAGTTTTTCATATTTTGAGCAACCTATCTTCTAGTTCTGTAGTTTGGGGACATTGTATGAGAATACGTGTTCCAGAGGCTCTATATCCGGACACCTACTATTTCCACTGCAGTTTAGCAGTTTTTTCTACCTGTAAAATCTGGCAAAGGTAGTGCCCTACAGAAAAGAAAATGGACTGAGAAGAGCTAAGTAATCTTGGTTCACATCGTGCTTTAGAAGAGGTTGCAAATGATCTTCACCTTTTAGGCTTGTGGCCAAACTTACGTCCTCCGCTTTTTAGCCCCACTTTGGCAACCCCTCCTAGAGTGCAGGAGAAAAGCTGCTATTTGCCATGTAATAGGACCTTCCTGCAGCTCAGCATCTAACAAACACTACTGTCCTTAGGCATTTCTGTCAAGGGGACCCAAGGCAGGTGAACAGATTCCTGCTCCTTGATAAAGTAGAACTATTCAGCTGTTAAGGAAATTTGTTTGGCAGAGGATAGCTCCTGTTCAAGTCTTCGAAGGTTCATTGGGCTGGCACTTACGGTGAAAGGGCAGTTTGCTTTTCTGACTGGACCTGCAAGCTGGCACCTGAAAGCTGTATTAGAAACACGTTAATGATTGCGTGGCAGAGAGACGGGAGCCACCATATCTGAACGCTTTCACTGAACAACGAGGAGACTTGACACTAAGCCTGTAGTTCAGTTCTCTGTTTCCATGCCTGTCGGGACCTGTACTGGGACTTCAGTAGTTTCCTGAGTAGCATATGGCTGGACCTCTGAGAACAGGGGGTAATTGTTACAAAAATCAAATTTGAAAAACTGAAAAATCAATTTTTGCTTGTGATGCAAAATGATGTTACCTATCTGTTTGTCTTGATCTGTAAAATTAAGTTAGAGCAGGGTGAGCTGTAAAGTCATGGAAAAGGCTAAAAGTCCTGGCAGTCTTTTTGGCACTGTAGAGTAGCAGGTAGGACAGCAAAGAAAATGGAAAAAATCCTGTCTTTGTTTGTTCCTGCCTGTGGAGCCTGTCTCTTTGATGCCTGCCTTACGCTTCCAAGTTCCTGCTCAGTATTGTGAGAGGGAAAAGTATTAGCAGCTCGCAGAATGGCAACTAAGAACTCTGCACAGCTTTATATTTCCCCTGCAAAAGAGCACATTTAATTCACATCCTGTAGAAGGCAAGGCAATATTAGAGCACTTGGAGAAGATTGATTTGTTCAGATCACTTGGAAGATGACCCAGAGCTTTCAATAGCCCTTTCTTGAAAGCCCCTACTGACTATTGCCTGAAAGTAATTATTCTCTGAGAGCTGAATGGCAATAATGTGTATTTGGTTTTGCCTTGTGCACAGTCTGGAGAGCATGGCACCCTGATAGCAGGGGGAGTGGGGAGTTGGAAAAAAATAATCTGTCAGATAGTTGCTGTGGTTTGCTGTCCTGGCTGACAAAGACAGCACCGATATTAAAGATTAAATTAACTGGATGCTCTGTATTGGTCTTGTCCCTCTCAAGTCAAGGGTCAGGTGTTCTCCTATCCTGTTTTTGAACATTCTTTCCCTTGAACTGGGAATTCTGGATACATACTATAGTTAAAGTGGAGATACACAAGCAAGTTTTAAGAGCGTCAGACTCACTTGAAAAGAAAGTACTTGCGTTTCTTCTGAAACTGCTCTTGCAAACTTTCTAATTAAACCTTCCTGCACCAGGTAACCAGGGATATAGGCAGCCTACGCCAGTGCCCCAGCTCGAGCAGCACCTGAGGCCTCCTGCGAACCTCGGCAGGAGTCTCTGCCTGCCCAGCTCTTCCCCAGGTCGCCCCCCAGGTGAGTGGCCGGCAGCTGCCATGTGGCACCAGCAGCCTCTGTGCACAGCGTTCCTATCTGAGTGTAGAAACGGGATAGGACACAGCCATTTCCTGTAGGTCTTTCTAAAAACCATCCCATATAAAAATAATATAACTTGCTAAAGAGCAGCTGTCTCTGGAGCACACCACAGTGTCTTATTAATAAAGTTCACGATACTAGAGATTGGATTACAGCAAGGATGAACTCTCTGTCCAGGTGAAACTGTCCAGAAAGATTGTATGAAAAGGATATAATCTCTTTGATCAGAACTAGGGCATGTCACCATCATGAACACCTCTTAACCATGATAAAACATGCCACAGAATCTGTAATGATGATGAATATTCTGGATTGCTGATCTTCTCCAAGACACTGAAGTCCGTAAAGTCAGAGCACTCTGAGCTGTTCCTATGCTGTTTCTGTTTGGCATCCGATATGGGAATTCTGAAGCAAGATTATTTCCCCTTCCTCTCATTAAAATTTTTTAAAATTTCTTATTTTTTTTATTTTAAGCCCCTCAAACTGCATCTGAAACTTTTTATGCTATGTTGCAGCCTGGAGACAATTTCTGTCATGTAGTTATAAACCTCTGTAAATAGGTTTCTCTGCTGAACTAGCTGATCTATTCATTACTGTAGTACTGCAAACAGTGCTCCTAATAAGTAGGAACAGGGCTACCGTGCATCCATCGTTATGTACGTGTTAAAGTGAAAACCACTTATTGTCTGTTTGGCTGTATTGATTTATGTAGCTGACTACATGGCAATTTAAAGCAGATTAGAGGAAGGCGAACATGTTTGTCTCTTCTGTGCTGATTCATGTGGGAGACTGTCTCAGCAAACAGTGATTATTATTTCACTGAAAAAGCTTTTAATATAGTAAATTTCACCTAGTGACAATATAATATGGCTCTTCGAAATAGCAAACTGTATAGAAACCTGCTGGGAATATCGATAGCATAGTGCCAAATTAGAGGTGTATGCAGGAAGTCTGTCAATGACTTTTCTGCTAACTGGCATATAAAGAAATGCAGGGCAACCAAATTCTTTAAGACTGGTTTTCTGTGTTCTGTTTGCATCTTCCTCAGGTTGCCCTTAAGCCAGCTGAGTGTGTAACCAGGGATTGCATTTTCTTCTAGGAACACGAAAAATATTGAGCTTGTTACACTGTTGCTTTAAATATTATTTTGTCTTCCTGAGGTTTGGCTCATTTTGTCTTGTCTGAGGCCATAATTACAAATTAGAAATGTTTATTTTTAAATGCACACTTCTGACCCCCTCCTGGTGGGTTTGCTTGTTCTGTCACTCCAACTGCTTTGATAATCCTATCTGAAGAGCATAGAAAGAAATTATTTTTATCCAACATTTTCACATAGTTAAGACTGGTTAAACAAAAACATTCACAATTTATTTTACTGAATAGCTTCAAGTTGACTTGATGGCAGCTTCCCTTTCGGTCCTTCCATGGATTCCGTGATTTGGTGTGTGCTTTATAAAACACTGAGTGTAGGCTGATGTTGGCATGGATGGTGCTGGTGAGACATTGAGACAAAGCTAGGAGAAACTGGAACTTCATTTTCAACTAGAAAAATAGAACCAAGAAGAACTTAATTTTCCAGAAGTTTTAGTCACTGTTCTAAAGCAAGCATTTTATTAAGGATCTTTGTTCTAGTCATGTGTCTTGAAATGAAGCTACTTGAATAAATTTCTTTATAACTGCAATAATCGACGTTTCAATTACTCCTTTCCATTTTCCGAGGAAAGTGTTTCAGATTGAAGGTTGCAAAGAATCTCAAATAAAGCTATTTTAAGCCATTTACATTGTGGCTGCATTGTTTCTAGGGACTAAACTGCAACACTGTCTGATCAATGATGCATAAATATCTTGGACTAGATACATAAATGAAACCCTCAGGGAGTGGTACTTAAACATGACCAATGTGTTGTAAATGGGGATTAAAGGAGGAAAATATTCTAGTTTGAAGTGAGTTAGCCATTTCTGTGTGTGTCCACAAAGAATACCAGAAAATGACTATTCAACAGTTCTGTTGTAATGGCTCTGTCTTTGCTGTGTTTCTTGCAGATGGAGTAAGAAGGGCAGGGAGCTGAGCGTCTGCATCTTTGCAAAGGAGCTGCAAGGAGGAGCAGGGAGCACCCTGCCTGCTCCAGGACCAGTACAGACGGAGCTGCCCGGGGACCAAAGGTAACTGGGCAGAGTTTGCTGCAGCTCAGGAACTGGTAAAATGGCAAGCCTGGAAACAAAGACCACTTGTCAGGACAGGGGACAGGAGCAGTCTTGTTTGCAAATCTTGTTTCTTTCTTCAATGTTGAGTTCCATCTCTCAGTATAAGGGTCTTCTGGGCTTTTATTTTTCTTTTTTTTTGCTTTTTTGAAGGCCTAACCAGATCCTGCAGAAAGGTCTGGCCAACTTAATCTCTTCCCAGACTTCTGTTTCCAAATGCATTTACAAAGCAATGACAGTCTGGGCAGGACTGGTAACTGGTGCATCTGACACGTTGTACAGCTGAGAAGTTCCTACATTCTGTTTTCTAGTGTATGATATCCTTGAGATTTTATATCCATAAAATATAGAAAAGAAAAACCTCTGTCTTGGAGTCTGGTAGTTTTGGTGGTTTGTTTAATTTTTTTTTAAACCCATAGGAGATGAAAAGCAGCAGATACTTTTGCATATAATTTTCTATCTCCTCTCAATACAAATTCCAAATTTTTTCTCATACCAATCTAATGCCGTTATCTTGAAGTTTCCTTCAGTGTTCTGTAGTGTTCAATGTCTTCTCTTCTGAAAGATACTGAATTGTAAGTCCAATCAGCTGGACAGTGTCAGAGTCTTTGAAAGATTCAGTTGTCTAACATCATTTAATCCATGGTGGCATATGTAACTCTTAGCTTTTGCTGTCCCTTGGGCAAAACATTTTCTATCTGGGTAAACAGAATCTGTGTGTATTTTATCATGAATATGATTACACTTCCTGATGCTTATAAGTCATTTCACTGGGAGAAAAGTTTTTTGTTTTACAATGAAATTCATGTTGAAAAAAGAATTTACAATGGTGATTTTGGGAGCTGCATCAAGAGTAGCCTTATAAAGAGGTATTTGAAGATGGAAACAACAGTAAGAAATGATCTACCAAGAATGGGCTTCTTCATTGATATCTGCTGTCCCAAATCTTATGCTAGGGAGATGCCAGCTTTTTGGAAAAGAGAAAATGGCTGGTACTTTATTTGTTACAGCTATATTAATAGTTAGCTAATTAGTAATTTGTTCTATACTATAATATAATGTGTTCAGGGCTGTAGTTTGCTTTTGCACTCTGTTCTGCATTAAACAAACAAAAATTAACTAAAGCTTTTTTGGCTACATTTTGGTGCAGGCTGGGTCATATTATTAAGAAGAAATCTTTTCACTGCAGACTGAATGTGACTTGGTGTAGGAAGAGACTTCTACTCACTCATATCAAAACTTCTCACAATACACAAAATGTTAGGCTGTTTGCTCACCTTCCTCCTCCCTTTCCTTTCTGTGAGTGCATTTTAAAAGAGTCAAGGTGTTTCTGAGGTCTATGTGTTTATCACTTGGGTTTCCACACTAAACCTAAAATTATTCAAGACTGACACCATTCATATGCAACTCTGGTAATCCTTCCAGCTCCAGGAGAGATTAAAGAATGTAATAGAGTTTCAGATTCAGGAGGAAACCTTTTCTGAAACCATACATGTCTGATCTGAAGAGAATGAAGCTTTTATCATTATTTTATTAAAAAAACAACGCCAAAACATGAGGAATGAGTAGCACAAATATTAAACCCCAGAGTTTTATGGAAAGTGAGATCTGCCTAAATAACCTTCTGAGACTTTTTTTCCCCCAGTGTTTCTGTTGTGATATTAAAAGCAAGTTCAGAGGTCGTACTGCACATTCTTAGAAGTTCCTGACTTTTTCTTAGGTGTACTTTTATTTTGTCAATTCTATGCATGGAAAAATCATTAAGTATTTTTTTCAGTATCTGCTTTTTAGTTCAGTTCATAATCAGAGCAGGGAAGCTACAACCATGTAATCTATAGTTTCTCAGTAGAACCCAGCAGATTCTCTCCAGTCTGGCATTTTTCTCTGGCCCAGTGCTTGGGAAGTTCTTTTTCACCTTCTTCCAAGTGTGCGTTAGAGAAAAATTCCATATAAGATGTAATACAAGCATAGAAATACGGCATGCCAAACACCTAAATAAGTCTTTTTTGTTCACTTCCCAGTAAGCTACAATTGCTCTTTGTGTAACAATTTTTAGGCACAACTTTCAGCTCAGCTGAAGTTTTCTCTCAATTTTATGCCATACTCCTACTTCTAACCTTTGGTTACCTCTAAATAATGTCTTCATTACCCTGTTACTGAAATGGATTGAAGTAATGAATCATGGCAGAAGAGAGCCCAAACTGGTGCTGGAATTAATTTGGCCTGTGAAAAATGGGGATTTGGCCAATGGTGCAGTAATTATAACATCTCCTCGAGCTTTTGAATAGCTGCGGACAGACATATTTTATACTGCCTGGAAGGCAGGCAATCAGTGAATCAGGCTTTTCTGAGGGAGCGCTGGAACTAAGTATTGACTAATACTTCATTTTTCGTAGGTGCTTTTTCTCCAGCTGGGCATTGTATGCATGAAAGTGAGATCAGTCTAGCTGGATAAACATCCTGAGTGATGAAGTATTTTGCACTTTATGTTAGTAACGGTGTGTTACAGCCTGCTCCTATGTAAATGGCTATGACAGTCCAGCACTCTGACTAAAGGGGGGGAGGCAGAGACACTCAAACCAGTTTAAATTTTTTTTTTATTGGTCTTTATACAGTTTCAATGTGTTGTGACATGTTTGTTCACATCTTGTTAGGTGCTAAAGTCTTAAACCTTGAACCCTTCCTAGATCTCTCCCTCTCCATCCTACTCCCTTTGCAAAAGAGAGGAAAGGCAAGGAAGTTTTATATGTTCTCTCTAAAACAGAGATTTTTTTTTTTTTTTTTGTGAGGTGTCCTTTATTCTGTAGCTGCTCTGAGCTCCAATGAAAGCATTTTCTACTCTAGAAAACTATTCTATCACAAATGCTCTTTCCTTAGTTTGCACTCCAGGGAGTCCCTAATGCTCAGTCACAATACAAAAAGCACCTATTAGTTTGCAATTTTGCCAAATTACTTCAGTTACAAATAATCTGATAAGCAATCTTATGTGGAACTCCATAACCCAAACAAGTAAAACCAGTCAGGAATTCAAAATATTTTTCTGGTGAAGCAGAAGATGAAAGTGAATGGAACCAAAGAAGATGATATATGTTTTGGGTTCAGATTAATTGAATGACAGACAAGAGAGAGCTTCTCTCCCCACCCCAAAAACTTCAGATTTAAACTCTGAAACAGTGCTCTACAGTATTTTTCAAGCTTACGACTGTCTCGAGTAGTGCTAAAATGTAGCTAGTGACAGTTATAAATAATGCAGGCTGTGTACTGTGGTATGATTTGTGCTGTAAGGAAGACGAAACTCAGCTTTGGCATGGGTGTGATTTTTTGAATGAAAGATTCCAGCAAGCCATAATTTTTAAAATATTAAATATCTGCCATTATTCTTGTCTAAACATAAAGATTCAGCACTGACAATTGGAAGCCGATATAAAATCTCCTTCAGGGAAAAGTCAGTGTTTGTGACACATCCCTGGCCAATATTTTCGTGTCATTTCCTGAATGCTGGGAGCAGCTGCTGCGGCTGCAGTTCACACAGCCCTGGTCGTCTGCTCCCACCCAGCAGTGGCGGGGCAAGGGGGTGCTCACAGCAAGTGACAACGAGCAGGGTGGCTCTGGGCCAGGCTCACTTAAATCCAATACCTTTCTGTGACCCACTGCAGCACCGTGTTCTCCTTCAGTAATTTTCCTTGACTTCTGACTTCCATCAATACCATCTCACAGCAGCAAGGCCAGTTCCTTTATGTGTACCCTGTTGGTCTGACTGTCATCCTCCATCTAACTCTTGTTCTGGCTGCAGACGATTCTCAGCGGTTTGTAACTGCCGCAACAAAAGGGCTGTTTTGGGAGCCTGAGGGTCAAGAAGAAAGGACTCTGTGAGGAACAAACAGCAATTAAAAATTGACATATTGACAAAATTGATGTTCCTTGCTTACATCTACTAACAGATATATGTTCAAGTGATAAAAAAGATAATTTCTTCATTTAATTTTTGGTGTGATGGGGCTCCAAGGCAGACAGAGCTTTGAAGTGAACCTGCCTAGACAGTCTGCTAAGTGAGGTGCCCAGAAAGCCCAGAAGGCTTTAAACCATGCCCTTCTGAATCATTTTATTAAACTCAAAGATTTAGGATTTAAAAAAAATAATTCAAAAAGCCCAGAGAAGGTGGAGCAGGAGATAGAGCTTACGCATGGTTCTCCAGCCCACTGTCCTTGCAGGTGAGTCTGTGTACTAAAGCTTTGTATTGTCTAAGTCCATAAATTTTGGCACCAGCAAACCCTGCTCAGTTCCCATTAGTCCCTGGGAAGTTCCACCGTGAGCAGCTCTTTCTTCCCAGTTCCTTTCTGTATTTCTGCTCGGGCCTCTGTCCCTTCCCCCGCCCCACACCTCACTGTGCTTCTCCCTGGGTCCCGTCTGCGCTTCCCTTCGGAGTGCTCCGCCGGGCCCTGCTGCTTCCCAGGGGCCATGCATCTCAATCAGACCACGCAAATAATTTACCTCCTTTTTTTGGTTGGTTTTTTTTTTTCTTTTTTTTTTGTTTTTTTTAGGTTTATTGTGGCAAGGATCCAGATAGTAAAATCCAGAGAGGGCTGCATGGCCCTACTTCATGCAGAACTTAGTGTTTTGAGTCTTTCTGGAGTTGTACATATGTATAGACGTAGCTGCTGAGCTAAGCTTTATGTTGGACAAATTGTAGCTGTCCCTGTCTGTGCAGCATACACTAGCATTGCATTTCCACTGACTCTTCTTTGTTGTCTTTCTGAAATTATACAACTGCAAAGAATTGTCACTGAACAAAGTTAAAAAGTGTTGGAATACTTACGGAGATTTCCTCCATTTCTGCTAAGGAATGAATTGAATATTTGCACCAAATATTTTATATTTAGCCGTTTCTTTTTACTATAAATTTTTGGTTGTTTCTTATCTAAGAGAAGATGAAAACTAAAGCTCTGCAATCTGTATAACATGAAGAGCTTAAATTCAGATTCAGATATAAAACACAAAGAAATGCAATAAATTTTATTTTCCTTACTTTAAATAATTTAATAGCTACTAAAAAGCAGAATGTAAATTATATTTAATCACTGCAAGTGAGAGAAGCCTAATAATAAAATAGGAGAAAAGCCTTCTTTCATGCTGAAGCAATAATGCTTGCACTAAACTGGTGTTTAATCAAGTGATCTGTGTTAGACCTCAGTCCTTTCTCTTGCTACTTCTGATGTTTTTGATGAAGTTATAGTGCATGTTTCTGAGATGGTAATAAGACCCAACTTATAGAAGCATTGGAAAAATACTAGCTTTGTAAACAGATTTCTCATCATCAGATGAAAAACTAGGTAAGTGAAAATTTACGCCATAAAGCTTCAAGTGTCTGGATTCAGAGGATGTGTAACATGTCTTTGCAATTAAACTAGGGGTTATTTTTGTGAAACTGCTATTACATAATTGATGGCTTTTTCATGAGAGGTAAGGTGACAGCTTAGGTGCTCTATAAATCACTGAAATGAATGTTTGTCTTGCACTATTATAATAGCACTGTTCTTGATTAAATCGTCTGGGCTCTGCTCTCGCTCCCAGAGAAATCTCGGTGCTGATGCTGGCGAGGCTGTCAGCATCTCATTCACAGAACAAACAACCTGGCTGCTCTCACAGGCTTTGCAGTTCTTACAATGAAAACAGCCCTTTCAACATAAATCAATATCCCAAAGTCGTGGCAAGTCTGTAGCAAGGCAAATAAATAGTTGCACTAGAAGATCCTTAGGTCCTTTTTATACGTTTTGTGCAATCGCTGAAGTGCTATAAACATCAGCAGCTTCAGAAATAAACGAGACAGTAAGTTGCTCAGTTAATGTAGTTATCCAGTTAGGTTGGGTATAAAAGCTTGCTTTAACCTCCCTCCCTCCCTCCCTACTGGAGGAAGAAGAGTTAATAAAACTGTGAGTTTTTTTCTGGAGGAATACCAATGCAAGACTCCCCTTTCCTGGAAAAATCCTTCTTGGGAAAACAACTACTCATAGCTATGTGGGTGGGGAGCAAACTTAGTGTTCAAAGGGCAAGTTATGCAAACTGGGATCATTTAATTTGCATGGAGTATGGATCCTCATGCTGGAATAGCTGATCTTTAAGTATGTTTTGTTTGATTTCTCCCCCTCCCGCCCCCAATTAAAGCTAACTAATTAGCATTACTGTTAGGCCTACTTAAAACAAGAAAGTGAACTATACCTACAGAGCTACAAATTCCAAAATACATTTTTCTAAACAAAATATCATAGATTCCCAAAGGTTTTTCCTTTTGGAATGTAACAGGAACTGAGTACTATTAGGGCTTACATCTTGCGGGGAGGTATTCAAATATTTTTCATTTTTGGTTTTTTATGAGATATACAGGAAGCCAGAATATCAGCTGTCAGTGTCTCCGAAGTGCAGAAAGGCATATTCTGAGACTGAAGAACTGGGGGGAAGCAAATGTCTTTGCCTGTGATGAGCCGAATGGCAATGAAACCCAGTGAAACAGGGCCTCGCTGTCAAGCCGGCACCTTATCTCATAGTAAATTCATTTGGAAGTCTTTTCTGTTACACATTTGAAATATTTTCTTTTTAATCAAACAATCACCCCTGAAAATGATTTAGGAGTCCTATAAGCTGCCCCAGCCATCCTGAATACTCTCTTCTGGCTGCATTGTGTCATGATTCCCTGCTCTTTTGGGAGGCACAGTGAGATTCTTCATTTCCTGTAGCTAGTCAAAATCTTACTTACTGTAGACTGACGTTAACACACACACTGTATGTGGGGTAAACCACACCCTCAGTCTCGTGACAATAATAAACCTTGTCATTTATGGAGGCAAAATCTCTAATTTCTTTCTCTGAATTAAATCCTCTCCTCTCCCTTCTTCGTCTCTCAGTTGCGTTTCTCCTTCTCATCTTACTGGAAAAGAGTCTCTTTTCCATAAAAGAAAATATATAAAAATCCTTATACAAAACATCAGCACTTCTAATTTTGTCTGGTTGCTTTTGGCAGTGGTTAATGAAGTCCTGACAGTAGTCAATTAGACCGTAAACATGTCTTCTAGTTGTAAACATGTATGTCATGAGGAAATGAATGATATTCTTGAGAGGGCCCCTTCCCTTGACCGCTGATATTGGAGGTCTGAGCTTTACTGTAATGGGAGACAGAAGCATTACTGAAGACACCCGGACGCTCAGCATGCTCTTCGTTGGCT
This sequence comes from Chionis minor, assembly GCA_013398295.1. Lineage (NCBI taxonomy): Eukaryota > Metazoa > Chordata > Aves > Charadriiformes > Chionidae > Chionis > Chionis minor. Next base: position 243,550 of record VZSF01009519.1, on the reverse strand, counting down.
GCTCCGAATGTACGTTTCTATTAAAACAGCAACAGTAGTAGTAATAATAATAACAACAACAAAATGAGGACCCCTGATGCCTGCCCTCCTTGCAGCCTCGTAGGAATGATGCCCTGGGAATCTCAGCTCAGGGTGGCACTTCCAGGCTGCCAGCTTTATTGCAGGGAAGTGGGAAACGCTACGGAGAGCTGGGACAGATGGGATGACAAGGAGGCAGGCGACTGGGTGGGAAGCCAGAAAGCTTCAGTCATTAGAGTTGACTGAACTGACTTGTCCTTGCAGAATTTTTCTGGATTGGCATTTTTCTGATGGAAAATTTTTGTCTAGGTTTGTTGAGGAACTGTACTGCTTTTGAACAAAGAGCACCTTCCCTGCCGCGCGGGGTTTGTCATCTCACTTGGTGCGGGGCCAGGACAGGCTGCTCCAGTGGGGCAGCACGGTGGTCTCTGGCATGGAGTCCTCAGCAAAGGGCAGCCGGTCCCCTTCTCCAAGGCCCCGGGAGACCACTCCAGGCTACTGGGGTAACCGCAGCATTTCCTGGCTATAAAATCTAGAACTACTCTCAATCAATTCTTAGCTAGACTAGACCGGAGACAGACTCTGAAAATGCCTGAATTATTTTTTTTTTTTACTGCACTCCAAGAGTAACCTGTGAGATTTCTGCAGTGTGTACGTTGAAATGTCCTTAAAAACGCCCCTGTTATTTTTGTTTTATAAGTACATAAGCAGAATGGTATCTACTGTTACCCTCTGTGACACTGTTGCTACCATTAATGAAGCCACCTCTTGCCCTGGGGGACTTATATCTCGTTTCTCAGAAAAGTTGCTTCTATTTATTTACCCATTTATTTATTTATTTTTAGCAGATCTAGTTATAGCAGCTGTCTTGCTCCCTCTGCCTTGCCTTTTAAGCATGGAATTTTGATTACATCCTTGTCACCTCTGAAGTATGAAAAGCCGTTTACAGCGTTGTTGACATGTCAGTTAGAATGCCTTCCTTCTGCTCTTCAGAGAGGCTACCAAAGGGGATTGCATTTGAGGGAGATAAAGTTTTTTTGATGATCATTTTTAATAGAGGCAGATGAACAGAATTTTTAAATCAACTTTACTGTTTGACCTCAGGGGACAAAAGAACAATATATACCATGATGACTGAATAGAACTAATCTTCGTATACTTTGTTGTTGATTTTGTCTCCCCCTCCTTAATTTAATAAGAGCTTTGCATATTAATGTGAGAAAACTTACTGACAATATATTGGTTTCCACAAATTTTCCAGTGCAAATTATTTTTTGTGTCGTGGTTTACTTTACCTCAGACCATTTTTCAAGTTTCCTAATTGAAATTCGGGTTATTAACCAGATGAAAATATTTTTCTGTTTTCAGACTTACTTGGCAGTGCTTATTAACTGGCAGTAACAAACTAACAGGTAGAAAAAATCAGATTTGGAAACTTTTCTTGGACAAAGCAGGAGGCGGCTGGGATGTCAGGGGAGTCTCCTCTGCCCACCTCGCAATCACTTGTGCTCCAAGGACCACAAGAGGCTGCAACCCGCTGCCCTGCCAAGGTGGCTGCTCAGCCATATGGGCCCAGCTAGAAACACAGCGTGTATCAGGAACGCGGGATTTCCTGCCTGTGCACAGACCACCCCGCCGCATGTTCACGGCAGGTTCCTGGGTCAGAGTCCATCTGGGGGTATGCAAACGGCTGAGTTTGGACATGAGGTGCACCTCGGAAGTTTATAGTTTTTGAAGCCCTTTCTCTAATAAAGAGCTTCTGCTCCGGTCCATCTGAGGTTTCATTTATAACTTAGTCATGTCTTAATCACTGCACAGATCTGCAATATTTGCTTTCACAGACGGTGTACCACTGCAGAGCCTAAACTGAGAAAAGGGAATCTTCTGGATTAAGTAGTAAATGGGAAACCTTGGAGAATACTTGGTGTTAATGCAAGTAGTGTTACAGCAGAATGAGGCGTTTGCTGCCTTCTAAATAACAGGGAGGAGTCAAATGAATGGTGATTGCCAGTAGACAATTCCATGCTTGTTTTTCTTCAGAAAGATTGATTTTCTTCTGGTGTATCAAAGAAAAAATCCAATATCTTCACACTAACAGCTAATAGAAAACAAGGAAGCAACAGGAAATAAAGTTGCCAAACTTTATATCTCTTTGGGATTAAGGATCATTGAGAGACGCTGAAGCAGCAGAATTTGGTTCTCTGGATGAAAAATAAACCCAGAGATTTACTTTCCTCCCATTCACAAGGTCAACACACGCTCTCTCCTCTGCTGCTTCAGCGCGATCTCTCCACGAGAGCCGCATGGTCAGGTACAGCAAAACAAAGCAGCGTTAGCTGCAGTGCTGTGAGAATACTTTTGTTCGCAGAAACAGGTATTTGTCATGAGTAAATGTAATGTAAACTGGCATAGCAGAATGATGCTGGTTGTAATTGGGACTGGGGGCTATATTGCTTTCCGTGCAATAATGCCTTTTACACAGCTTGTGTCAATTCCTCTGTGAACATGTGGCCTGGACAGAAATGAGTGTCGCATTCTTGCTTTTACACTGCGGCATGTTCTCATGTGGCTGTGCAGGGCTGGCCTTTTCCCTGGCCTCACAGCTAGGAGAAGTGCAGAGCTCACTTCATTTCTGCTGGCATCTTGGCAGGAAGAGAGGGCTCCTTCACTGGGTGACTTGGGAATATACTGGTTCACAAAGGGCTCTAGACCCAGAACTAACCTTTTTGTGGGTGTATGGGGTGTCAGCATTGCGTTTATGGTGTGGCACAGCGGTGTTGCACCCTGGGGTGGCAGGGGGAAGGCAACCTGCCTGCCCCGTGGTGGCCGGGTGAGGAAGGCTGGGGCAGAGGAGCCATGTTCACCCAGCTCCGATGGGGGCACAGCCCCTGGAGCCGGCACAGCCCCTGGAGCCGGCAGCGGGAGAGCAGCCCACAGCCCCTGGGGCTGAGACAGGGCACCTCCACGGGGGCTGTCACAGGCTTGAGGGGCTGGAAACCAGGAACCACTGAAAACTGCTGTAATAGAAAGCAAAAAGTAGCACAAAGAAGCACTGTGCAAGGACACGGTAGGAAGGGAAAAAGAGGTTTGTTCTCAGGTCATTTAATTTTAATCTGTCCATCCCAGCAGGTCTGTGTTTTCTTGTTCTAAAAGATTACCTTGGTCTAGTTTTCCGTGTGGTTCATTTTAATGAAACCTGGCTTTGCAGAGTGGAAGCCTTTGGTGCCTTTTGGCTTTGAAGTGGTGAAGCATTTCCACCCTGATGTACTGGCCAGTTCAGGTCTTGTAATATATGGCAGTCAGAGGAGAAGAATATATATCCTAATATGCCCAGCAATTTCAAAATTCACTCGTGAAAAATGAATGATAAAGAAGAAAAGCAGACTCCAGAAAAGTCAAAATAGCTAACACCTTTCTAATTTTGTTCTGGCACATGCTGGTGGGAGGATCTAAGACAGTCACTGTGTCAGTTCAGAAAAATAAGAAGTGGCACAATGCAAGAGATCTTAGAGGGGAAAAACCATAGAAACAGCTTTGGCATATGTAATTTTCTTTTTTGAAAGTTAAATATTTCTAAACACTATAACTGGGGTAGTCAGTGAACATAGACTGTCAGATTACAGGAGTGGTTTCCTGTAATCCTCCTATCCCAGGTAAAATAAGCAGGCCCAGCAGCCAGTTTACATGTTCACCTCCTACAAAGGAAATTGCTCACTTCTTGGGCTTCATAAATATGCAAGGGTATGAATCGAAACAGAGAAGCACTGTCTCTGCAGCAAATACATGGTTTTTCAAGCTATGGCTGTGATCCTCAGGGCATTGTCAATGTCACAGGATTTGAGTTTGTGCTGAGATTACTTGGCTGTTTTGTTTTCATGCTCTCATTCCATTTCATAAGAAATTCAAATGTCTTTTAAAATAGCTATCGTCACCGCTGTGTGTTTTTAAATTGGAACTGATAAGCAAAGCAACTCTCGTGGGTAATGCTGACATCAGATTCACCAGATACTTCAATATTACCTCTGTGCACCCGCATTTTATTCTTAAAACCTTCCCTCCTGGATAATACACATTAACTTCCCTGTTGTGGTTAAGACTAGAGAAACGTATGTGCTTCATAGCAGAACTGTTTTGACTAATTGTGTTACCCATGGACATATATTTAACCTCTTAGTATGGCATGAAAAGGCACGCCAATGACTTCTTCTAAATACCTACCTTCTTTTGCACTTGAGTGCCTGTTAGAGCCTTTAGCTTTGCTTTGCATTCAAATAAATGTTATGAAAGTGGGAAGAATGTTGATGACATTGAACATTTTAGCTCCAGGGTTTGACACTCTAAATCTGGCTAAAATCTAAACTCTTTAGTGTTTCTTTATCTGTACTGACCAAAAAAAAAAAAAAAAAGAGTAGTGTGGGCTGAAATTCTAACTGCTCCCTGAAATGCAGCAGCACAGTGATTTGCTTGCTTTAGCTATGATCCTTTGTGTTTCCCTGGCTGTTTAACTAAAATCGTTTTTGTCTCTCTCATGCCATTTTGCAGGCTAGTGATTGAGAACCTTTTGGAGACACTGTGTAACGCAGCAGGAGACTATTTGGATCCTATCTTACTATTAATTTTTAAAGTCCTATGGTTACAAGTAATGACAGGTTTGGGGAAGGCTGGTAGCTGCTTTGTAGTTTTTCCTTTTAGCAGGACCTGCAGTGTCAAGCACCGCATGCCACTATTCTAATCACAGGGGCGCGCTGCTGCAGAGCTGTGCTTATCATGTTTTCCTCCTGAGCTCCCATTCTAATAGGGAAAGTGCCAAGTGCCAGATTTCTCGATTGTAAACTAATGATTTCTGATTTGACAAGCAGAGATGAAAGTCAAGTATTTTTTAGGCAGCAAGGGAGTTGGATACGCAGCTTGTTTGACATTACCAAAGGTGTTTTGCGGTTGTGTTTCTGCATATTAACTAGTCTAATGTGAAGAAAATGTTTGGTGAAAATCTAGAGAAACACTTGTTTCTTTAGACCTGGGTCTTGGGCTAGTTATGGGAGTGCCTGGCCCACCTGGGAAATGGGGATAAGTAATGCTCAGCCCTAGAGAAGTGCTCTGAGCTCTCTGGGAGGAAAGTGTTGTGGTTACTACGAAGATCAGCGTTAATCCCGTCGGGGCAGCACAGAAGGAGTATTCTTGCACAAAACATATTGAGGCTTGAGCAGCATAGGTCTCTGACTGCAAAGTGGTAACTAGGTGTTGTTTTGTGGTATAATCCTTTCTTACTATCAGTCAGGAGGACTGAATTTATTAGGTAAAACCAGGCAGTTTTCAACTAACAAAATGGAATTCAGAATGGTGAAGCTGCATTCTTCTTTCAGCAAACTGTGGCTTTTACCTGTATTGGGTATAGTGCAAGCACAGATGGACATGCAGTACAGACTTCCATAGAATACAGCTTGGTAATGACAAACACTCTAAATACATGATCAGTGTTACTGCGCAGGGTTTTTAAATGGAGGTTGTTGTCACATAAGCCTCTGGTATTTTGTGGCAACAAATTTGAAGAAAATGATAATAAACCAAGTCCTTATAAAAATTGAAAATGCTAGCAGAACTTAATTACTGGCAGAGGGCAGCAGGAAGAAAACTGACTGTCAGATGAATAGCTCCCCTAAAGGTTTTAATTTTTAATTATAGATTAAAGAAAGCCTTTGCAGAGTTCCCCAAGATCAATATGAAATACAGATCATTCATCCGCCCTACATTGCACTGGTGGCATACTTATAAATATTCAAAAAGAAAATGAAAGTAATATAAACAGCCCTATTTTCTGAAGACAATTACTTCAACTTATAATACTTTTATATGCTGTGGCATACTGCAGACTGTTCAAAAATTGTGTCTCTGTTCCAAAAGTCTAGAAGAATGCAACAGAAAAAATGTGTCATTAGCGACTGTGTATATTCATCATGACTGAGTTTTCCCCAAAGGTTCCTGCGGGTGGATTTTTGCCCAGCAGGTGAGCGAGCCGGTCGCTATGTACGATGCTTTCAGAATGCAGTGCCTGGCGCAGCCCTGGGGGCGCCGTTCACGCCACTGCCATAGTGTCATACGTTGGTCTGAACTATGGCGTTTTATTGCTTTGCTTAATTTTTGCTCAAATTTAGTTGCTAAATTACTGACCTTTATCCTTCTGAGATGGTTATTCTGAATTTATAAAATTAATAATTAATATATTGAATTACGATATTTAACGTAGCCAACAACAATGCTATTCTGTATGAAAGAATGAAGTCAGATTAAATTTTATTTCAATGAACTTTCGATTCTTTTTGTGTTCTGAATAATGCTGAAACAGGTATGTTTGGTTTAGTTTCCTATTTAGGTAAGATTATTGCTTTTTTTTTTTTTTATGTACTCTTTCTTTTGGCAAGTGAAGTAGAGTTCTCTCCGTTGACAATGTAGTGAAGTAACCCAGCTGTAGTCGAGGGAGCCGCCCTGGTGAGCTGGCTGCCTGGCTAATGTCAGCTCTCCTTACACTGTGTCCAGGATTATTTGCTCCTAACTCCGGGCGCTGCAAGCCAGCCTGCTTTGTTGTTCGCAGGTTCGCAGAGATGCTGACATGATGACCTTGGTTTTGTGAAAGCCAGAAGGTTGTAAAGTTACCCTGATGGGAATGAGGAACATGTAGTGCAGGCGCTGTTCGCTGCAAATGCCAAAGGTAATTAAGGTGCATTCGCTGAGCCTGGTTGTGGAGGTATCCAATTCACTATGTAATTGATTAGTTGCAATTATGTTTATAAGTCAAATTAACAAGAGTACACCAATGTTCTTTTAGTTACCCACCGCTCTGTCAGTACTGCTGGTGAGTGCCATGGAACTGTTGTCTTTTCTTCTGGTTTGCACGGCAGAATGCAGCGTTGGAGGCAGAGCCAAACTGATGACTGAGGCAGGCTGTACCTTTTAATAGTATTTCAATTGAAAGAGACTTGACACCTGTGTAAAGCTGCAGAAGAAAATAGCTTCTGGAAACAAAGCCCTTGAGTGAGACTGTCTTAAAAGACACAAAAAGTCTTAGGTGCTGATGTGTGGGAATGGGGTGGATGGTACCGTCTGCAGCCTGGGGAGTCAGCAGGGGGAACAGGACGTGAAATCACGGTTACTGGCAGATCATGAATTCTCTCAGGTGCTCCTTTTTGATGACCTCCCCTCCCCCAAATCTCTTGTTAAAGAAGGTAGGTACTGGAAATGCAGTGAAAGATAACAGCTGTACTGCTTTCTGTATGGCAGCCCATAGAGAAATGTTGAGTAATGTGCCTTGTGTTTTACGCTGTGTAGCAACTTCAGGTGTTGAAAATGTGAAATCTTCTTTGCACTCACTACCAACGCAGGGAGTGGGAGTTGCTCTGCAAAAATGGTTTAAGTCAGCTATTTTGACAGCCTTCTTGGTGTTGTTCTTTAGCTGTTAATATTCAGTGAGGGAGAATGTCCAGAATCCTTCAACTTTCAACACTGGGAGTAAAAAGCTTTGCATAATAATTCTGGCTTAGCAGCCACACATTGTTTGTGCTCTTTCCCTCTTACCTGCTTCTGCTAACTGCAGGAATCCGGGCTGTTAGGATTCTGCCTGCAGCGTTCGTCACTTCATGTTGCTGTCTGAGAGCAGCAAAGGTGGGGGCTGTGGATGTATTTATCCCAGGTAGGAAGCTGCAAGAAATCTCAAGCTTATTTCAGCAGTGGATGTCACAGAAAAACATTGTTTGAGGTTATTGGTGCAGGGGAAGAAGTGAAGTTAAAAGGCGTAAAGCTAAGATGCAAATAGTGGCTGCAGCTGCCAGAAGTGTCCTGTTCACCAGCCAAAGCATCAGACTGCAGTAGATCCGGACTGGCATGTCAAGGTGAACAAGTTCGTGTGTCTCTAGCATCAGATAGGCCCAAAGTGTGTATTCAAGAGGGAGCGTAAAAATAATTATTTAAGGATTTTTCTTTATAACATTTTCTAACTGTATACATCTGAGAAAACAGTAAGTCAAGGAGGACACTTTAAAAATAACGTGTGACTACAGAGGCTCCCGAGTCGCGTATGGCAAACACGGTCTCTGTGAACGCGTGTGTGTTTCCAGGTGCTGGGGGAGCCCTGCCGCATGCTGGGCAGTGCCGTGGAGCTCCCTTCCTCTGGGCCAGTGGCCTTGCCAGAACATGCTGGGACACAGAGATGGTTGTTAAGCACTGTTATTGCTTGTAACTCCAGTGCCCCCTACAAATGGCCTTTCTATCTTCTTGTTATGGCTCTCATTTTGTATGCATACCGTTTTAGAATATACATTATCCCAAATATTTTAGAAATTAATGTTCTGTATCAATATTTTAAAAAGCTCTGAAGACTCTGAATGTCACAGCGAGAGGAGGCACAGTTTGAAAATTAAGGCACAGGAGGCAGGAGATGGAAGAGGTTTGGGCTGTCTGCCTGGTTTGGACACAGATGTGCTGTGTGACCTTGGCCAGCCGTGCAGGACCGCCTCAAGCTCCGGCTCTTTCCCGTGCTGGGAGTAGTTCTTATGGCTGCAGAGGAGACTCTGCACGCTGCGAGATACTGTGCAAAGCAGTGGAGTGCAATCTTTAATATTTTTACCATATTTTTGTCTGTAAAGCATTTATTTCCTTCAATGAGGTGCTATAGATTCACTGAACATGTCATATTCCTAAGTAGAAGGGCTGTTATAGCCAAGTGGATTACTGCTGTGTGGAGAAGGTGACTTCCGTATCTCAGCAGAAGTATTTCAGGAGTAGAGTGTTTTGCATCAAATCTAAGCAACTCCAAATTCACTATCTGCAAATTAAAATCTTACAGTGAAATCCAGCAGCACGTGGGGATTAACTAGGCCCTGTCTGTGGTGGGGCCAAGGAGCAAAGCAGAACTTCATGATAATTCCTGGAGTTCTCTTTCTGCTTGCAGGACTTTGCATGGCAAATAGTATTTTAATTAAATTTAGTATTAAAAACCAAGCAAAACCAAAGTGCAATAAATATAATTATGTCCAAACTTGCATGTATGTTTGTTGTAGTTATGCCTGGAAGAGTTTGGAGTTTAGATTCCAAAGCTCTCGGTACCAGTAGTGAGGTGAGTCTCTGTACATGGATTTTTGAAGCGACTGTACGAAGGAGGCTGGAAGGATGGGCAGAGGAAATACAAATCTCAAAACAGCAATAGGAAGACATGAGGCCTGAAGGAAAAACAAGAAAAAACCTTGCTTTGTAACTACTGCATTAGCAGTTCACAGCCGATGACCAGCCTGCTTAGATTATATTAGTAAACTGTTATTCGTAACTTGAGTTCACCTATAACATTTATTGAAAGACTATTTTCTTCCCTACAAGCCCATGGAAAGCATCATGGTCAGGGACTGAACTGAAGCCCAATTCATTCTCCCTCTGCTTCGGAGCCCAGCTCCTCAAGTCCTTCCTATGCCTTCCTGCTCTGGGAATCAAGCTTCAAACATCTCAGAGGCTTTGTTTTCCTTATGGTTTCTTTTGTCAGCGATTTAGAGCCCTGCTTCCCTCCACTCAACTGTTAGGAGTAAATTCAACCAGTTGCTTTAATGGAAATCATTTGAGTGTGACTGAGAGCACCTTTTGGTTTCACTGACACTCCATGGGTCATCCTTTAGTGAGAAACCAGAGCAGGTTATGCATCAACAGAAACGATGGCCTTTTGAGTAGTGAGAGGGGTACAAAGCAATAAAGCTTATTTTTGATCTTGAAGTCAAGGTATAAAAGTCTGAACCTCCACAAAAAACAGAGATACTAAGGAAAGAAAAAGTGTTAGGGATTTTGTACAAAGGACGGGAAGATATTTCAAAGTCAAAGGGGAATTTAACATGTTGGGGAGTAATTACAAAAATTGGAGCTGGGCCAGCATGCAAGGACTGGTGTCTCTGACTTTTACAAATGGCTCTATGAAATCTTAATGTTAAGAAAATGTCAAGGCGTCAGGCTTTACTCCTTGGGCAGAATGTCATCTCGCGTATGTATTCCCTCAGGTCTCGTTGGGCTTTTTTTGCCCAAGATCTTATTGGGAGTTTGCTCTCCCAATAAAAGGAACCTTTTCTATGAATCACTAGCATAAACCCATGTGACACCTCTGGTTTTGTGGAATGTCTCCCATTCAGATTATTTGACTACTATAAGACTTGAAATCAGAGCTTTCAAAACATATGTGAATTTAAAAGTCTTGAAAAATTGAAGAAATAGAAGAGTTGCCTTCATTATAAAGTAGTCTTAAAACAGTTTTGCAGAAAGTTTAAACCCTTGTGGTGTTCTCTAGAGTGACCGTGTGTCTGTAAACTGTCATCCTGCTATATTTGTTGATCGGCTGAGAAGGGAAGCCAAATCTGAATTTCCTATTGTATCAAGTCTACCAATAGACTTGATACACTGATGTGCAGTCTTACTGAAAAGAAGGTCATCATCCATCAGCCTGCATGATTCTAGGGGGAAAAACCTGTTCTTTGAAGAATGCTAGAAGCAATCTTTAAAGAATTTTGGAGTGTATAGATTTTTACTTAGGTTAGGGGTTTGGAGATGTAAAATTAAACTACAGAACATCTCAAACATTTGCAGTAACTTTTGTAAAGATTAAGCTGTCAGCTATAGTTTTGTCCAGAGCTTTTTTTTAAAAAAAAAAAAATTATAGATCTTGCTTACTTTCAGCAACACCACCCCCCGCCCCCCCCTCCAAGAAGCATGACAAGTAGGTAACTACATCATGTATTTGCCCTGCAGAGCACATAGAAATTTAAATAAAAGTAATAGCAGTTAGGATGTGGTCGATGCCATTTGAACTGCTCAGTACACATCGACAAAGAGTCAGGACAATTTTATAGGCAAATTCTGTTCTTATCATCTCCTCACAGACTACTGTCATAATATTAACGGGAAAAGTGTAGTGTAATACTATATTTGATGAATTGAGACCTACGTTGTGAGTCTTGCCTGATGTATTGGTGACTTCCAACCTTTTTCCACTAGTGGACAACTTATGTTTTTAAAGTAAAAGTTTGGTTTCTTGCATTGCAAGTTTAAACCTACCAATAATGGGCCTTCTGTTTTTAGTTATAGCTTGCAGACCTCTCACAAATACTGCAGAGCCCCTGTGAGGGGTCCCCAGGCCACAGCTCAAGTTCACACAAAGCTCTGTTGGATGGATGCCATCCTTGGTTGGATGCATAGCAATGTTTAACAGCCGTTTGTGTGAGTGTGTGTAGCATTAATGGATTCATAAAAGAACGAGGGAATCAGTAAGTAAATCCTCACTCAACTTTTCCAAGCTAAACGTGTAAGCTTCCTCATCCTCACAGCAGTTCTCTCCACCCCCTGTCATCTGCAGTGCGTATTTCTGAGTTCTGCTTCCATAGACTGTTCCAAACACGTTAAGTGGTTTGAAATTGATGTCTCCTTTGTGCTTCAAATGTTGAATAAGCTTTCCACTAAAAAAGATGACAGCGTGTAGTATAGTTTTATAGTTTTGATGGTTAAGTTTGCAAGAGTTATGCTTTATAGATCTGTGTATAAACATTTGCAACTACCTTCACTCCTCTGTTCTTAAGTCTTATTCAAAATATTGCATTGTTACTTTTTATTGTGCTGAAGTCAGAAAACAGATCAGGGAGTGCTCCCAGTGGAAAACCCTGCTTTAATTCAAGGTTTTATATGTATTGAATTTTTTAAAGTAATACATTTCTAATGGCAAGCTATGGCTTCCAGGTGTTTTTCTCACTCAAGATCCTCTTGTAAGAGCTGGAGGGATAGTGATTTTCACTAATTTCTCTGTGCACTTCAGAGAAGTTCAAGAATGAACTTCAGTTCTATGCGCTTGTATGTTTAACTCCAAAATATTTTTTTCTTAGAAAACAAATTAGGGGACATTTTAAACAAATCCGCAGACACTAATAGTCATTAATGAACAGAAACTTTAATATATTACAAGAGAGTCTTGGATTTCTCTCTGGCCATATAAAATAGGGTCAGAAAGAGAGGATATAAAGAGTATAGTAGTGTGGAAAAAAGCAAAGAGGGAGGAACAGTATGAGGCTGTGTACAGTAGGTGTATATATATATAAACTAGAATTTGGAAGCTGCATGTGGAACACCAGTTCTTGATTAGCAAAAAGAAGATGTATGATTTAATTGGAAAGGTTTACTGAGATTTTTTGCATAGGAAGAAAAAGAGAGTATAAATGAGAGAAGAGAGTACATCCAAAAAACTACTGACAAAATTGTCATTTGGCTGCCCTGAGAGGGAACATTGGCAAGAATGAGAGACAGAAAGGTCACAGAAAGAATAATTGGAAATGGCTATTTATAGCCACTGCTGCATACCTCCTAGGTGTTTCAGCATATGAAAATTCAGAATAAACCAGGAGAAGTTAATGCAGGTAAGAAAGGTCAGGGAGAGCCTCATTGCTGAATGGCATTAACTGGATCTTTGTGGAATTGTTCGGTGGGAAAACTATTTCTGTACGTGGCGCAAATAGCTGTAGGAAACATAGAAAGTATTCAGATAAAGACATTTTTATACTTTTAATAATATTAATTTTGGCTCCTGCATGAAAATGTTTTGGAGATGTAGGAGGAAAGTGTTGTAAGCCCATACCCCGTTTGCAGAGCAGAACTACTGGAAACTCAATGCTCCCAATGGAGGTTGTTAATGTAAATAAGGATGTTCAAATGTCTCTGAAGAAATCTCAGTTTTATGCTCTGGATTAAGGGCATAAAACCTATGATGATTATAAACGAAAGATCTTCACTGAAGGCATTACTAGAAGTTATACATTAATGAGAAAAGCAAATCCAACTTCCAGTTGTTCTCAGAAGAAAAGAAAGTTGATTTTCAAATATCAATAAAGCTTGGGCAAAGGCGCTCAGACCTGCAGATGTCTGCTCCAGCCCCTCTGTGGGAAAGGCTGCTGCCCTTGGCTGGCGCTGGGCCGCTTGGCCGAGCAATTGCCTAGTCCGGGCGGGAGAGCCAGAAGAGGCTCTGAACTTGGGGAGGTTGCCTAGGCATGCGTGAATCGGGTCATCTTTCTTTGTTATTGCGGTGATTCCACGTTGTTTTGACCATTGCTCAGGGTCTCTGAACTTTCAAATAGCATTGCTTTGCTGAGCTCTCCTGACGAGTGGGCTCGTCTGTCCGTCGGAGGTACCGAGCTCAGTGCTATTCACTGCAACAAAAAGCTGCTTTAAGCTCTCCCCTCCCTGCCCGTCCCCCTGACAGTACGAACTATGGCAATCTTAAAAGCAGAATTAGAGTCCTCACACCGAACTTTTCTGTTTGAGCTGTGAATACCATCAAACATTCATTGTCAGGAAGTCTTTGAAAGGAATAGTACCGTACCGTTATGGTGGACTTTTGATATCCTAATTACCTGCAAGCGGTTTGGGTCAAAGACCTCCTGTTGGAGTTTTCCCTTTTCAATTGATCTCTTAGAATTTAAGAACAGTAATAAGAGCTGAACTGGAAAATCTCACTAGAACTTAGAAATAACAGTTGAAGGCATTTAATCTCTTCACGACCATTAGTTGAGATTTCTGTTTGTGTCCACGCTGGCTGACTGTCATCACGTTACTGGCAGAGATGGGAGAGACGCAGAGACGAGTCGAGCATTTGTTCTTTAGTTATCCATTTTGTGGGGGGGAGGTTTGAACAGTCAATAAACCAAACTGTTGAACTGAAATACCAGTGATGAAGCACATAAGGAGATTTTTTATTGATACACAGAATCTGCAAAAGCTTTTGAACACTCCCCCATTCCCACAAATTTGCTAAAGGTACGTTTATGAAGTAATTGCAGGGGGGCCTCTTTCTGCACCGCACCCAGCAGTCTGGCATAACTATAATTGTAGCAGATTCTGCCTATTTGAATATTTATGTCTTTTTCATGGTGTTTTTTTTTCAGTGATTTGTTTTTTTCTCTCTTTAATTTATGGGAGAAGAATGAATTAGTTTATGATCAGTCTTTAACCAGCTGAACGGAAAAGTTAATTTCAGTAATATGTTTTCCGTTATACATTAAAGTTTTTCAGAATCATGATCCTGTAATTTTTTTTGCTGTGTGAATTAATTAAAATAATCCCAAAATTTTCACTCTGTGTAGTACTATGTGCATAAAATCTATTTTATAAACTTACAAAATATATAAATTCAACTGATCTTCCTTGAATTTTCTTTCACTCTGTTTCATTGGTTGGAGGATGTTATGCTTTTTTTAATTAAAGAACAAACTTGTGAGCTGTCATCTGTTGGTATAACACAAATTTCTTTTTAATATATCCCAAATAACCCCACTGTAACTTTATTGAATACTCTCTTTAATAATGTTTGATTTATTAAAAAAGACAAGGCTGAAGTGATAAAGCCTTGGAGCAAATTCAGATTAGTTTAACTAATTGGCTTCAATGGAGTTAGATTAGCAGCTAATACAAGGCACTTTTAATTTCATCTATGCCACTGGCTTTAGGTTCCAGTTCTGGAGACTGTAAGCAAACTCGAAGTCAAACACATAATTGAAAGTATTATCTGGAGTTTCCAGATTACCTTTAGTTGTCTTTCCGGCTTCCTGGTTCAGGAACCTTGTGCCAATAACGAGTGAACCAGAATTTTCTGCTGCATGAAATGTTACCAATTTGTTGATTCATCAAAAGCAATTCAGTATAATTTCTGTTTATTTGGCCGTGATTGGCAAATATGGACATGGATTTTTACAAGCATCTTGGTATCTGAATGCTGTAATAGTTCTAGTCTGGCAATCATGAATAACAATAATGTGAACCACAGTCCAAGTGAGAGAAATTAATGATGCATATGCATATGTTTTTTGGACCATTTTCTTCTATAATAAAAGTCAGAAATTCTAAGTAGTGTGACACGATGATGTAGGAATTATGGCAAGGGCAGGCTGTGACATGTGCCGCTGTCCTGGTTTGAGATAAAACAGAACCAATTTTCTTTTCAGTAATTTTATTTTATACAAAGTTTCTTGTCAAGGGTGCAGTACTACTGAAATAGGTGCTGTTTATATTTCATATTTAGATTTTAGATTTTTATTGTCAGGTTGTGTACAAAAAACAGTTTTTTCTTTCCAAATGTATTTTGATTTTTGTACTTTGCAAGTTTTCCCTCGTAACTGGCTTTTCTTTCTGTGTCAGAAATGATAGAAAGAAATGTTTCCATGGAGCAAGTGGTTTTAAGAAACATAAATTTCCATCTGATGAACCACTGAAAGTGTAGGACATTGGGTGATGCTGGAATATTTAGGGAGAAAAGTGCAGTCTGTTTGGGAACCTTTAGCACTAGCAGAGAGCACTGAATTACAGAAAGCCAGCCGAGAGGGATGAGAGGCTGGAGGACGCAGAGAATGCTGCCCTGTTTTCCTCTTTATATTTTTAATTTATATGGTTTGAGATGTACAAATCTAAATGTCTTCTGGTGAATATAGTTGAATATGAGAGTTGTCTCAAAACTAAGTAGCAGAAATACCACAAGGGAAGATCAGATATTGAACTATGTGATCTTCACAAAAGTATCTTGCACAGGCTCGTAAGAGCTAAAGAGGATGCAGGAAAGCATGACTGCAAACAACTGAGAAATTTGGCATCTCCATTTATTACTGCTGTGACAACTTTGAGAGTCTACTTCACACTAAGGAAATGTTGAAATTTGGCCTATGAACCATACAGAAGACATCTACATAACAAAGCTGGGGTTTTTTTCAGAACTGCATGGTATCATTGTTTATCCCCTTACAAAGGAAAATGGTTTTGGTGTTACGTTAGCCATGTCCAACACAGATCCAGTTCAGTGTTTTGTTTGTTTTCTGTTATGTGAAGATTTCTGTTCTTGTGTTACACTTTGTGCACCTCCAAATTTCTTTTTCTGGCTGATGAACTCTGCCCTTATAAACGACCTTGTTGGGTAGAACACCACCAGATGCATTTCAGAGATTCTGGTACTTCTCTGTTGTAGTTTTATGCTTACGACTTTAGTAGTGAAGAGGAAAAAAAATCAGGTCATAATCTTCGTTCCGTAGATCCAGTTTTAATCTTCCTCATGCATTTCAACTTCGTGATCTTTTGTTACCTTAGTGCCTCCAATATGCTACTCTTGCCTTCAGGTTTGCTCAGTCACTTGGCCATCTCATAGTTTATTATTATGGTTACTCTGTATTATCCAATTTTCCACTTTCCCTTTCGGGATTGGCTAATGCACCAATAATGGCCTGCATTTGTGATGCCTTGCTGAACTTAATTATACCATGTAAATAATTTTGATCAATATGATTCTGTCATAAAACTCTTGCTGCACTGAATAACACTTAAAAATGTTTTCTCAGTCTCTGTCGTAGAATAAAACTCTCATCTCTCTCTGCCATTTAACATTTAATGCCCAAAGTGAGTTAATTGGATAACTAAATTCCTTTAAAGCAGAGTATATTTTAAGATTGGGTGATACTGATCGTGAAAATCAAATATTAAACAGGCTCTGAAAAGCATTGAAACAAAGGCAGGAACAGCCATAATTCATTCTTCTTCAGTGACAGTACTTTGTGTCTTGTTCTTCTAAAATGCTGGAGATCTATTGAATTATCAACATCTAGATAACAAAACAAATGGAAAACTGTCAAATAAGTGAAACGTATTTTCACTCTCATTCATTGGAACGTGGTAACTGATGTGGTTAAAAGGAGAAATCGACGTTCCTACCAGTAGCTGGACATAAAGCTATGTATTTTGTTCTCCTGTTCTAGCCTCTACAAATTAAAAAAAAGTCTCTTTGCTGTAGGGGCTAAAACCAAATAAACAAAACAAATTGTCATTGAAGATGTTCTGATCATGGCAATCCTTGAATATTTAAAGGCTAAGGCAAAGCTATAGCTTTTCTCTGTTGAAAAATGTCACACTAAAGGTAAAGCAATTTGAGGAATGATTGTTGCTGTATTTTTACTTCAGGATGGATCTTCACAAGGTGAGAAACCGAAAGAGAATGAGGAGAACAAACCTAATGAGTGCTTTAAACCAAACGGTATCTTCAGGGTGATGCTATAATATACAGTGTGCTGGGATAGCTGTCTCCTTTTCCAACAAAATTTTAAAGCCTTTTTTTTCCACTGTGAAATAAAAGTTTCTCTTTTGCTGTGTTCCTGACAGCATCACAGTAGAAAGGTGTGTTCCCTTGTTTAGCAAAATAGCCTAACTCATGAGTAATTCTCTTTAGCTTAGAATTCTGTCACTTATAGATATCGAAAACATACAATGTTTTATTTCTTTGTGTATGGAAGCAATCAAATATGCAATAGCTTGTGAGTCCCATAACTCCACTAAGGGCAAAGATATCAAGAAAGGTCACTATATATTTAAGGTAAGATAAAATTCTTAATAATTTACAATAGTAATTGAAAACAATTTTTTTCTCTTCAGGAAAACTACCTAGACAGAAGTGATCTCTGCCCTATTCCTGATTTTTCTATTGCTGTATGTTTACGCAGTGTTAAAATCCTGGGAATCATTTGCTTCCTGGCTGTGCATGGGACCCAGGGTTCCCCACAGCTGTGACTTCCCAAGGAAAACACACCTTCCCTTTGGGGTGCTCCTGTGCTTGTTGCTCTTTTGTGAGGACGTCGCGTGTGGGTGTCGATGGCCCACCCAGAGCAGGGTTTGTCCTTTGTCAGTGGTAGCAGGAGATGTGGTTTAGGGAGACGTCAATGAACTTGTTAATATGGAGAGAGAGAGAGAGAACCAAACCCAACAAGGCTGAGAGAATAATGGATATTATGAAATGTAATTCTTGTCAAAACTGATTTAGGAAAAGCAGACAATAATTGAGATAAATGACTATACTCCATTGCACCTCTTCCTCCTCCCCTTCCCCCCCTGCACTACAGGGACATACAAACGTGCTTTTGCTTTTTTTAGTGTTGGCCCTTTGTCAAGGTTACCATTACTTGACTTTCTGATACTGTGTTGTAAAGCTCCAGTCAGATTCCTTGGATGTCGTGCCTGGAACACAGGGCATGCTAGGGCTTCTCTTAGAAACATGCACTGACCGACTGGAAGCTGTCGCCTGTGTTTCCTTCGAGTGGTTTGGCATTCGTGCGATTGTAACGAGAAACAAATTTCTGCAGGCAGCAACGAGAGACTCTCTATAGCAAGTGGGAATGCTGGGAAATTTTGTATTGAAGAATATAATCTTTTCTTGCATAAGTTTTAAGTGGGTTTGTTTTTTTATAAAGGATCTCTTTCAATGTCAGTTCATTAATATTAGGACACTTGGCTTAGAAATGTCTGAGCAAAATGAGCAGATTGTAACTGCTGGCATCTGAGGAGCCCTCTCTTAACGCAGTCTCCAGGCTGGTTGCAGTGGTCAGTTTGTGCTGTAGGGACATGAAGGCGGATGGGACCCGTTATGCTGATTTCGGGGAGTGGGATACCCTGGTGGAGATGAGGGCAGTGTTACAACCAACCCTTTTCTTTCCCTGGAGTGAGAGAAGTGGGTCTGAGATGGCTCTGTGAACATGAGCCCACTATGCTGATGTAAGCTGTCCTACTCTCTGTGCCTTACAAAGCCAGGTCCCAGTGCTGTCTCCATCCTTCCTCTGCCACAGTATCACCATGTTCCTTATCCAAACTTCAGTATCCCCATGTCCTGACATATGAGACATGCCCTCTTTAGGCTAATCCCTTCTAGCATGATTCCCTAACTTACAGTGCTGTCAAAGGACCTAGCGCCTTTGGATTCACAGTACGGACTTCCCAGAATTGGTGTCAACCACATCCAGCTTGAAGCCAGGCAATGCTGCAGAAACCAGTGTAGCAAGAGGTGCATCTCACCAGATCGCAGGTCCTCAGCCTCTTGGTGCCAGGGGACACAATCTCTGATCGGCAGCCAGCGGCATCCCCAAAATGCAGCCAGCAAAGAGAGCAAAAGAGATTTCCCTGGGTGCTGCAGAAGGCAAGTGACCAAGGGTGGAGACCGGTGGCTGTGTCTCGATTCACCCGTAGACGCGTCCGTCCTTGCTGACCGTGCGCTCATGCTCCGTAACTCCTGCCGCACAGCCCAGCTGGGATCCCTGCCTTGGGCGCCGGGAGCCGCTGGCTGTTCCGCAATGCTTGGCCTCTTGGGGGCTTGTGTGGCTTGTGCAGGGTGTGTGGCCATCGCCACGTTCCACCCTCTCCCCAGTGTGTTATCCAGACAAGGGTTTGTCCTTCAGGCCTGGAGATGGTACCTGGTTTCCATCCATCCTTATTGCTGAGTTACTTTGGCAGCAAACTTTATTTACATGTCATAATTACCTTAAAGTCTCATTACAGCAGACACCTGGTACTTGCCATCACATTTAAGGTTGCAAAACAGTTGCCATAGCAACAGCTGTCTCTGCACACCATAATTTTGTACAGCATTTCCCCATTGGCTAGGAAAAATCCACAATTGCTTTCTGTCCAAAGTTTAATTTTCCCATCAATCAATTCTGAATTAGTTTGTGGTGAAAGAATATATTATTTCTTATTAGAAAAAAACACACCTTATTTTCTTCTGGGGAAAACTATTGCAAAAATAGGCAGGCTGAGGACTTCTACTGTTGTTTGGGCTGAGAAAAAAGTTTGCGTTTAATTTAGTTTTAATTAAAGTAAAATAATACCATGGGTGTATGAGGCAGTGATTTGTTTTTGACCACTTAGTCGTACTGTTGTGTATCTGTCTTTTTACTTAACTTGCTTGCCAGTTTTAAATACTTAAACATTTTTAAAAAGTAATATCTATCCATCTTAAAGATTAACTTTTTTGGCACCTAATGTGCTTTGAGTCTTAGCTGTCCAAACAGTAAAAATGACCTGGTGTTTTCAGACTGCGTCCCTTTCAGATTCATGTACGTGTAACATTGTCAGAATCAGTCAAAGCTGAAGCCATGCTGGGAGATCTGAAGCCTCCAGCTTTGAATTTTTCCACTCTGACATGAATCACACCCAGGATTTGCTGCTTTAAATGTTTTTAACTTAAAATTAGCAAACCAATTTTTCTAAGTAATAGTTCAAACTAAGTCTTCTCAGACTTAGACTTGTACTGACTCCTGAAGAAATCTACAAAGTGAAATCTGAAGAAAAATGCCATTTTACATCTAAAATTATTTGCATTTAATGAATGAATTGTAGACCAATATAATCTTAGTAATGCTGTTTCAGGTCTCATTCTATCCATGTTCAACCATTGTCTCTTAATTTTATCATTCTTGGATATCTTCAAGCTTCTTGAAAACTCTTTGTATTGTTTTTTTTTTTTTTAATACTCTGCATGGTCTGCTCTTTTCAGTTTGGTAGATTTTAAAAAATATAAACTGTTTTGTGATGGGGCTTCGGATGCACAGCTTCCAGCTGCACCTCAAGTGCCCTCTTATCCAACAGGTTACAGCCCATGAGTGGTCTTTTTTTCTTTAAAAAGTGCAGTGCAGGTTAATTGCACATTTACAACTTGAATCGAAGAAATGTAACAATGTTATGTTTAAATTACTTTTATTCTTTGCATATATATGTTGCAATAATCTTCAGTAATCTGAGGATATCAGTTTTATTGATGCCATGAAATAACTTCCTATTCAAACTCCATATATGTGTATCGGTTTCTATACTACAACATTCTTTGTATGAGGAGATGAGTTGATGGAAACTACTTAGGTATAAGTAGAAAATTAAAAGCATTGAATTACATACTGAAAGTGTGTTATAAAAAAAAACCCCCAGAACAGTGCAGAAAGTCTGAATACTAAAGCTGGTAATGTTAATTACATGGGAAATACCTATTTTTTCCATTTGCATGAAAGAATATATTTTGTAGAGTATCAGAGACGTATACTTAGTTCTATTAAAATTCAATTCTTTCCACAAACTTGAACTATACTCCTTTAAATTGGTAGTTCAGCAGCAGTTTAGCAGAAAAAGGCTCATTTACATTCGCTTTTTCACCCTTCTTTGCATCCTCATCCATCACGTTCAGACCTTCTGGGTTTTTATCATATTTTTATTGAAATGTTAATGTATAATGTGAGAGTGCTAAAGGACTCTGAGAAAATTCAGAGGAGAACAATCACAGGCATCTAAAATAACATTTAGAGTATCTGAAAAGAATACATGGATCTTTGGCTGCTTATGTTCAATGCTGGCTTTTAGAAGTTGTTAATATTCCTAAACATCTGCTGAATGTGTCTGTTTCTTGAGCCTGGTGGGTTATTATTTTTCCATTATAGCTGAGTTCCTGGACTGTTCTATACCGGTAACATAGTTTTCGCAGTCTGACACTGCAAATTATGTGGCAATATTAAACTCTGTGCTCTTGACGTTTGAATAACACAAGCAGGTCAATAAAATAGATGAAAGTTGAGGTTTACGAAGACAGGTCTAGCTAGAAAGGCAAAATAATACGTGTTTCATATGCAACAGCAGGCAGGGTGTTACTATGAATATGGATATCCAGGGATGTCTTTGTTAATGAGAGAGGACATCACATTAAATAACAAAACAACACATTTTTCCTGCAAAAGAAGTAATTTTCCTGGGTGTGTAGGCAGATTCTGCAATTTCCTTTAGTGTTTTATCATTACTGCATTTTTGTGTAGTGTATTTTCAAACACTTTTTATAAGATTATTTCTCTTGGAATGACTGCCTGTTAACATGTGGGGCTTGACATTAGTGTTTGATATAGTGGTACCATCTCCTGGCAAAGGCTTTTGAGGAATGAGAATCACTTCTTTAGTGTTTTTAAAAAAATAGCATTTCCCATATAGTCAGAAAAAAAGACATTCTTTTGGTTTTAAAGACAGTCAACATGCTGCCCTGATCATGGAACTCTGAATGATTATATGCTGTCTGCATACAGCTCACTTCCAGTATTTTGGAGAAACTCTTGACTCTTGGCCCAGTCCCTGCGTGGTGCTGAAGAGCAGGAGAACTGCTGGAAATGGGCAGAAGGAGTCTCTGCCCTTTGGAGGCATCTGTGGCGGGGCCACAGTTAGGGCAGCCAGCTCAGTACCACCTGCTTTTACTTTCGTAATAGATTGGGGTTTGTTTTGGTTTTGAGTGCCTGCCGTTGCGCAGGAAGAGGAGATGTCAAGTTTATTCATTTTATGTTTTGGTGGCAAAAGCCATTCAAAGAATGATGTGAAGCTGGTGTGGTTCTGAACCAACCCTAGAGCTGCTCTAATTTACACTTAGAGCAGGAACAAGACAAACTGGGTTTCCCTGAGAATGAGAGGAATGAAAACAGCTGTAATATTATTCCCAACTCCCTTAGATCTTCTGATGAGCATCTGAGGACCTTGCCTCAGGCTGCTGAAGTTAGAAACTGGATTACAGTAAATTTCATTCTGTTGTATTTGTTGTTAAGTGTGATTTATATCCACAGAAGAAAAAAACCACCAGGAATAAAAGTTTTCAGTCAGGGACTGTCATTTTTGCTTCACTAGAAAAGAGAGTAGTTGACACACAACACATTTTTTGCCATTGAAATCAGTATAGCAATTGAAGAAGTATTATTTTCATTACACAGTGTCCTATAGGAAGCATTTCTTATACTGTGTTAAAAACACTGTAGGTTTTTTGGCAGTGACTGGAAACACGTCTGCAGAAAGGAGGCAGGCCAGCTGCTCAGTCACTACAGGATTTACAGGTGGGTTTTAGGCTAGTGAGACACGCGTGAGCTGCACTGGTGGTCTGCCCTTACCTATACGCTGGGAGAGCTCTTAAGCGAGGTCTGAGCCCATGCGATAGATTCTTTCCAACCCTCCACATACAAGCTTTTCACCTTGAGTCAAGTGCCTTGGAGAAGCCCGCGTGGACTGCGCTGACACAGCTGTCTTTAGCAAACTGCTAGGCACCTTTCTAAACACAGAACAGATTGTTTTCACAGGACCAACTTGGTAGGAAAACATCGATTACTGTATTTTGACTGTTGACTGGCATTGATGGTATTTGAATCTGTGTTGCCAGTTAAAAGTTACCTCTTCCAGGCTTTGCATAAGGCTGACCAGTTTTCAGGTCCCCAGCCACCACTTTTACTGCTTGCAGCACTGTAGTAGCATCGGGAAGAGTTTGTACTTGGTATTTTCCTTAGATTTTTAGGTTTGTTAAAAAATTGTCAGTGGTTCAGAGAGCTTCTCAGCTAATTATCTGGGCCTGTTGATTTGAAACAGTTACATTTTTCCAGCTGCTGCCTTATTTCTTCTTTTATTACAGGTCACGCAATTCTGTTCCGTTCAGTCGGGTAGGATGAATAGATCATTTAGTTGTCTGTTTTAAACATAGCACAAAGAATTTAGAAACATGTCTTCCTTTTATGAATTGATCTTTGGTTGTACGACCTGTATAAAGCACCGAGTTATATGCTTTTTTTTCAGAATTTGTTTTTAAAAGTGTATTCTTGATGTCTGTGACCCCACTGGCTTATTTGATCGATTCCCTCTGTGTCTACTATCAGCCATTTGCATTATAAATCTTGTAACATGGGTATTAACCTCTTGCTTTGTACCTTTCTTTTTATGTTAGTATGTTTTATTGGCGACTAAACTTCAGTTCTGTTTTGTTTCCCTTGTTTTTAATTATGCTGCATTTTTCAGGCTTGTGAAAGTGTGGGTTGTTGGCATCCAGTAGGATTTTTGCCAGTGTTTTAAATTTGAAATGCAGCATTCTTATCAGGGATCTTTTTGCTATTACACATGCATAGGATGTGAAAGAAGAAGAAGGTTTTGGGAGATGGGTATTTTATAACTCTTGTTCTCTTTTTTTTTTTTAGCTTTTTTTTTCCTAAAGAAAGAAGTTACAAAGTACATTGGATATCACATTAAATAAATATAACACAAAGAGATACAAAACCAAAAAAAAATCTCTGAAAAGGGCTGGTTATACAAGAGAGGTTTTATTCAGGAGGAAAAGGGTAAAGTCAAGATTTTTTTTTAATTTTTTATTTTGAGTTTCAACTTCCTAGCTAAGCACAGAAGTCATGCAAATGAAGGAAAGGTGAAGCAATTGAGTCCTTTGAAAGTGAAAGTGTGTCTCATCTTAGAATCAGGAGGGAATTCAATGAACTATTTAATATAGACTCTCTTTCAAGTTTATTAAATCGGATTTCTCGATTTCTGAGCTCGCACTGGAAGAAGTTCTACCTGATGTTAAAACTATTTGCTCTATTTATGACATTGTGGTTCAGCTCAGAGACAGTGAAGGCAATGTCGCCTGACTGAGAGTGAAGGTGGGTTTAGTACAGGGAATGCTGTGTTTTGAGATCTGTGGAGAGCAGGACTTGCTAATTAGATATCTTGACTTAGATTGGAAAGAGATATTGGTAATACTTTTACCAGAAACAGCAGCTGAAGTTTTACAAAAAACAGATTTAGTTTGAATCATAAGATAGTATGTGCTATCAGCAAGCTTTCATTGCGTATGTGTGGCCCAGATGGAGATTTCCTCTTTTAGAGGAAAATTTTGTGGTCCTAGTGATTTTTTTCCCCCTCCTTTTTGTCATCTGTTTTATCATCAGGGCATTAATTCTGACACAATTTCTCATGTTCTTCCTTTTCAAAGAATTGAACTGTGATAGGAACCCTCCAGATGTTCACTGCAGAGAACAGCATAACAGATAATTCATTTAGGTTCTCTGCTAACTGAGAGTCCATCTAACTTGCTGGTTTTGGTTCTGGTCAGCCGCTACCCTGTCCTTAGGGTAAGGATATAAGAAGGGGTGAGACTGTGCATCCCACTGTACACAGAGCTGCAAATGGCTGCAATGTCATAGGGATCTTCAGACTGACAGCGATATCTTGCCACTGAAAAGACAGGACTGGTAAGTTAATATGAAATTATGCAACCACAGATTGAGGGGTTTATATACTTGAATATGCAGAGTTTCAATGTTGCTCCGATCTAGAAGCAGAAATAGTGCCGCGTGTCTTCTGAAGCTCAGGGACGCAATCACTTTTCCTCAGAAGCATGTTCAGAGAAAACAAGAACAACCCCATTTGGTGTTCTGTGGCTTCCATGATTGAGGACAATGAAACTTACTGTGAAAAGGGCTGTGGACTTGTGGCTCACTCCTGCCCTTCTCTAGACGAGCCAGATGTGAATCAGGTCTGGTCTAGAGGCCAGCTGGCCTCATTGATGTTCTTCCTAAGCTGATGCGAGGCCCTGTCGATACCTCAATGTCCTGCTGATGCAACCGCGTTAGCTGATGCAACGTGTTAGATGCAACGTCCCGAGCGGACTGACGCTGCCTCCCATCTGCTTGACTTGGAGCAGAAGCAAAGAACTGTCTGCACGGTTCAGGGTAGAGCCAGCATGAACTATAGATATGAAAGGTCTGTGTTTCTGAAAAGGTAGGCTTCTCAACTCACAAGCCTTGCATATTAGAGTTACACGTGAATATTTTAAAAAGTGTCAGTCTAAATTAGCACAATGCAAATGAAATATTTAATGGTAAAATACATGGTTGCAGCAATCTTCTGATCATGAGTTATACTCTAGGAGAAACTATGAACAGTCCCGGGAATAGAAAAATGGAAATGTTTGTGACTGAATTTCTGTCAAACTTTACTCTTAATTTGTGTAAAGCTGGATACTTAGTTCTTCTGGTGTTTTGGGGTGTTTGTTTGTTTGTTTGTTTGTTTTTGTTTTGGCTGATTTTGGAGACAAACCAATGCAAACCATCTTCAGTTAGTTGGTAGTATAAAGGTTTACAGTGTGACAGAAACTGCTATTGCAAATAGCGGCTTCTGTGTTTCAGTGCTGAGTTGCCGTTTCAAAATTTGCTTACAAAGACTCAGAGGGAAATAATCCCATTTTCTAGAAACTTTCCAAATGTAATATTCTTCAATAACTTCATGCAATTCAGTAATAGAATGGCATTTTTGCAATGGACTAAGGAAAAGATTTTTTTTTTGGAAAGTTACTATGAGATAGCTGAAATAAGGAGAGCTTGGGTGGTTTGTTTGGAGTAGATATCATCTCTGAGAAATAAAAGCATAAGGAATGCCATCTGGCCCATGAAAATATGCCATTGAAATGATTACGGTATTGAAGAAAACAGTCTACTAACATCTAGCAGTGTAATGAATATCAGTACTGTCACTTTAAATAGGATGGCAAACCCGAGGATATGTTACAGCAAGAAAATTCTCCATTGTGAGAGGAACAAAATTCTATGTCATTTATGGCCCCAGTCACCAATTTAGATAAATCAGATGATGCAAGACTGTTAAAAATGCAAAGCTGGTGCTGAATTACCATTCCAGCTTCCCTGGTGATGGAAATGTGTGTCTGCAGCTGCAAATGTAAAACCTCCTACATATTTTTAATGTTCTGTTCCTTAGATAGCTGGTGTTTCTCTTGGCACTTAAAGAACCCTATGTTCATCTCCGGAGATATCAAAATATTGACTGTGACAGCAATGCCTATATCACAGGCAGTACTAAATGAATTTGTGTCACGTCACCTGTAGAGCCTGGTAACCATACTGATCATTTCCAGCCGTGGGAAGGCTTTTGTGCTCCGGTTTGAACAAGGAATGCCTGGATGCTTTGGAAGGGATTCGAAAATGGAGGTTGTTCTACAGTGCAAGGCTGGCAGCTTTTAACTTGGCCTGGTGAGTGCGTGTCTGCCTCTTTCAGAAACAGGCAACAAACTTTAATCAAAAAATGTACCAATTCCTTCTGCTGTTCCTACCTGGATGATGCATTTGCAGCCAGGGAAGTGTGTTACTGAATCCTTCTCTGCCATTTACATCACTGACAAAGTAATTTCAGCTGTACGTACAGAAAATATGGGAAAGAAAAAACCGGTTCTCGCTTATTAACTTAACACTGGACTGTAGGCAGATGAGTGAAGTTCCTGTTTTCAAACGTGACCTTCACTTTTAGGTCCTGCACACTTTACAGGTATCTAATATTAGCCATTTGCTTTTTCTGAATTCAAGAGAATTGAACACCTTCTTTTTCTATTAACTAATACTTAAAGTACACTATAGATTTGTAGGAAAAAAACCCCTCTGAAAATCAAGTAATGAAATTTGAGACATTTTTGAAATATGACTTTTAATTTCCTGCACTTCAGTGTCCCCGTCTGTACGATGGCCACCCCAGCTGGATGTTGAGGAGGCTCATCAGCTTAGCAGTACGCTGGAAGTCGTTAATACTGTTCTCACATTGCACTATAAAAACTCAGGGGAGGAAAGGTCCATGGTAATTCCCTCATGGAGCTTTTTCCTTGCTGCTCTGTCGGGGGAAAGATTAAATTTCTGCTGCCCTTCAATGAGCTTGCCTCTAAATCTCACAGATGTTGGGCCGTATGCAGAAACTCTGAATCTCCATGGCAGTTCTGTGCCACTGGTGACTGTGTAGACCTTGTCGGCTCAACCTTAAAGGGTCTGTACTGTCCACCAAAGGATCCAGCGGAAGCGATGAATATGTAGTTCCACTCTGTTTCTCCATCCTGTTTCTCCATCCTTTGGTGCCCATCCATGAGCACGTCTGCAGAGGGTGAGGAATGTATTTTAGCAGAATGGCCTCTACTCAAACACACGTAATTGGGGCTCTCTGTAGGGAGCTTCTGTAGGCCCATATCTGTCCCCTGCAAAACTCTTGTGAGGTTGGCCACGTAATGTCTACTGTAGACACAAAATGTCCTGCTGTGAAAGGACATTGCTGGGCTAGCTATTAAATACATTAAACTCCTCTAATTGGAATGCTTGCATTGAATAGCAAGATCCTGAGTCTATATTTACCTTTGCAGTGTCTAATTAACTCCCTGAGAATGGTCATTCAGGCCTCAGGTTTCTAGGAGCTATGAACCGATCCTTAATTCTCTGCTAAATGCAAGGAGTATTAATTTTAAAAGTTCTCTTTTGAATGCTGGAATTTAAATCATTTGAACATCAAGTAGGCATTGAATTTTACATAATTTTCTGCCTGAGCTTGGATAAAGCAGTGAGCCTTCACAAAAGGTAAAATTGTTTAGCTGGCCAGCCTGATCAAGCCTGGTTTTGAATAAAACTTTCTCTTTGCTAACCAGTTAAACCTGTGTGGAGGTGTTGATGGTAAGTGTGAAAGGCACCTTGTCTGCACACCAGAGCAGCTCACGATCCTTTGCTGGAACCTGCAGAGGGAGGCAGATTGTTACGCAAGCTGGAGAGCTTCCAGCCCAGCCTCCGGTGCACCACTGCCGCAGGTAGCACTGTCCCAGCCTTTGCCAACTTTTGTATCAAGTTATTTTAAGTTTTAAGAAACTTCACTTATGAAAGATTAGGTTTTCAAACCCATGATTGATCAGTGTCAGATCTCTTGGTAATGTATCTGCTCAAAGTCTCACAATAATGTTTATGGAGTTTTCTACCATTAATAGTTTCAGATTGGCAAATTTGAATTTTTGGTGGCTAAAATAGCCTGAATTTCAAATTTCTGAACTCTACCAGCTATGCTAGGAAACTTCATGGGGAAAAGATAGGATTAAGATAGAAAAGGTAAAACAAACCTAAAACAAATTTGATATATTTTTTCCTAAGTAAGATTCTGACTAAATTATTTATCTTACCCATTCTATTTGAAAGAAGAGTATAATACGTTTATAAATAGAAAAAAAAAGAATTTAAAGTAATTTTCTTCTATCATACTACCTCTTTGACATTGTGTTATTGCCTGGAAAATCATAGCAATAACAGAGCAATATCAAGAGCAGTTTTACACAAGTTTACCCTATTATGTACAGTATCAAGTACATTTATGTTTAGTATATCTATTCCTTGGGATTATACAAGACAACCTCCCCCCTCCCCCCCCAGTATATTTGCAGGTGACTGTGATAGTCCTTCCTTGCAAAATTCCTTGCTTAGTCATTATTGGTGGGGTGGTTTATTAATTTCCTACTAAATTGCATGATCCTAGCACTGTTGAGAACAGATGTGCTGCAACTGGGATACGAATGGAAAGGTTATAGGCATGTTGGGGTAAGTGAGCAGCAGTGGGGTGGAGGAGCTGTACCCACCGAGTCTGACTATCATTGGAGATACAAAACAGATAATTAGAGACATGATAATTATGGATGTGAAAACCCCTCCAGCAGAGGGATACAATTAAGTTGTGCCTCTGGCCTCTCGATAAGGAAAC
Organism: Chionis minor; assembly: GCA_013398295.1. Classification (NCBI taxonomy): domain Eukaryota; kingdom Metazoa; phylum Chordata; class Aves; order Charadriiformes; family Chionidae; genus Chionis; species Chionis minor. Next base: position 214,360 of record VZSF01009519.1, on the reverse strand, counting down.
TGCTCGATGAAAGAGCACCGTATTTTAATAACAGCTGATTTCATAAAACCAAAAAAACCTCTTTGTCCATCACGGCATAGAATGCTATAATTCCTATTCTGTAGAAAACAATGCTGAATTTCAGACACGTTTGGATCAAAATCTTGCACCATCTATTTCCATCTTAAAGCTTAGTTAGGTGCATACCCAGAATAGCAGCAGCAAATTTACTGATATTGCAGTAGTTACTCATTTTTTTATGTTTCCATTATATTAGAGTTATTTCAGGGACAATATAATGTGGAAACAGAGACACTGCAAGTGGCCCAAGGTCGTAATGGCAGTACCAGTTAGAAAAAACAGACAGATTTTTAATACTGCATTTTATAGGCAGTTAAAGATGCTCCCAAACAGCTTTACTCATGACTAAGATTCTTTTTCAATAACCTGTGGGCCTCAGAAAAGTGATGACAACAGCACGATTGTTCTGCAAGTGTATTTCTAGGGCAAAGTGTGTTTCTAGGGCGTAGTCATAGAGTGTTTTTGTAGCACAGAAACAGCAAGACTATGTTCTGATTTGTTTGTTGAGCTGTTCTTTCCCCAGAGAAGATGTGAATGGATGAAAGAATAACACCCCCATTTGTTAAGGATTACTTCTAGTTTGGATGAGAACAAAAAACTGGTGGTGCTTTTTTGTTTGTTTGTTTGTTTGTTTGTACTTCTAGGACTGGAGTTCAAAGGTCGTGACTAATTAAAAAAAAAGGTTATGATGGGTCAGTATCCGGTTTATTCCATCTAGGATTATCAGCATGTAGGATGGTCATTCGGAGTTTAGGCAGGAAATTTTGTATCCAGTGAAATTTACATGGAGCTTTACATTTTACAAGCAGAAAAACCCAAACCAAAAGCAAGTATAGACCAAGAGCATCCTTAAACAAGAAATCTGTTCCAAGGAGAGCTCTCCATTGCCAAGTGAGGTGGTGAAAGGATGACACCAGTTGCAACGCAAGAACTTAGGAAATATTACAAACGACAGGACCTATTGAACACGACCTTCTGCTTAGACTGCCAGTCAAGCTGCTCTAAGGGGACTAAAAATGGGAGAAAGAAGGCCAGGATTAAAGGAATGTCTTTAGTGAGCAATTGCAGCAGTAAGTCGTCTTGTATGAAACAAGTACTTCAGCGGGATAAAGACCTACAAAAATGTGAATACTTGTAGGCTATTTTGATGCTTTAGAGAAGTCTTTTCTTTTTCTTATTTTACACATCTTTTGTCATCCCAAATCTTGGTCACAAAAGACATTTTCCAGATGTTTTTCTTCATTTGTGCCTGAGATGAATCTCTAAATACTTACGTGAAAGGCACATTGCATATAAATATTTAGATGTTAGAGGAAACATGGTCTGAAACATCTTCACAGAGGGATTCCTTTGCAGTAGTAGCAAGGTAAACCTTGTCTCTGTTTGGCAGACAAAATTAACTGAAGTTGTTTGCCTAGATTCAGATCTGGAAAAAATGCAAAGATTTTTCTGTGTAAATACTGTGCTGACTGTGGTGTATTCGTTATTGTATGAATAATTTATACAGCTCTGGACACGTGCCGTATGTTTTAATGTCTTTCAGGCAAATGTATTCCTTTTACAAATAGACAAGTCAGATGGTTAAAAATCTGTTTTACTTTCTATCTTAAATCTCTCTGAATGGTGATTAAGTCTGAGTTACGGCCCTTGACTTCACTGTCTTGATGCAAAGTTTGCACTTCATCTGGGCAGCCTCATTGCCTTGAGATTCTGCCTGGCAGTTGTAACGGAAAGGTGCTGGAGAGTAAACCTGGTTACGGATGTATGGGATAAGGAGGGCAGAAATGGGCTTTCACTTGGTGCAGCACTGAGTCTGTGAGCCAGTGAGAATGAAAACGAACTATGTGGTTTGAGCCACTCTGAACTTCAGCAGTAGCCTGGAAATCACTGGATATCAAAAGGCAATTATACTGAATTTATAATCTTAGATTCCAAATTTTTCTTTTAAGTACTTTTTCATAGAAATGCTGCTATTGGAACACAAAAAATTTCACATTTCCAAATGGGAACAGTTTCTACAAGAAGGTCCTCCAGACCAGGGCACCGTCTTGTGTGCCTGCAAACCACTGTGCGTGCAGAGGTTTCCCTGTCAATGACAACTCAGGGGAACTGTGATGGGTTAATTCAGCCCTTGAGCACCACGATACCTACAAACGGGGGTAGTTCAAAATGCCATTGCCTGTCTTACCTCACTCATTGCTATTGGGAAACTGCATGTTGTGCATATTACTAAAGCAAAAAGCCCTGGTGCTGCTGTAAGGAAGTCACAGGCCAACCCACATGCATTTTTTACTCCGAAGCAGCATAGAGGCACTGGGATCTAAAATGCAGCCCTTAAACTTGGTGCAGTCCGTGCCGGGATGACAACGCAGTGGGCTGTGCTGATTTATATGGCATTGTTCCCAGAAGTGCAATCTTTTGAAGTAACTACTCTTTTCAGAATATTAAAACCACTAAATAAGTATTAAATGGCCTGATTCAGTGTATGAAGGACAGTTAAAGCAGTGGAGCCTCATTCACACAACTTTGATTTTTAGATCATTATATATAAAGCTCATGAATCTTTACCAAACTGCTTCATTCACTGAAATCCATAATTGATTTTTTTTTCACCATGAGACTTGTGCTGAACAAATCAATTTTTAGCATCTGTCTGAAAGCAGAGGTCATAAATCAACTATTTTACTACAAACTCTTGGGATTTCAGTAGCGGGTTTTTAAAGCCCGTTGGACTAATTTTACATGAGGGGTATATCTACTTGTTCTGCTGTAAAATGTTCTTCTCTAGGAAAATTTATGCGTGCCACTAGCACAGGTTTTACTTGTTCTGTTATTTTGTTTTGGCTCAAGACATTTACTGGCTTTTATTAAAATGAGAAACAATGGAAAGATATGTTGAGCTTAATATTTTATTTGGATTTTATTTGTTTATTTTTATATAGTTTTCTGTAAAGGCCTTAATGAAATTTAGAATTTGCCTTGTCTTTGTTTAATCAGTTACTTAATTTGTATTCCATTCACTCTTAACTACCTTGCTTGGAGACAAAGCCCTACTGTATTAGATGCTATGGAAATGTGAAGGAGAGGACAGTCTGGTTTTACCATCTGTTACTCAGTCCTGTGAATATGCACTTACATGGCTCACTTTATGCAGCATATACAATTCCTGCCATATTGAAAGTAATGTTTGCCATGTATTAACTGAACACATCTAAGTCCTTGCCTAAAGTTTCAGGGCTACAAGTTCCGCCTCAATAGTTCTTGATAAGAGACTCTTCTCAGTATAAGGTTGTGTGTTTGTGTCTGTCAGGAAGAGCTGCAGGTTAAACGTGTTTTGGGAAGGAGCAAAAGGAGATGACAATTACAGTATGTATAAGCTCGATTCATGTACACCTGGTGAGTTGTTTCTTTTCGAAGTCATGACTATGCAGAAGAGATTGTCTAAGAACTACCTACCACAGAATTACCTGCTCCGTATTAGCTGGCTTCCCGTGGGTATCACGGCATAAGGTCTCCCCGTACAGTTCTGCCACTGGCTCAATCAACAACCTTCATTAGCATGTTCGAAGGTCGGTGCTACACACCTTTGATTTTTTGCTGTCTGAATTGTGATATCTTAATTTGATGTATCATCTGTCAGTGCAACTGAGCAGATTTGTAGGATTTTGCATAATTGCAAAAGATGCAAGCTACCCATGCTCTGGAGCTGGAGAGGAGAGGTTTTCTTGTCTTCTGGTTGAGCTTTTATACCCACAAATTAGATATTATACTTAACCCTGCTTTGTGCAAGGCTTGTAACTCCTCAGCTGATAGAATTCCCTAGGATTATCTTCTTCTTTCATTTTATAGGTTGTTATTTTATTTTATCCATACTCCTCATAAAACAACGTTTTACTTTCTAATAGAGTTCAAGTTACAAAGCAAGTCCTTGAACAATATGGATATCAAAAGTTAATTATGCAAATAATCCAAGTACTCCACTGAGACCTTAGGAGGGTCAAACTCAATTAATCCGTAATGACTAAAACCTTTTAGTGATTATTGTATTTGTTTTTTATTTGGAAAAAGAATTTTTGAATTAAAATGACAATTATTTAATATTTTGCTTCTAATTCCCCTACAAACTTAACATACCCAGCTAGGAACTTGCAGGCTGTGAATAAGCAAAACCAACTATGAACGTCACTAGTCTTAAAACCGGAATGGTTTACATATTCATGAAGCTTTATAATTGTCACTGATGGATAACACTGCCCATTTTATGTATTTCCTACCTCTCTCTGAGTCTCCAAAGTCAGATCTCTTGTGATTTGCTCTATGGGATACAGAGAATGTTTGTCAGGCATATTGAAGAACAGAAGAATAACAACTAACTCTTTATTTATTTGTCCCATTGCAATGTCTTTCTTGTGGGCTTATACATGTTAGCAGTTTACCAGCTGCATTAACACATTTTTTTTCTGAGGATTAAGCTTAACAGTGGGAAAACATATTTTCTGAGTAGTTTACAATATGTAACCTGTAATTTCAGGGACTACACTGATTATAGAGAAAAATTACTTCAACCCCCTTGGCTTAGACAGCATCAGTTAAAAAAGCAGTGCTTTTCTGAAGCCAGGATCAAGCACCATTTTTATTTAATGCAAACCGTGTGTGCTCCAGAAAGGGAATGAAGCTGACCACGGCCGCCACTAGCTACAGTGGGCTCAGGGTTGAAAGTGGAAGAGAGATTATTTGGAGCTGAAGAGAAGGGAAAGCAACCTGTCAGCAACCTTGTGTGTGTTGGGATGGCAGTGGGAGGAGAGGAACGCCTAGGGATTTAGGAATGTTTGTCAGGGTGCAAGGAAGAGTGGCTGATCCCAAAGGTCAGGGAGCAATTCCAGAGCTGGCAGGGGTCTCTCCAGCCTTTTTGCCCTACACAACTGAGGAAAAAAAAAAATTCTCTATCATGAGTAAGGGTTATTCTTCAGCTTTCTCCCCCTGGAGCTCTGGCATTTTACCAGTGAGGACAAGAGAAAAATCTCCAATCTAATTCCAGTTCTGGAAGCTGTGTATCTTACCACTGTCACCATGCTTATTGCTCCTGCTGTGAGGCTGGAATGTCTCTGGGATTTTTTTCATGACAGAGCCCCACTGTTTCCGTACAAGTGAAACATTACCAGCATACAGTTTCATTTGCATTAATTTAGGCTTATTTTTGGTAATACTGAGCTTTGTAGTAATCCACAAGATTCACACCATTTAAAGTAGGTGTTTGTTCTTCAGAAGATTCAGAGAGCCAGAAGAGCACATGGAATCATAGACTGCCGGGTTGGAAGGGACCTCAAGGATCACCTGGTCCAGCCTTTCTTGGTGAAAACACAGTCTAGCCCAGATGGCCCAGCAGCCTGTCCAGCTGAATCTTAGGAGTGTCCAGAGATGGGGAATCCAGACAAATTCATGTTCACTGTTCAACAGAGAATGCAGGAGAAAGCCTGAAATCATGCTTTATAGAAAGTAATGGCAAATTTATTGAAACCAAGTAACTAGAAATTTCTCCTTTCAGGCTGGGGAGTTTCTTACCTGACACTGGATGGCACCGTGCAGAGTAGTGGAGCCCGTTCTCCCAGGTGAGCTGCCAGTGCCTTCTCTCCAGGCCACCAGGCCGTCTGGTAGAGCGCCTGGCTGGGGCTGGGAGTCCCAGGCTCCAAAACCCTCATGCAAAGCAGGGAACTGAACTGTACAAGTGCCCTACCCACTGCATTACTTCTTATTCTTTCAGAGGGAAGGGTCCTACCAATAGTACCGGCCCATTCCTTTTCTGACCACATTCTCTAATTATCAGCCTTGAAGTAACCAGCCCCTCTGGATTGCCTGTGGGTTGACACAGTAAGAGACACAATTCCATCACTCCAGAGAATGCTGAGATTGATTTGTGTAAAGGTGTGCACCACCCTGCCCAGACTGGAAACATTCTGCACAACTGGGGCATGTGCAGAAATTCCACATTGAGAAAGTAGCCATGTATGAACTTCAGGTACCCCACGGAGATACTTGAGGCCCAAGTTGTGGTTTTGAGTATTGAAGTTTTTACTTCTGCTGCCTAGACCCCTTTTGGATGTAAAATCACATTGCTTCCTTCAAAGCCTCTTTATTTTTTATGTATTTGTCTTTTTTCTGTTCCTCTATATGCAGCATTGGTGCTTTTTAATAATTGTGCTGTGAATTCAGTTAATTTTAAGCCTTTGTGACTCTCCTATTGAAAAATGGCTTCACTACCTGTAAAAACAGTGTTAGTATAAATATTTTGAGAAGGCTTTTAACTTGTATTTCAATTTGATATTTGAGAAGTGCTATATGTTGAAATAGAACAACAAACAAAGCAGAAGAATCACTGATGGGCAAAACAAGTGCTGTTAGTTTGGTCTTTGTGATAACAAAAAACCCCACCCAGAAATGTTGTTTCCATAGTCCTTCAAGATGAGAAATTACATTGAAACTTATCTGGAAATGACAAAGATGCTCTTGGAGATGAAATCTGATGAAAATCCATCAGTGTGGCAGAGAGAGATTCTGTTTCAGGGCAGTTCACCTGTCTGAGCTGGAAGGACTTTGAAGCTGCAGACACTGACAAAACGCGAGGTCTGTTATTTGCATATCTATGTCAAAGCTGAAGCTTGCTGAGCTTAAAATGTCCTCCCAAGTTATAGCCCATGGCAAGCAACTTGAAATGGGAAGTAATATAATTTTGTGATTAGAGTGTCATTTATAATACGGCTGCTTCCAGAAAGCTCTGTTTGGGTATCTTGTAATGAGTGAATTTTTCTTTCACATAGCAGTAGTTAACTTTGTTCAGCTGTTATGGTGTGTAGAACTTCAATCTGAATGTGTGTACTTTTTTACAGACATATATTCTAGTGCGAATGGAAGGTTAATTATAGAGTCATATTTAGTGGGACAGCAATACTGGTACTAAAGGTGACAGGACTTGCACCATTCCCAAAGGGTAGTTCTTTGTACATCTCATTTAGAAAAAGCGCACAGGAGCCAGCACGTGGGAAGAAAGTTTGAAATTTTGGAGGGGTATCCTAAGCCGATCACAGTTCTTTTTTATGAGCAGAAGCTGATCAAAGTAATTGCATTTTTATTGGTTGTCTTTGTCATTGGAGATGCATGACGAGTCTCTTTTAATTCCAATGAGTTTGTACAGCTACATTATGCTCCTTAAGGCATCTACAATTGTTGTTTATACTGAAAAGTAATATTAAAAAAGATGGTAATGTACCATGTTTGCTTAGAGATCGTGTGGTCGCACCTGAGAGGCTGGAACCATTCTCAGCTTGGTATCTACAGAGAGCAAGAAGTGGGTAAGGAAAGAAATTATTTTTACATATAGGGATTTAATGGGGCTGTGACACATGTGTGTACCTGAAAGCAGAGTGAACAGCATCCAGTGGCAATCGGTACACCCTTGCATGGACAGAGCCTGACTAAGCATATGTGCTCAGAGGGATCATTTCAAATTCCTGATGTTAACAGCAATTTTAATACTACGCTCATGCAAAATTCAGAGAAGTTATTAACTGTAGTTCTTATTGAATAATTTTCCATTGCACTTCCTGCTGTTTGCCATTTAACACCCCTTCCCCCAGGTGATGTAAGAATGGGGCAATTAAAATTCAGGACGTAACAGAGCTGAAGGTGTGTGATCCTGCCCTGTACAGTAACAGCGATTCAGATTCCTGTGTTAAGTCAGGGCAGGCAGGAGTTCACTTTTTCACTTTTTTGAAAAAGATGTTAAAGCTAACAGTAAGTCTCACCTGTTTCTCTCCTCCTGAGTAGAAGCAGAGGTGAAAACAATCTCTTTTAAGTAACATTTAAAACTCCAGTAAGTGTGAACTTTTCAGCACAGGCCTTTGGAAGAGCTGTAAATGTATTAGCGCCACTTACTCAATGTCGGGAACAGTCGCTTGCTTTGTCGTGCACACAGATGGATATGGATGTGGATGTGGATGTGGATATGGATGTGGATATGGATATGGATATGGATATGGATATGCACTTACACTCTCACAACCAGATCCAGGTGAATGAGGGAAGATTGCCACATCTGAAAGAACCTGCCCATACTGTCATTTTGATGGGGTTTTCCTTAGATCTTGCTAATGTTTATTTTGTGCTCACTGCAGATGTTTGTACACTCAAATTTGGTAGCACAATACCAAATTTCACCGAAACCAACAATTATAGTATTTGTTACTTAAGTAGATGACTATCTGGAGAAATTAATTTTTTAAACATATGAATGTCAACAATAGATATACTTAAATGCTTGTGTAATGAAGCCCCTTGATAATTGTACCTTTCCCTGCCCAAGAACAACAAATCATATTCAGAATACTTGCAATCCATTCCTTGAAAAAAGTATTTTAATATTTTAAGCTAAAACATATTGAGTAATTTGCTATCTGCTTGCAATAATATCTTAATTAGTTGAAAAAGTTTATAACTTATTATTCAGCTCTAAAGTAAACATGCTTTTACAATACAGGGGATTTATATTGATTACAATGGAAATTGTGATGGCATTCAAACCCCCTCAGATTTAAATCCTAAAGACAAGTGACATGTAAGTTTATATCTTAAAAATCGGACTCGTTAGTATTTTCCTATTTAGTAATTACACTTATCATGCTGGATGTCTTTTATTATAGCTTTAGAATTTCTGTAGTGACTGTAAGCTGAAAGTATAATCATGGCCTTTAAGTATAATCTTGATTTGTGTTTGCTTGGAAAAACTACTATTTTTTTTAAAAAAAAAGTAAAGTGTGTCCTGAGGTTGTTTTTCACATTGAGGAGTGCTTGTGATGCAGCATCCCTAGCTGTATTAAGTCTGGTTTGCACAGAGTAGCTTTTTCCTGTGTAAGAAGCAGCAGTAGATTAGACGTGCTATCTTGGATTTACAACACAGAAATATTTACAACTGTCCTTGATTCAAACTTCACCTGGGTAGCTACAAATAGTGTCACAACTAAATCACTTTATTTCCTTTCGTGTTTTGTACCCATGCTTTCAGAGACTTGGCCTTTCAGAAAAAGAGTAAGATGTACTGTTTGGGCCGAATTCTGCACTCGTGTTAATTGAACAGTGTAGTTCAGGGCAGTTGTATGACTTTAACCAAGGACACAGTTTGATGTAATTTTCTAAGGACAGCCGCATATCAAGGTAAGAATAGCGTTACTGACACCTGTATGATTTAAAGTCATTGTTCTTCCTTGATTATTCTATTCTATTCTATTCTATTCTATTCTATTCTATTCTATTCTATTCTATTCTATTCTATTCTATTCTATTCTATTCTATTCTATTCTATTCTATTCTATTTAATGTTAACACTTCCTGTCAGTTAGACAGTTGAAATACCATCTCTCCCACCAGCCTTTGTGTATATAAGTAAACAAGTATAAATGGTAATTATGTGTAATAAATAATGTCAGGATACAAATCAATCTGGACATCAAATTCCAGTGGCAGAGGTGCCATGTGACATCAGGGCTATAGCTGTTTGGATGTGTGCGTTTACAGAGAAAATAGAAGTTGTTCATAGCTCTACCAATTTTACCTAAACGTTCTTTGGGTTTTACCTGACTTTAAAATCACTCCTATTTCTCCCGTCCATTTCCAAGCCTGTTTTCAATCTCTCAGCCAAATGTCTGCTGTGTTTCTCTGCAGGCCTCCAAACGGACAGATGTGCTTTACGTTGGTATCTGCACCACAGGTGCATTTTCAAAAGTGGGTGCCCAAGAGCTCAGCTCTTCACTTCTCTTGAGAGCACCCAGGTGGGATCAGCCTGAGTTTCAGGTTAGCTGAATTTCCTGTAATGACTCCAGCCCTTTTTAAACTAAAGTATTTTTATCTTAAGGGTTAAATTGAAGACTTGGGGGTTTTTAATTGCATAACTGAAAATGAATCTTTGAAGGATTAACTTTTAGAAGCTTTGGACAACAAATACCGGCTGAAATATTGTCCACTTGGCTAATATTTGGACAGTCTAGCTGCATTCCGGGCTCGTCACAAGGAACTAACACATTAGTTTCAATTAATTTGCTATTTCTTTAATTTTAGGTTATAGTATGTTTTATTTAGGTCCAGGGTTGAAATTCAGTTGGTATCAGCTTCTAAAATAGCTCTTCTTCAAATACACCCTGTAAGTAGCTACCAACGAATGTAGAATTTGAAAGACGAATTTAAGAGCAAAGCAAGAGAAAAAGTTGCAAAGTCTCACCGCGTGACTAAATGCTGTGAGAATTAATTGCATACCTATCTCCTCTGGAACTGAACTATGATTAACGCTGGCTGAGCTCCATGTCTGGGACTCAGAAATGTCTCTGTTTTTCATTTCCTGCTGCCATCCCACAAGATAGAAAAATGCTCAGGTTTTATTCCCATTTTAGGTTCCTTAACCCTTTACATCTCATGAGCTGCTTGGATCTAGAATTCTCCCTCCTCACTATTTCACAGTTTCTGAATGTGATTAAAAGTATTTTGTGATTAATTTGACTAACTACTGACCAGCCTCGTGTCACACTGCCACTTCTGCATTCAAATCACATAAAAACTGGTGCTGTTTAATTGAACAGAAGATGTGTAAGCACATGCAATGCAAACACATAAATTACACAGTAATGCAGGCCGCATTAAGTTATGAGATATGTTAATTTTGTGTTTTAAAGTAACCAATCACATTTTATTTGCTAAGTGAAAATGAAAGGTAAATTGCAAAAACCTGTAATGACACTGAAAACTGGTTTTGATTTAGAACTATGTCTGAGACTTCTTGTAACACGGTGATGGTAGCTTTTCCTGATAGCTTTGTTAAAATATAAAATGTAAATGGCTGTGCAATGGTGTATGAAATCAGTAACTATTATAATGATAATCTGCCCACCAATTCAATCTTTAAAGCCTGATGCATTCAAAGTTAAGTTTCTAGATTCAGATGCAGTAACATAGATTTTTTTTTTATTTTTTTATTTCTATAGTACAAAATCTCTAGACCCAGATCTGCCAAAGGCACATGTACTTTGTAATTTTGGCTTCATTGTAATTAGTTCACTGAATCCCTGTATCTTTGCGAAAATCCTTGCCATGACAGATAAAAGTCAAAAAGCTTCATATTTGCACTCTTGATAAAACAAGTAAAACAAGTAAAAGACTTGTAGCTTGTAGAATGAGCTTTTTTTTATCAATTATCCAACATACTTTGCTTTTGTAATGATTTTCCCCACTCATTTTTAGTATAGACAATGTAATATAAGTTTTTAGTGCATAATGTCATTAGTGTCCATTATCTTCTAAAGCACGTGTAAGACACGAGGTCCTTTAAACTGTAAGATAACATTTGTGGCCATACAGTGTTTTAGGTACATTGGATGGCCCAGCAGAACACACTCCCCGCCTTTCCCTCCTCCCCCCCCTTTTTCCTCAGAAAGCTAACTCCCCTTTACTTATTCCTTAATATTCCAGGTAGTGTCTGTAAATGTGGTACAGTCCATAGCAGTAACCAGAGTAGTACTGCTTGCTTGTTTTCTCTCTTCTGCATCTCCCTCAGCTCAGCGTGTGGACGTGCTAATGGTGTTTAGGCACCTGTGGGGCGCTCGGTGATTCCTCCGGGCTGGGCACGCAGGATCAAGCCCAGGACAAGGAAACGAGCTGAGCTCTTCATTAAAAGAAACCCTAATGAGTTCGTGGGGGAACTGATGATTCACTGCCTTGAGAACACTAACCTAGGAGCTTGTGGATTTGTAGCAAATACAGAGCCCAGAACTTTAAAAATGCTCATATTGATTTCCTTAAGCGAGAAAGATTTTATAAATTAACGGTTCCCACAAGAATTGTAGGGCAAGCCTGTCTGGTCTCGGAATTTCTGCTGGATTCAGTGCCAGACCCTGCATCAGACTGGGGCTACCACAAGAGCTCTTTCCATTAGAGCGGCGGTTGGGAACCTGTGGGGTGGAAGGAGACAGCCAGCTGAACCCCGGTTCAGAGTGGGACTTTCTGGTCTGCTTTAGCCACGGGGAAGGGAAGATTTCTGTTAAAAATGTAGTTGTTCAGGTAAAAAGGTGGATTAGGGAGCTCATTTTCTAACCCAAGTATTGTTTTAATGTTACAGAAGTAATAAAAAGGTGATGTTAACATTGCTGAATACTGTAGCAATTGCTGATGATAGCATGTCGCTTTGATCACAGATAACTCTGCCCATCCAAACATGCATTACTGACTTTCTTAATTTTTTAAAAAAGCTGTTACATTACTTTTTATACTGAACTTTTAAAAAAGAAATGCATTTTCCTTCCTAAATCTTAGCCTTATTCCTATATGTGAAAAAAGGCAAAGAATCAAAAGTGTTTAAAGCACTTTTAAAAACTCTCCTTTTAAATAATGCAAAAAATTTTACAGTGTCAGTGACTGACAATCATAACAATCAATAGTTTTCCCCAGGAAATCATTCATTTAAGAATATGCCAGCTGCACTCTAATCATTTTACAATCTGTTCTGCAATATAGGACATTGAGATTTAATATAATCTAACTTACTGAATGTTTCATCTTTTGAGAAGCATTTCCAGACTTTTCGGGGACTTGCTTGAAATATTTAGTATCTCCTCAGGCATAATTTTGTAATTTTGAGCAACAACATGGGATGTGAAAATACATATACTCTCTGTAGATACAGGAACTCTTATGCTTTTATTCTGCTAGTGAAAGGCAATTGTATTTATTACAACTGTATTTATTACAATGAGTGTCACGGAACAATACAAGATTAGTTTATGTCCACTTCATCTATCAGAAAACACACTGTAATTTTATGATGCAATATAAACTTGAAGGACATGAAGCCCTTTATTAATATGGGGTTATTGAAAGTTATGAAAGGTTTATAACTTTCTTCATCAATCAAATGGGGATTAAGTATATTCCTAATTATGCTACACCATGATATTTTTCAATGAAATTCCCTAATTTAAAGAAACTAATGTGCGTAAAGGAAGAAAAATAACCTTACATCTGAAAACTACCTTCAGAAGCTTTAAGAGTTACATCATACTTAACAAATGTCTGATTGATAGCTGAAATAATTTGAAAACAAAGTTGGGATAAAAACATTTGCTGAAATTGAAAGGGATTGCAGGAACATTTAGTGAAAATTAGCCTTTGTGACATATTGTTTTTTTGATAGAGATATTTGTGGTTTATTCTGGAATATATGTTATACAGGGATTGATAATAATAATTGTCTCTTGGGTCAATGCTCAGGCCTTTGAAACTTGACTTGTGGAAGACACACTCAAGCTGTTTCTAAGAAAATAATTTGAGGAAAAATTCCTTTTCCATTTCAACTGAAGTGGACTAGTTAGAAAACTTCACAGAACAGAGAATTAAAAAAAATTCAGTCTGTTTTCACAGAACAGATTAACAGAAGCGAATAAAAAGATTACATGTCTTTCAGCTTAAGATAAATACGTATTTTTGATGTACTTTTAAGTTTAAAAATACATTAGAAGCTTTTATTTTTAGGTAATCTCTTGTACAATCTGTCTTTCATAGATTTATGTGTGCAAAGTAAATTGACCCCTACTGAAATGAGTGGAGAGGAAGGGAAAGCAATTTTATCCTGGCAGCTCATTGTAATGGCCAAGAGAAGGACTGGTTGGTGGGCCCAGTGATTGTTGCAGGTGACATTCCAATTGACATCCTCTGTTGTGTTTCAGACCCCAAGAAGCAGATTAAGGCTAGGTGAAAGATCTTGGTGGACTATTCCTAATTAATTTAAAATGCTTGAATAGTCACTTTGGAAATGGATGATTAAGTTCAACTTTTTTCCCAGTGATTAGAGAAAACTGAAAATGAAATTATGATTTGATTCCCACAACTTTTATGTGCAAACAAAGTCGTGTTTTGTGCTTGTTTGGTGGGGTTTTTTTATCTTTTTTGTTTGTTTGTTTCTTTTCTTTCCCCTGTTGGTATAATTGGAGCATTTTAGATGTAGGAGTATATATGTCACCCCATAGAGATGCAAAAGAGAGATTCCCAAATGATGTGGTATACCAAAACATAGTCATAAGCAGCAGTTTAGACGAAGCTCTTTTCATTTAAAATATAAATATAATAAAGACCTGGGCAACAGTGGGAAATTGTTATTGATTTCCACGCGTGATGCGCCGCTGGGCTGTGACAAAAAGCTGATTACAGCTATCCCCTGCTCAGGAAACTCTCCGAGTGCTCTGCCCGGGGCAGCCTGGTCGCCGAGTCCAGCCGGCGCAGCCGATGTGTGGGGACCCAGACGGAGCTGATGAACGGGGCCGCGGCTCCCACAGGCCGGGCATTAGCTGGAAGGGCTGCGGCTGCCGGCAGTCACAGAGTTGTTTTTCTTTGAATTTACCTATTGCTTGGGAAGTAATTGGCAATACGAGCTGGTAGGAAATTGTCTGATAAAGTAAAAGTACCCAGCAGATACTGAAAGTTAGTCCTGTCCTTTGCTGGCTGAGACCAGTGGGTCAGTCCCATCCATGGGCAATAGAAGCTCTGGGTCACAGCCCATAGGGGTCTCCCATGCCAAATTTGCTCCAGACGTGTGGGCCCCGAGTGTGTCAAATTCAGTCCTCGAGGAATGAAGTGACCAAGGAGACTCTGCCCTGAACCCGCTGTATTTCAGAGTGAAATCGTGTTAAGGTTCGGGCTGCGGGGTTCCTGACTCCCTGCGGTCCCGGGGTTCAGCTGACGTGGAGCGGGGTTGCTCTGCCCAGGGTCTGCTGTGCTTCACTGGTCCTACCAGCACATTGTCAGGTTAATTTGACGTGACCCCAGACCTTTTGTTTCAGCTCTACTGCACTTCAGTGTTTTCTAGGGCAGCATTTTCTCAGAATTTCTTGCTCACTGAAAATTAAGAGAGAGACTGATGCCAAATCAGCATTAAATTGATGCTTTTATGAAACACCTATCCAGCCTTTAAAGCCAGTTTTATTGACCACAGGGAAACTATAGCTCCTAGAAATCTCTAATTCAATTGGAAGACAGTTACAATGTTTGTAGTGTGAAGTACAGCTGAAAGAAAGTCAAAAGGAAAACTGTTTTTCCGTTGTATCTATTCCTTACTTGATAGGCTTTCTTTAATTGATTGAGGTGTCATCAGGTGAGCTATTTTGGTGATTTTCCCTATCCTTATTTACTAGTATCTAAATTCCTTTTGTGCTTTCTCTGTTTAAGAAGTCTTTTAGTTTAATTCCAACGAAACTTGTCTCTCTCGAGTTTCGAAGCCTTTCAGTATTCTTTCGGGAGCTTGCTACGGGTGAAGGTCTCTGCAGATGCACTGCAAAGCCCTGGCCACCTCAGGGTCACTGTTTCTGTTAACTTCTGAAATAATTGTTCTTGACCTTGAATCCTGCATATTCTTTTCTTCTGTGTGGCTTTTTTAGACTATGTGAGCAGCAATGGCATTGCAGCTGACTCTGCAGTGTTTTTATTGCTCATCTAGGGAAGCTTTGAACTCTGTAGCTCTGTTCCAAACAACTTTTGGAATATAGTTTTTATTATGTCGTAAAATATAAGCTTCATAATCAAACGTTGTCAACATTACTTTGGTGCAACCCTATGAAACTTCAAAAAGGGTGACGTGATTATAGATCACAACAATATCTGAATTACATTGTTTTGCCCATGGTTAATATTGGTCAACATTAACCAGTGCCAGATTTTCCCGTGTCTCTGAATATTAATTCCCAAATATAGAGGTTCACCCAATGAAATCATGCTCATTCTGTCTGTAAGATGTTAAGCTAAATGTTTTCCAGGAACTGTATTCTTTGTAAAAGCATGGACACGTTCATTGTAAACAGGATGGGCTATGCAGGTGCTCAGTCGCCAGCCCGTTTTGGAAAGCAGTGCATGATTTCTTTGCACTGTGGTGAAACATCCCTGGGTTAGTTCTGTAGAAGTGACTTTGAAACTGAAGCTCTGCTCAAGGGAGTTAATCCAGGTTCTCCAGTTAACCTGGTTCTACTGGTGCCTGAAATTGCATTTGTGTCTGTCTGTGAGGCTTTGTGGTCTCCTCCACACCTCTCTTCAAGTCTTGCTCATTGCTGCTAGAACTTGCCATACATAAAGATTGACCATCTCAGAGGTTTGTATTCTATTTGATCCCAGTGTTTATTTCTTTCTGTTCCTCAGGGAAAAGGAAAGAGTTCTGTGGTGCTTTTAAATGTACAAACAAAATGCTTGGTCATAATGAGGCTTGCCAAAGTATGAAAGTTTTTCACCTTTCAGCGATAATGTCATCATTGTTGTTTTCTTTCTTAGACTTGTTTCACTGAGGTTTACGTGTTTCTGTACCAAGATTCAAGGGAAGTTTTCTGAGATAACAGGAATGACTGCAGAAAATGTTTCACACCTCTCCTGAGGGATTTTAGTGAGTTCTGCAGAGTGGAGGTTTGAATCTGAATGAAGATTTATTGGTTTTGATTCCCGAACAGGAATGTCCGCAGTACTCTGCTGTATCTTGTAGCACCTGGGTTCTACTGTCATCTGCTTTCTTTATTGACAGCAGAGAAGACTTCCATTTTCATTAAGATACAGCAAATTTAAAAACTGTAACATCATCCTGCTTCAAGTTTTCTCCTGGAAAACTTGAAATGATTGGGGGTTTATGGCGCTGAACGCACACCCTTCCACATCGAGAAAAATGGTTTTTTCCCTATACCACCCTGTATGTGTCTGTCCTGCTGTATTTTGCTATATATTTGTATTGTAATTCCTTTAATGGAAGGAATGCATTTTTATTATTATGATAAATAATAATATTTATTTGTTAGATCAACATGCATAGCTAGGTATATGAGGAGGGAAGAAATGATTTTTAAATAGTTCAAAAATATTCCCTACAAATTTTTATTATCAAAAATTCTTTCCCTATCTTTAGGCCAAAAGTACTCAATTGGAGAATAAAATTACCATTTATATGACTGAGTAGCAAATCACAAAGACAAATAGTGATCAGTTCCCAAATGGTTCATAAACTGCAATTAGTTACCAGGAAATAATAAATAATACCATTGAATAGGGAAAAAATAGTTAAATTCCCCATTTTTTTTGCAGTAATGGAAATGGAAGAAGGGGTGAAATTTTTCTGGAAAGATATTCATTGCGCATTGCTAGCCTAAGTCTCAGTTCTTCAATGTTTTGAACTTCTGCCTAATGCTGCGTTTGAGAGGGAAATTTTAATATGGGAGAATGAATGCTCACTAGATGCAGGTTGGCAGGTAATGTCAATTTTTAGTGTGTGAATAAACTCCAGATTTTTGAACCTTGATTTTTTCCCAGTGTTTAAAGTGATGGAGAATGAAGTGTTTTTAAGAAAACTAATCTCCCACCTGCAGAGCAGGATAGATGTTGAGTAATGGGTAAATAGCTGTAAGCTGCAAATCAGCATTAATCTGGAGCAGTGTTGCTAACGCTGAGGTTGTCAAAGACTGCTTTTTTGTTAACTTACACATTACCCATATTAAAGAGAAAGTTATTTTTTCTGCTAAGAAAATGGGCATTGCTGGCAGAATTAGCTGGATTATTTGGGATGTGGCTCTCATTACTTCTTGGAGCGACAAGAGCGATAGATCCATATTTACACAAAACTGGCAAACTTCCAAGGCTTTCCCTGAGCAGGAGAACTAATGCACTTATTAAAAAATATTTGTTATTTCTGTTGATTTCTTCTCCACAAGCATAACACAAAGCTTCTAGTCTGTTACCAGCACACACAATGACTCCCCACCCAATCCAATAATTGGAGGACCTTCTTGTCACTCCAGAGGTTCATGCACCTGCTTAATGTGTCCCTGGTGCCCGTCGGTTTGCCTTCAGCTGCCTCCCGTGTCCCTCACACGTCTGACGGGCCAGCAGACGGGATATGGGCTGCGGCAGGCACTGAGCTGGGCACACGCTGCTTGGCCAACTGGCTGCCCTTGCTTCACACAGTACTGACCCCTTTCCCTTTCCCTTTCGTGGGCAACTGGCTCTTTATTGATCACTCCTTCTCATAAAACCTCTAAATACTGTCTTTGAAATATTCACAAGTTAATAGAGCTTAATGTGTCTTTTTAATTCTTTCTTTTCTTTTTTTTTTCCCCTTTAGGAAATCAAGGCAGGGTATGTGCATTCTTTTTAGGGTAATTACTGTCCATAGCAAATAAAAAGAACATATTATTTTTCACATAATGATTGGTGGAATTAAATATCTTACTGGATAGGTTAGACCCTTCTTTCTCATTCCTGTTAATCTCTAGCTGGTCTATTTGAAGCTGCATAAAGAGAAACTGCAGAGTTGTTATGAGTCTGAAGTAATGCATTAATAATTCATCTCCTAGAATTCCTTGACTGAAATGAAGTAAATTGCAAAGTTCATTATTTATTTTAGCATGCTTTGGTTATAGCCTACAAGTGAGAGCTATGGAAAAAGATTACAGGAGAACACAGAAGTTTTAAATAACAATAATTAGTAAAGCGATTATATAGAACAGTACTTGAAACATTTCCAAAATTGCAAGGATTATTTTGTTGTGAAGTGTGAATTCTTACTTTATTTTAACTATTCATCCATTTTTAGAGACTAATGATTTTATCCTAGAGCCTTGGTAAGATATTGTAATCAAAGAGTATACTTGTATTTGTTCTCTGAGGAATAATTTAGCTTATGGAAATTTGGCTGTGTATATTATGTTCTGATATTCTGGATATAATTTTTCTGAGGTCCTTGATGAACCACAGTAGAGGTAACACATTAGCAGGAAAAACATAAATACTGAAAATAATGTCTCTGCACCAGAAGAGATGTCACTGTGTTTGGGGTTAATCAAGCAAGATACTGTAAATAACGCTATCTGGGTGGTTTTAATGACCACTTGTATGAATTCCCTTAACTACAGAAAAATATGGTAATAGTAATACATTATATTAAGAATATTGCTATATATCACCAATTACATAATAATTACATAATAATAAATGTTGTATTATGTATTATATTACACATAATAATATATTATATTTATTGAAAACTATTATTTGTAATAATATAGTACTTATTATTAATATAATATCTGCAGATATGTAGATGATACTGTTATTAGAACTGTGGCATTAATAGTCTTCCCAGTTTTTAGTCAGGTCATACAAGTCCTAACAGCAAAATAAGGTCCCCAAATGTGCTGGGCACTTTGTTTCAGCAGCTGTGACGAGCTACTGGCGCCGCCAGTTCAGATTGGCTTCTGGTTAATAGAGGGGAGCTGAGAAGCTAAGTCGAAAGCAGGAGGTTAAAAAGCTGAAATCATAAAAGACAGAACTCACTTGTTTAAGGCAAAGAAGAATAATGCATTTCAGAGAAACAGACTTCTGCAGATTCAGGGAACTGATAGGTAGGATTTCTTGGGAAGATAAGCTGAGGGATAAAAGAGTGCAGCCGCTGAGGGAGACGGAGATTTTGCTTTTGGACACATTGTACAATGTGGAGGTGAAATAGGAACGATAGAAACAGACCATAATGGCTGTATCGGGAGCTCTTCACTGACTTGGAGATCAAATAGAAATCATACAAAATGGGGGAAAAAGAGCATGTAACAAAGCGTGAATGCAAAGGAATAGAACAAATCTGTAGGAATAAAAATGGATAGGAATTTCAGTTAAGAAGAGACACCCAAGATAACAGGCAGCAGGGCCAGAACTAAAAGGAAATAAATGAGGTCTATTTCCACTGCTAAACAGAAGAATGATAAATTCTCTGATTCAGCGAAGGCTAAAGTGTCCAATAACTTTTCTGCAAAATGCTTATTGTGTCCGTATTTGCAAAGATTCATGTTAACAAGGAAATAAAAGTTTCAGTCAATTTACCTAAAACAAACCTTTTGGGATACTTCAGGGATAAATGTTCACGTTGGCAGGATCTGACTAAATTCTCCTTCCAATGTTTTGCAGAAGGGAGCTGCAGCAACTTGTGAACTCCTTTAGGATTCATCCTTTAGGATTGTCTTTCTGAATGGATGCAGCCAGCTATGAATTCATGCGCATTTGGAATGAGTGTGGCTACAACTGGGCTGCCTGGTCAGGTCTGTTCATATCAGGAATCACCTTCCCTAGCTCCAAGGGAATCCTACTTCAGTCATCTTTCCTAGCAGAGATTTGGATTCAGTCCGCAGAAATAGAAGTTAAATACAGAGTTCCTGTCTTTCTTTGGACTTCCCCTAGATTAAAGGTGGTTGAGGGAGTTTTGATTAAGTCCTAAAATCTGCTTATGAGGGACAGCTGCTTGATTTGCAGCAGATGAGGCTGCACTTGCCTCCCTTGTGCTTTCTAGCTAACCATGTTTGCGATGCTGTCCTCCTACCTTCTGGAAATGCACTTTAAGTTTTCGATAGCATGGTCATTAGCTAACTCTCTCTCTTTCTCTCTCTCTGTTTTGTTTGTGGTTTGGTGGTGTTATTATTTTTTTTTTTAAGAAGCAGAAATATTTCTTCTAGCAATGATAAATATTGCAAGTGTGTTCAAATTGTTACATTAAAATGAACTGAGGGAGGAGTAAAATGAAATCTCCAAGTTTATCATCAGGACAGGTGCAGGAATCTTTGGGCGCTCCTGAAGATGAGTAAAGTCACTGACTCCTAAAACAATAAATAAAAGTACCAACTAGAGCCGTCTTGTTTTCATGTAAATGTGCCCTTCTATACGTGAAAGGTGAAGCCAAATTGGGAATTGGCTCAAGAACGAGACGGAGAGCAGTCATAGTCCAGCACGTGTTTAAGGTACACATCTGAGATCAGAAGCAAGGGAGGGGGGTGCAATGCAGGACAGGGACCTTATCGTGATCTTGGCACAACTGAAGAACAGTACGGTAAGTACAACTTAAGAGAAGGAAATGAGCTAAAAAGAGTCAAAACAAGACTGTGCCTTACAGCTTAAGGAGAACCTGATCTGCAGTAGGCTATTACCTCTTTGTAATTCTTTAGTATTAATTGCCAACCTTTTATGTGTGCCGCATGTGTGTATGCTTATTATTTCTCCTTCACGTAAACGTTAACAGACGTTAATGTGAAAAGCGCTGTCACCTGAGTATCGCGCTGTATTATATTCATTGCTTAAAAAAGCCCTCCGTGTTGCATGACGAGTGACCTTATTGTATTGTTCACAGTAATCATGTTAAAATGCAGCTTGGTGCTTTCAGAGTGCAGTTTAAAATTCCACTTTATTGGATGTAAATTCTTGCATATTTGTGAATAGGGCAGAAAAAAAGGACTGTGTCCTGACATTGCCCACATGCATGCTGGAGAGGTACACATGATAAACAGAGCTGCTGTAAATTTTTTGCAAATTTGCGAGATCTTTTACATTTTACTTGTTTCCTATTAAAATTAATGATTTTGACATATCCACTGAAACATCTGTAGGTACAATCCAGTCAACGCTGAGGCTTGTGTATCCTTCCTGTGTGTCCTAGTTCAGAGAAAAGCTTTCCTTCTGCTTCTTCCTGCTCTGCACTCCTCACCATCGTTGATAAGAAAATGAGATGTACTCTTTTGTTTATACATGTTTTACTGAAAGGTTTTTGCTTTGGGCTAATCTTTTCCACTTGGCCAGCCAGGCAGCTTTTCCTCTGGCACCTCTCCGACAGTGGCTCTAGTATTTGGCAGCTTCTGCCTCTGTAAGGTGTAATGGCTAGCTTCAGATTTCCTGTTTTCTTCTGACAATATAATAAATGGTGGTAGAATTGCTAGATATTAGCCTTTTCCTCTTTTAAGAGGTGATGACGGTGACAGATTACCATTAATCACATACACTTGTAAACATTTCAGCTAGAAGTAACCAGAAGAGCAGAGCGATAATTCCTGCTAACTTTCTGTATATCATTCTCTGACACTATAGGCAAGTCAGCATGAAAGTACTTTCCTTCTTCATTTGAGCAAAAGATGATGCAGTTCTGTGCTAGGACTGCCATCATGACCAATTGCCTTTGCAGTCAGTCTGCGTCTTTTCTTTCTCGTTTATTTCTTAGTGCGTGATGTAAAATACAAATGTTCTTTCAATGCTGCACATAGCATGAAATCTGCTTTGTTTGGACAATGTGTCAAGTTTTTGTGCCCTGCATTTGCACTTATTAAAGTGAATTTGAGTTCTCACACTGTAAACTTGTTATCTTTCTCTTTCACAGAATATGTGTGGAATTTTCCCATGACAGAGTGACTGTTGTGAACTGGGCTCTTTGGCGAATATTTTCCTGCTGAGGAACCAGATGGACAGGCACCTGAGTAGAACACCTTCGTGTTTAAAATGACTGGAGACCATTTCTCGTTAATTGAATTAGTGAGGTCAGTGAGATCTTACTATTAAGAGTAATTTTGGCCTTTGCATAACTTTGCATTCTTATAGCCACTTATTCTGAATTTAAGAGCAATGTAATCTTTCCTGGCTAAGAACTTCAGAGATTTAAATGCTGAAATGAATATTTGTGATGACAGAGCAAGTCTTCCTGGAATTCACAGTTTTTGCAAAAACTCAGATCAGTATTTTAGATTCACAGGCCTATTGAGTATTTCCGGGAATTTAACTTTGTGTTTTTCTCAGGTGTTATTTAACACAAAATAAACAAGTACCCCAACTCCCTTCCTCAAACCAAAACCCAATTCCACTCTCTCCCCATTCCGATATCCCAAAACAGGTAGTATGGTATCACTCAGAAGTTTGGTGGGTATTTATCCCATGAATGGGAATTTGTGAGAAATGCATGGCATGAAAACGGTTGCTTTTTTCTCTTTGCATTTTGTGTAGTATGTTATTTTGTTCTCCTCTCAGACCCAACTTTTATGTGTTTACACAAAGCAAAACCTTACTCTTGGCAAGGGTTTTAGCATTATATGTGCTTAAATAATGGCATATGCCCCAAAAGGATGATTTTTTGCAGGACATACTGAAAAGCCAAAACAAAACTAAACTGAAAATGTCTTTAATGAAACAACTTTTGAGGTAGTGCATCAGTTATGGTGAAATCTTGGAAATGGTACTTAATGTTGAGAAAATCTGATCAGAAGTTAACATGTAATAGTTTTTAAACTATTTTCCATTTAGGTAGCCGATGAAATGGGGAATTACGGAGTAATGCAGTACATCTATATGAACAGTTTCTGGTTTTGAGGGTGCTATTACAAGAGGAGTTATTATATTCCTCTGAGAAATCCCTGTAATTGCTTAATGAGCGTGACGGAGGTTTTCAGCACAAGCTGTGTTTCTGCTGTGTTTCCAAAATGCACCCGTGAGAATTGAGTGTTGTTCAGCTGTTGCCACTGAGCCGCAGGGTCACCTTCGGGCAGTGCATGTGTAAGGCTGGAAAGAAACCCTACAATTCAGAAAGAAACCCAAAACCTTTTATAATGTTCTGCTTTAAATTGTCCGGGCTCTGCAGGAAAACTCATAGGGTGTGAGTAAGATGACTCCATAAAGGTCACCTAGTGGGATTTGAAGACAAATTATTTCTTGGAGAAATTTGCTCCAGTCTTGCAGTGTGAAAAAGAACTTGTACATCCAGGCTGTAGAGTACTTACCGTTCTCTCATAGCCCCACTCACACTGAAAGGTAGTTCTGCAAAGCCAGTGGGAAACCACGTGTTACTGCAGAATACCCTGCAAAAAGCTTGGTGGTGTTTCAGGCAACCTTAATTTTATTTCTGATCAACAGCTGCAATTTTAACATTATTTGACATGCTGTGCAGGTATTACCTTAGCTGCTGTTCGGAGGCAGTCCAAGCAGACAGCTTACTGTAAAGTTTGAATTCTTATTTTTTTTTGTTGATTGAGTATTATTCTTTCCTTGGCTATTTCTGGATTCCTTACAGCTAAAAGTAACATGAGAATTGGTGTTTCTTGGCATGTCAAAACCTTTGTGTCACACCAAACCCAAAGTATAAATTAAAAAGAGATATTTGAATGGACGTTCATATCCTCGGATTCCTAAGGCAAGCGGCTCAGGCAGAAGGCATCAGAAATGAGAAGGTCATTTTAGATGAAAACAGTCTGTTCTGTTCCTGCCAACACTAGGAGTTCTTTTTTACAGCTGCTGAAACTCAAGAACCACTGGTGAAGCGGTGTGCTTTGGGAGTTCTGTTGACATCAGAGCTGCAGGGGAAATGGTGAGGGTGGTGAGCTGACAAGGAGTCGGTGCGCAGCTCCCGCACAGAACAGCGGCATTTCCCGTCCTTCTAACGAGTGGCACAGTGCAAATCTTCCCCGGGGGTGGTGAGAACAGCTCAAAATGAACCTAAACCTGAGTGCAGGCCACGAAATTCTGGCAATGTAATTTGCATTTTGAATGTAGCCTGTAATACATTTCCTCACTCTAGAGCCTGTTGCTCCCTTAGCACTGCTGGGCCTTTGATTACTGGAGGGTTATTTGCTGGAGGAAAAAAATTATATGGCAGCAATTACTTCCTTACGGCGACTGTCATAGAGGTGCCTGAATGGTCCATAGGGGTTTTAAAACTTATTTTAAAGTTCCTAGGTGCCAAAAAAGTCCTTGTTTTTAAAAGCTGTGCTTTCTAATCATAGAATATAAACAATACAATCTTGCAAGTTACATCACAAGATCAGTATTATTTGATAATATGAATATAGTCTTCATATAATACTTTTACATTATCTGAGTGTTTTTTGGTTTTAGTGTTTTGTTTGTCTTCATATACTGAGCTTTTACAGTTGCACTGTGTTACCTTTCCTTGTTTTCATTTCAGACTTCAAAAAAAAAGGGGAAAAAACCTCACACACACACACACACACACACACCCCCCCCCATTGCTAACTAGAAGTAATGTTTTCCATGTGGTGGGAGAAAGTGTGAATCGGAACAAGGAGACATGATTTATATTGGAAACAAGATCTATTCTTTCAGGTTAAAGAAATACAATCGATTGTCTTTGTGATGTTCATGCAGCATAATTACATCACCGTAAAGAGTACTATCAAGCTTGCTAAAATTCTGTGTATAAAACCCCCCAAAAGCGTAACTCCCCACCCCAGACCGAATATGTCTGGATTCTTTTCCGTCAGCTCCATGTCAGTGGGCACGAGGTTGTGGTGAGTACGTGCAGGGAGGGCAGGTGGTCTCATTACTGTCCACACCGGGGCTGAACGAGGAAAACGGGAACACCTGCGGCCGGGGCGGGGAGGGGGCTCTGCCGGGGGCGCTGGGCTGAGGGGCAGCGGGTGAGAGCGGGGGGCGGAGGCAGCTTCCCGGGGGGACAGCAGCGGCCAGGAGAAGGTTCTGGAGCGGCGGGGGGCAGCGGGGCAGCTGCAGGTGGGGGCAGCTGCAGGTGGGGGCAGCTGGACCCTCAGGGCTGCAGGTGGGTTACGGGGCTGGCTGTCATTAAAACCGCCTGTCCCTCGTCCCTCTGAGGCTTTGCCACTTAAAATGTGAGATCTTTGCTGTCTTGTTAGAGAATTGATGCAGGAGAAGGGGTCAGCAGGACCCCCCCAAACTTGGTCTGGCTTGGGGTGTCCCATAAAACAGGGACGTGTCCAGCACGACTGGGATGTGCCCTGAGAGAGGGGGAGAAACTACCAGGAGGAAGATGGTGAGTGGCTGAGGAAGATGGAGCAGAGGTGAAGAGGCAGCTCTCCGCTTCGTATCTTTTGGACACAGGTAAGACAAAGATTTCCTTATTTCTGTTATCCGTGTAGCAGAGGAGAAGAGAGTTCTAGGAGAGGAAGGAAACAGGACCTGTTTTCATGGTGTGGGTCACCATTTGCTGGGTTAACCTGGTGGGAGGGAGCCCCCATCCTCGGAGAGGGGTGGCATGAAATAAAGTGAATCCCATCCCCACCAAAAGGTTTGGTTTTACTGTACAAATTGAACCTCTTGAGGGAATTATTTGAGATTCAGTAGTTTATTGATGGAAATATTTCTTTAGAGCGTTGCAGTTTCTTGCTGGAATCCCAGCGTATGACACAACCCACCATGGGTGCTTGTGAAACAGGGAACAGCAAGGAACAGAAGTCTCAACACACTCGTCAGAGTAACTTTTTTAGTTCTAAGTTCTGATCTAGAAATAAATTTGGGAAAGATAGTGGTAAATCTTTAAGTTCATTATAATGTCTAACCACTGCAATTAGTCTGGGACAAATATTTATGAAACGTTTTGTGGTTATCAAAAGTAGATGTTTGTTTTGGCACCTATTGATTGTTTCAACTATTTTCTTGAAATTTCTTGCAAATATTTGAAAATGGGGAATTACTTAACCTAAACAATGAGACATGTAATTTTGTAAGCAGGACCAGCTAACAGTAGAAAATGTAACTGCCAGCTTAATTTTTCAGACAGTCTGCTAATTTATTCACTTCAATGGAAAAGTAAAGCTACCACTTCTCAATCTAATGGCTGTAATCATCAGTAAGCATAAGGTATTAATAATATAATTTGGAAATATCACTACTTTCCAACTTTCTTTAACTGAAAGAAGTAAAACTTTCTACCCTCTCAAACTTTCTCATCTGAATTCTTTCAGTCAGGGTCTTAATCGGATTTCTTTATTCTAATTTGTTCTGGGTTCATGCTTGCTTTGTGCTGGATCATAGCTATATTTTCCATTAACCAAGGAGAGAGAAGAAAGGCTGTTGAATGAATGAAGGTTGCTGTGGTCTATTGGGAGAGTATCAATCTTAGATGCTTGTGATTAGAATGATCACCCCTTAGCTTTTAGCTGATCTTAAGTTTCATTTCTAAAAAGTTCATTTGCTTTTTTTCCTGGAAATCTGAAATGTCTTCTGGGGTTGAAAACTATTATTCTACTCCTTCTTCTCCTAAGGTGCTCTCTCTCTTTGATATCACTTTGATGAGTAACTGAAATATTAAGTATGTAATTCCTCCGTTAAGTTCCAGTTGCGTGTCTGTGCTGTGTGGTTAATGGTAATGCAAGAGTGTCAGGATGAGAGAATAAGCTGAAACAATATTTGATCAAAAAACTGAACCCCTAAACAATAACGATGGGAAATTTAGCTGCTTTCCCCTGAAATTTGTTCTCTGATTTGGTTGCTTTTTTTATTCTGCAAGACACAACTCCAAAAAATCCATTTGCATCCACCTCTCTCTGCCAGTTTTAAAAATTTTTATTAGTTGTCTGTCAGTGCAGCCAGGCAGACACCATGGAAGCTCTGCAGAGGGCATTTGCAAATGCACACAGCTCAAACCGGCAGCTGGGCTGTCAAGTGTCTGAAAAGATACAGATGTGTTATCTTGCAGGCATTAACATCGCATGAATGACAGGTTGTAATGCACTGTCATTCTTGAAAGAGTTTGTGCTTCTCAGATTGAAGAAAGGTGGGGGGTCTCAGCAAGTCTCCTGTGCTGAAGGATGAAGAATGCGATGTACTAAGTCTTTCGTTCATCAGGACAGCCTACTTGCAAAAAAAATCACTTGTGCAAGGCCAAGACACAAAACTTGCGCTCAAATATTGCATCTGCATTTGAGTTGTGAATGAATTTCGGTTCTTGAATAGTTGGATCCCAATGGAGCCATCATGTGGAATGTAAAGTTGCAACTAGTTGGATCAATATGTTCTCACTTTTGAGATGTGTTGTCCTGGTTTGAGGTAAAACAGAACCTATATGCTTCCTAAAGTGAGATTGTATTTTCACTCCTCAGAAATTTTGTAAGTAGGCTTAATTAGTCTGTCAACAAAATTATAGGAGAATGAATGATAGTTTTAAATATTACTTTATGCTTAGTTTTGTTTCTGTCATCTCCTAGCTTTCCTTTCTCAAACTTTGGACTGCTTAAAGTAATGTTCTCTGCAGGCAGAATGATTTTGTAGCATCCAGTTTTAGAAGCGAGCTGTGTTTTTATTGCTCTGAGCTTACAGAAAAGCATGATGCCCCTAGAGGCTGTTCTAAAGAACTTCATAAGAAAAGAGGCAGAAATATTTCAGGAAACAGATTATCACTGACAAATATATACAGCTGTCTAATAGAGCAACATCCTCAGACCCCGTCCATGTCATATGATTTTTTTTTTGGCTCTCTAATCTTCTTACTTGTACAGAATCCAGTTTTGTATTCCATTAGTATGCATGTGTATATTCTAATAGACTATAAAAATGCTGCATGACCTACTTACTGAGAACCTGGTTTTACATCCCATTAGCGGGCATGTATTTTCACAGTAATAGACTTTTAAAAATGCTGTGCGACCCATTTATTCTGCTTCATGAGTAACTCCCTACGTAGTGTGTATATCTATCTCCTTTTTCATTGTTTGAGAAAATATGGGAAAACCTTCCACTGCTGAACAAGAGTTCTGTACTGTTTGAATTGCTTAGACACTAATATGATACTTATTCTGCATTAAAAAAAATCATGATACTTGAAGGATTTTGCAGTGTAAGAAAACAGAACATAGATAAAGCAACCTGTACTTAGGGGAGGATTAATATTGCAATGTAACCTGACCTATTTTTAAAGGAATCCTCATTTTACTGATTTATGATTCCCTGTTGAACTCATTCGTGCCTTACTTGATTTGGTTTTCTCTGAGATATACTCAAGATGCTGAACAAAAAAGAATTCTTATAAATGAAGAACACATTTATTTTGTTTTCTTCCTCCGTGTAATTCACGAATATTGTGAAGGACCACATCTTTTGTTTGTTTGGAACCTGCCATCTGCCTGTGTCATTTAGTATGCTTTATGTTCTGTGCCACCCTTGATTTTATAGACTTCTATTAAAATTCTTCTTCAGTCTTAAAGATTGAGGACTCCTTGTTGATTCTAATACAAAACTATTTAATAGCTTTGCTCATGTTTGTCAGCCTTCTTTGTATTTTCTATTGTTCCATTTTATTCTTTTTGAGGACAGGGAGACCAAAAGCTGACGGCATTTAGGATAGGATTCCACTGTGAACTGCATAATGGGGTTTTGGTCTTTGTTTCTGTCCTAATACTGCCTAAGATTCAATTTACTTTGAACAATTATCTGGTGGCTTCATGAAATTAACTATTATAACCCCAGGTCTGAAAGCTGAGTGAAGGAACTCTCAGCTGAGAGGTCGTCGTGTAATCCAAGTGACCCCTTCCCTGTTTATATCATGGAACGTTATTTAAATTTAGCCTGATCTGCCATGGAGGGTACTTTGACAGATCTTTAGTTCTTTTGCCCCATATGTTTTCAAGGAGATTCAAGGAGTATCTTGTGGTATAGTGTCATCCTTGGAGTGTCCCCAGGGTGCCACGGGCTTAGGTGATTTGTGCAGAGGTCCATCTGCTTTCAGGCATAACCTTGAGTGTTCTACATCCTGAATCACAAGTATACGGTAGTGGGTTTATAATATTATGCTGTTTGTATCACCCATTCCGGTGAGGAGACTGTGCACTGTATGACGTAGGAGACTTGAAAACTTACGGTTATCCCTTGGGGTTCTCCTATCTCTTGTGGGATGGAGTTATCCCAGGAGCAGTTGCGACACTTCAGCCTGTGCAGTGGTCTGGCCCTGGACGGATTTGTTCATTGTCCTTCCCTGCATGCACCCCATAGGCAGTGGTTTATAGCCACGATACAACTCGGAGGTGAGTGCCAGAATTCAAACAGAAAATCAAGATAGATATTCTAGTGCCAAGAATAAATGGCATAGTGCAGGAGAGGAGGACAGAGTGATCTAATTCAAAGGATTTATAAAACTATATGAACACGAGTAAGAGAGAGTATTGTAGTCCTCTGGGAGTATTAATGTGTCATTGGTATGAAGTTAATCCACTGAATTAATTGTGTTTAATTTGGGGGTTTTACATTATACTTCTGAGGCAGAAGCAATTGCGTGGAGGAATTGCACAAAAGCACACGAGCAGATTGCTCTATTGTACCCCATCAGCACATAAATGATTCCCCTTCTATTATATGACAGGGGTTTATTTATTTATTTTAAACATTATACCTCGGTTCATTAATTGCAGTATTGGAATTCTTAGTGTAACCGGAAAAGTTGTTGTATCAAGAGAATGGCATTATAAGATTGATGTTGTAGCTGACTCATGCATAGTTAACGTATTTGATCTGCAATTACTCACCACACGCTGGTAGGGAATGGTACCATTTTAAATAGTTTTTCTACCAACCATATGTGACCTACAAGCTAACGTTGAGAAGATGGCTGTTATGTTCCGACTTTTCCATTTGGGAGCTCAGGGTGGGAAGAACTCAGAATAATTGATTTCATTTGAAAGCTTAACATTAAAGTCTTGATGATGTTCACTTACAGTGAGTCAACAAGAGAGATGGGGAAAATGCTGAGGAGCCGCTGCTTTCTGGGCTCCTACTTAGTCTCTCAGAACATAACACATCTTCCCTCTTGTTACCGATAGATTATTCAAAGTAGTAAGCCTTATACATCTCAAATACATGGATATGTGGCCTGGAATGATGCAAGATCAGTTTTTATTTTGTCAAGGTACATTAGATGAGGTAGTTGATCCATTTGACATGTAGCAACATGAGATATACAAAATTTATATAGACCTAATTGTTTAAGGGAATCAATATTAATGTTTGCATGTTTTGGACTCCAGACAGTAAGTTCTTTGAGTTGTAATAAGAACATGTTCAAAAAATGACAGAAGTCTGAAACTGAAATGGATTCAATAAGAATAGCTGTGTTACAGAAGCATATTTTTATTGCTTAAGCAAAGTCTGTTAATTATGCAGGGAACTCTTTACAGTATTGAACTTTTCACCCCCATAAACCTGAGTTACACAGACTGCTCAACGGGAAAGGGCAAATCATCTTTATATGAAACTGTCAGGGCTTTATCCAGTTGAATTTTGATTGTATTTACCTAAATATTCTCTCCCCCTCCGTGAATGTTTGTAACTGCTGGTGTTCAATTATTGTGTTTTAAAAAATATCTTTAAGAACTTGTTTTCAAGTGTTCTCTGTGCTGTTTGCCTGAGTGAGGGGGGGTTACAGAAATAAGCTATCAGGCAGTTGCCAACCAAGTCATCTCAACTTAATAACTAGGAAGAGTTTATAGTGAAATGGCCAGTAATAGTGCTCCCTTCTTGTGGTTTATTTTTTTTATTAAATAGTTGCTTGCTTTTTAAAAAAACACAAACAAAATCCAGCACCCTCCCCTCTCCCCTTTTGCTTCCTCCTATTGAATGAACGTTGTGCTCATTCCTGACTGCAGGTCCAGCCGATAGACGTGGCTTGAATGAACTTACTGAATCTTGCAAACAGGCTGATTTGTTATATTTGCAACTTCATGAAACTTAAAATAACGGTAAATTCTGAAGATGTTTAATTACTCTCACTCTTCTGTTTTAACTTCCAACTGCTTCTGCAGTGAGTTGAGTATGGGAGGCAGCTAGTGGTTTATACAGGATGAATAAACTGGGGAAAGGAGTAAGCTCTTTACTTGGCACACAGAATCACGACTACTTGGAGATGAGTCATCTCGGGATTCCACAGTAATACTAACAAGTGCATAAGGCAAAATGTCAATTGGTATGTTTTTGCTTGTAGTCTTTATTACCTATAGTTAAGTCCCAGGACTTTAGCTGGAGGATCCAGAGTACCTCTAAGTATGACCGGTCTATTGCTTTTATTTGCTAATTGCTAATACATTTTAATATTATGTTTATTACATTTATCTGGTTTATTTTCAGAGCTGGTTCCTTATCTGATGTGAGGTTTAATGAAATGACATATTGTTCCCCACTTGCCAAAGTATTACCTTCTGACTAATTACAGTTTACGATGTCTAGGATTAAACATATTCTGTTGCAGACAAAGTGATTACAAAATGTTTTAAAGCCATAAAATGCATATAGACACCAATATTACTTATTGGAAAAATGGCCTGTTTAGCTGTAAGAATAACTGTGTGTAGGTTTCAGCAGAATAGTTGATCGAGATTTCAATTTTCCCTTAGTTCAGGGATATTTGTGAGTTTTCATCAGCTGTTTTAACAACCCATTGGGCCCAAATTGTACACGACATAACTGTCACAGAAAATTAGTTACTGCTTTCATAATATAAATCAAGAAATTACATCTGATTTTATTTAAAAATAACTGTTGATCTTTAAAGACTTTTTAGGCAAATATTTTTATATTTTTATAAAGGATGAATGGAAAGTTTAATTCTTACCATTTATATTGGTGATTAAAGCAGTGAGTATCTGACACTCTCCTGGGACTATATCTTTTGAGTAAGAGGTAATAAAAATGAATTGGATTATACTGACATAATTTACAATTTCGGAAAACGCTATTGCATTAGATGATCAAAACAGATTATTGTAGAGAGACTGGCTATCGGAGGAGACAACTGTGGAAAAAAATTAACACTGAGAGGAAGCTTAGAAATGAGTCAAATTTATGCAAGTCTTAAGTATACCATTGTTTTGTTCTTTAATTTATCCCACTGTTCATGTTACTTTCTCTCTTTCATGGGTTGCTCAGTAAGTAACGAGAAATAAGAAGTCTTCCCCTATTCTGTGTGCCCTTTCCTGCGCCTCCCACACTCACTGTTACTTTTTTCAGTTTGCAAGACTGATCTTTCTCAAATAATGGATCTACTGTGCTAATATCAGTGATAGAGTTATTAACTAAATTTAACACAAAACCCTCAAGTGATATCCTAGCAGTTGTCAAAGAGGTAGTGTCACTGAGGTTATTTCTTAATGTTTATTTTATTTCTAATCTTGAATGAAGATGAATCTGTATTTATGAATCTGTATTTATTCAGCATAAATCAATTAAAAACCCATGATATGCAATTGTTACTTCATCTCATTCACTACTATATCAATTTTGGAGGACTTTGCACCTCATCATGCGAACCAAAAATTAACTACCACTAGTCAGTTACACTAAAAGATGCAGAGTGTCTTTTAAGACAATATTTGTATTTCATTCACTAAACCAAAGCAAATGTGATTTAAAAAAACATGTGAAATCATAGAAATAAATGTTACATTTCATTAATCATAGCAGATCTTGAGGATCGATGGCTAGCCAAACAAGTAGTGTTGAGAGGAGGAAATGCAGTCTGAAATGCTAATTATGCAAGGTCTTCAGGAGGCCAGTGTTAAGAGTGCACGGCATGCTAAGCGCAGGTTTTTTTGAATACGAAGTCAAAGGGTGTGCCTACAATAGCGCTGGCATTTGGACTGGTTATGCTTTTGAAATGAATCTCCTCATCATTCCTTTCTGTCATTCTTTTCTCCACATCATGAAGTAGAGCTTGCAACTGTCATCATTTTGGATGATGGTCCACAGGACTAAACTACAAAATAAAATCCTGTGAAGCATGTACTTTGTGGATCTCAGGACCTTGGCATCTTTGGTTTTACTCCGCAGATCTGCTGCTGTTAGTCCTCACTGCTTGGTCAAGCAGACAGAGCTGAAGTTGGAGCTGTGGTGTGACCAGATCTGGTACCAAAGTGAAATCACAACGTAGCATTAGCAGTATTACCCTCCAGAGATGCTCTCCCCCAGAGAAATTAGTCTTAGTGAAGAATGTTATTACGATATCATGGCATATTTCACAGGAGAAGGAGTTAACACTTCCTGGCTGTTCAAATGCCAGTGTTGGATTTTATGGGGAAGGATACAGGCGTGACGTTGTCTTGAGAAATTGTGTGAGGAAGAACAAAGTGTTCTTCAGGCTCCTTTGTGCTTTTCATATAGCACATACACAGCATGTAAGTCTCTCAGTACAACCAGTTGAAGCCACCTGAAAGGCTCTAATTTATTTCTTCTTGTGTAAACGTCAGCAGAGTTTTGCCCAATATACGGGATCCCCTGTGTAATCCAGTGTGCTGTGGAGTCGATGGGATTCACTTTTCTCTGCTCTTTTAGCAGGAGTTAGACCCTTGGTGTAAACCTCTGTAAATATTTAAAATCTGACATTCATCTCTGGTGGGTGAAGGACAAGGCAATCAAGGACAGGAGGGTAGCACTTAGACCAAGTACTAAATAATGCAGCGTGGTAAAGAGAAAAGCTGACCAGTAGACACTGCAGCACGTACCGATGCCCTGCTGGGGGAGGGTGAAGCATGAAAGAGAGCTGGCGGTGTCGCAGGGCTGGCGTGCGGTGTCGCAGGGCTGGCGGTACTGCCGAGCTGTACATGGGGAGTGCGGGGGCAGCTGGCGTTACACAAACACCATCTCTTGGGCAGAACTCCAGGGAGTGCCACGGAAGGTGGGTGATATTGATGCTGGGGTAAAACCAGCTGCTTGCCCTCTGCCTAGGAAAGTCTCAGACTGGTACCTATGCTATGGGAAAACCAGCTAACTTTTTTTTAAAAAAAAATCAAATTTAGACAAGGAAGTTATGTCTTAAACATTCATTTAAAGATGCTATACTGTAAATTAGGCTACTGGAGATTGAAGGAGACTGGAACAAACTGATAAGAGCCTAAGCAAAGCATATATAGGGGAAGGTCTTCCCTTTGCCAGTTGTTCTCCTAGGTCTATGCTATAAGTTCTCAGGAAAAAGCCTTCCTAAATGCCAAAAAAGGCCAAGCGTGAATTTTGTAACACAGCCCAACAAAATCCCATACTAAATTGTGCCAGTTACCTCCTCAGTTCTGCGGCACGTAGCTGAACAATTAGCTACAGGAGCTGGTTGCTGTAATAAAGATGTGAGCAGGTGGTAATGCTCTATTCTCTTAGAGGAAAAGAAATTAAAAGGACCACAGTATTTTCAATATTGATTGGTGCCGTGTATTTATAGCACACTTCATCATGAACCTGGGTAGTATTGCTTTAGTTTTAAATTAAATATTATATTAAATCTATACAGATTACAACTGTTTGCTTAATCAACTTAATCTAAGTTCGAGGCTCCAGCATTTTGCATTTTTAGTTAGTAAAGCAAATAGATTTTTTTTTTTTTCCTCCTTAAAAAAAAGAAACTGTATAATCTGAAGACTTCTAGGGGCTTAGAACATTAGGAACAAGCCCTTGAAATTAACGCTTCATTGTAGACAGAGTATTAAGAGTTTATGTAACTACTATACTGTCTTTTATGAAAAGAAAAGTTAATATTGCAAATTTTGTCTGGAAAGAACCATTATTCTTAACCTCATTTGAGCTGCGTTCACTTCTGTTAGTTTTTTTCTCCATGCTGATTTGTGAGAGAAGATTTCTGCATACCCTTTCCCAGTCAATACCTCAGGCATGGTTAGTAATAGGACATAGAAAAATATTACATTGAAATCTATAACTGATGCAACACAAGAGTTTAGTTTTGTTTTGTAGCTGAGCTAAACTCATTTATTACCTTGATTCATCTTATGTGTTATCACATGATCCCTTCATTTAAATTAGTAAATCTTTGTTTATATAACTTCTTGAGAATGTCTGTCTGATGATTTGACCGGTATTGTGACGTGCCTCCATTCGAGAGCAATCAGATTAGAGAACTGCTGGGAATCGACTGCTAATTCATCTGGCATTGCTTTAGATTCAGCTACTGTACGCAGCAGTTACTGGAGCCGATCTCGTGGAAGCGAGGAATGGGAGCATTTCAGCAATTACAACTGTTTAGAGTCGAAGAGTCTCACGTATAGCGTGCTTGTACAGTTTTGCAAATAGGAACTGTCAGTTCTACCAACAGCAGTGATAGCCTTTTGGTATCTTATTTCACTGTTTACTCAAAATACAGAGTGGTGCAAAAGATCTTGGATAAATCGTTTACAACCTCCTCCATCTGGGAGTGCACTGAAACAGTCTCGTCCATCTGTCCCTTTTTTCTATCATATGGTTGATCCAGTAAAACTATGGTTGTTTTCTTTGGAAGTCTCAAACAGAAACCGAGTGAACACAACTAAGTGAAATGTTTAAACATATTGCTAGTATTTTAATAAATTGTATTCCTAATTTTAGCAGTAGGGATTTAGATTTTTAATAATTCTGGCTGAAATCCTGAATATAGATCAAGGTGTTTTTTTTTTTTTAAATTAATTTTTATTTAATATCCCATAAGAAGCGATTGGATCATGCTTTAATTATAGATCTGAGTACTTTAAATCTAAAGGAGCTGCACGGGTACTGGCGATGTCAGTTAATCATTTCAGCAATAGTGGCTACAGCCACTGTCTTCTATAGCACAGTAAGAAGTAAAGAACTCTGTTTAAGATCTAATAATTATTTTTTAATTGAATGTGGTTTCTCTGTAGACAACTGATTTTTGTCCATGAGGGGGACTTACTCTAATACAGGTGTGTCTAGAAAAAGCTGCAAAACTTGGGGTCACTTATTCCCAAGGAATTCTGTGTGTGACTCTAGTCTATCTCTCTATTTCTCCTTCATCCTTGTTACTTGTGTGTGAATTTCCACTGAAATATGGGATGACCGATAACACTGGAGGCTCATGTAACATTCCAGTTTTAATGCCAAATGTTTATGTAAGTACTGTGAATGAAATTAGAAAATCGGATTCTAGGTTTTTGGCTAGATGTCTGGCATTACTGGTTTTAGTGCAGATGGTTCTAATTATCAGTGCTATGACTGGGAAGATAATTTTTCCCCACATCCCTATTCTTTGTAATGTTTTCACATTTAATTTTTTTTAAACAACAGTACTTTCAAAGGCAGGTCTTTAAAGATCTATAGGTTAGCAGACTGTTATTCCTTTTAGTGCAATCTTATTTCTCTACTAGTTCCATCATAATACAAGCTGTTAGAGGTTGTTTAACACCTGAGGAAATAGGGTTGTGTTGTGCTGCAAAACGCAGCAGTTAAAAATATAAATGTATTCACTGATCATGTTTCATGGACCATACTTAGTCCATGGATTATTTTGGTGTAGTAAATATATTAACTGCATTTAAAGTTTGAAATCCCAGTAATGAAGATATTGAAAGATGGAAATGTCTTGGATTTTTCCCTGCTGGGTTTGATCTCTAACTGTTTGACTACGACTGGCATAACTTTTGCACTGACATATCTTAATGAAGAATTATTTTTATGCTTTTTAAAGCTTTAAAAGAGCATATTATAACATGCTGTTTGACATAATCAGATTAGCAAAGTCCAGTAGCTTTATTTATTTTAACTCTTTTTTTCCCACATACGCTCAAATCAGTCTTTGCTTAATTATTTCATGCTAGGAACTGCTCTTGTTAGCATAAAGCTCCTGCCTGGTGCTTTCATTTTGCAGAAAAAAAGCAATTTTTCACAGGGTTGTTTTGACTTACATGAGAGGTATTTGGTGCAACAGGTCCCGGTACAAACTAATTCCAAGTAAATTTTTTTGCATAATGCACTTCAAAGTGGAATTCTTGTTCCAGAGAGCAAACAAAAAATACAGAAAGTTTACATCAGTTTTATATGGTCTTTTTTCCCCTTGTAATTATAACACATACTTACAAAAGTTGTTGATTTGGTGAAGTAACTATGGCTTGAAGCACTGATCCGTATTTGTGAACATTGAGGGGTTCATTAAGTGCCAAAGAGTTGGGACTGAGCTAGCATGGGGGGAACGCTCACGGAGAACGGGCTGGGAGGGTGGCGGAGGGAAGGCAAAGGACATGATGTTCTCTGCTCTCTGGTATCTTAAGCACTAATCTCTATCATAAACTTGTTTTGCTCCATTCTAAGCACTGTTAATTTGGGTTTTTTTTTGTTTATTCCTTTGCTGCATTAATTCAAAAGCTTTCCCAAAACCTCGTTATTGTGGTTTGAAACCTTAGAGCTGTCTGCGGTGTTGACAGCTTGTTCGTGTACCTTTGTATACGAACGCTGTTACTGGCCCGTAGTTTGAGGAAATCCTTTCTCCATCTTCAGGGTAGGGACACAGAAGATTCTTTACCCTTCAGCCAGTTTTGTTGGATGAAAAGCTTTTTGGTCTTCCCTTCTTCGATTGCCTCTCTAGTCTGTCTCTGCATTTTACCTACTATGACTCCGAAACACCATCTTTATTGAACATGTTATCGGAATTACATAAGATATGTCAAAAGCTTTGTTGTTGCCTTGTGCCTTTGCATGAATACGTCAGTATGTCTCTGAGAGATGTCGGACCTCTCCTTTTCTCATCCCTCTCTTCACTTGCAGTTGCTCCCAGTATTCCAGCCCCTACTGTGTGACCAGTGCAGCGTGTTGTAACAGGCAGCGTGTTCAGTCTCCTGCCTGGGCAGGTGTCCGCGTTGCTATCTTCAGCCTCACTTTTGTGACTACTATTCCTTCTACGCTACTTTGCCAGTCATTTTTTCTTCTGCCTCTTTGATTTTCTATCGTTGGTAGAATTGTTCCTCAACTGTATTTCTGCCTCTGTGGTCGGTTCTTTTCCACGTGCTCTGTTCTTACTGACACAGCTTGGTGGATCACCGTCATCTTCAGTGGGTGCCCGCCAAGGTTTCAGCTCAGCTACAGGCTGGTAATCTTGGCTATAAATATAACCCTTCTCTTTTGAAAAGCTCATCATAAATGAGAGAAATTATTATTTTACACAAATCTGGAATTTTAACCTGGGTGTTGCACATTAGCGGTTTAGAAATATAAAATCCCACTTTGAAAAATACATTTAAAGAGCTATTCCATGCAAAACTTGTAAAAGTGTCCTTATTTTGCTATTCATTGGTGAGTAGCTGCTGGTGCTTCTGTGTTCTATATAAATGTTTAGAGAGGCTGACTGTCATGTTATTATATTTGCAGGAAGTCTAGCACAACAAAGCCTCAAACTTGTTGACCTGTAGGTGCTGTCTCTGTAACTGGTAAATAACAGGGCTATGGTGGGTGTCAACAGATGGTATTATTACATGTAGTCTTTCAAGTAGGTTTTTTCCTTAGCTTGTGAGCATATGTTCAGTCTTGGGAAGTCACGCTGTGCTGCCGTTAGCTTTGGTTACGCAAGTCTCGGTATCGTGACAGGTCTTTTGGAGGGGGTGTATGAGAACAGCGGGAGAATTTGCTCTCCACCAGGTTTCTGATTAATTTCAGTTCTTGAGGCAGAGCTGCTCTTTGAGCTCTGCCCGCTGCTGTTGGTCTTATTATTGAAGGAAGAGATTGCCTAAAGGCAATTTGATAGTTTCTGTTGCAAGCCTTGAACAAAAGTCCTGCATAAATAGAGCAAGTTACATTTAAATTTTACCCGGAGTTGATGTTGCTGGTTTCTTTTCCATTAGGAAGGTGACCTGCAAGGCCCCAGACATCTGCCATTATTTGGAAGACCAGTGTCAGAATGAATGCTGCTGTAGGAAGAAAGGGAAACAAGGAAAAAATATTTCACAATATCATATATATTGTGTATGATATTTCATTCAAATGGTCTGTTTGACAAATTCCATGGACTCTAGTTCTATTAAGGTAGAAAGCAAAAAAAAAAAAAGGCAACTGAATTTACAGGTGTTCTGGCAAGCAAATTTAATTTCACCATTGGCCTTAGAGAAGGGCTTGGCAACACAGATAAATACATTCTTTCGTTAAGAATATATTTCAAAACGAATTTCGTTTCGTTCTGTCAAGCCTGTTGTTCTGGTATTGTTAGAAAGTAAAGATGAAAACTAAATTTTTTTCGTAAGAAATATTATTATTCCACATGTTTTGTTTGGAGAGTCTGATAAGTGTATATATTTCTTAATATATGAATTTCAGTTCAATTTATGAAGTATGTTCCTGTTGTCTTTGTAACATACCTTGGCTGTTGGGGAGAGAAAAACTTGGTCTTGGTAGTCTTTTCCTGAATAAAGAAAGGTATTAAGAATGGTCACCAGTCAGCCAGCTAGAGTGGCTCTGGAAGTTGTGCTGATGTCCTCGAGTCTCACGTTGGCCACTGCCCTCTGCACACGTCCTGCTCCAGCCCTCCCCGTGAGAACCAGGGCTCTGCATGTGGATGCCACGTGGTCTCTCGCTCTGGGGGACTCGCGGGGTAAAACCGCGCTCACAAACATACGACCTTCTGAGAACATTAAGCCTGAGCCAGGGCCTGGATCCACACAGTCAGTCTGGGGAGAAAGGTAGGGCAGGAGAATGCGGAGACAGATGGATGAAGGATATACATACCTTTATATATTTATTTATTTTGAGCAATGCTGGTTTTTGAATTTTCCCTGCATTTGGCTTCCTGATCAACCTTATGTCATCTCCTTGTTTGTGCTAATACAGCAAACTAATTGAGGTTAAAAATAACCTTTATCTGGAGCACATACTTACAGGCTGAAAGGCACTGGGAGGGGGTGAGAGTCTATCTAAGTTTGTCTCTCTCCTCAGGCTAAATTCCAAGGTTTGTAGAACAAAGCTCAGGAAGGACAGCTTGCAAGGGTGGTAACAGGTCTCTGGGGAGGTGAAATGAATGTTCACAGGTGCTGTGAGGAAAAGGTTTGACCAGGAATATCTTATACTTCCAGAACTGTGTGAAGTGATAGAAAAATATTCATTCAGCTATTATGCTGAAAACAAGAGAGAAGTTTTTTGAAAAAAAAAAACCCCCAATGTTCCCTTCAGCTCTGCAATTCTCTTTTTGGTGATGGATTCTAGGAAACAGAACAGGCAGCCATCAGTAGTAAACACTTTACATCCTGGTGAAGGAGGTTTTACTAAAGCTGGTAGAGATAATTGCTTCTAAGTGATACTTTAGAATTTTTTTTATTTTTTTAAATTAGGTCTTGGAAGTCCTATTCAGATTTTTGGTTTAAATGTATATTATCCTGTTGTGTAGTTTAGGTGTATGAACAAATGAAATAATTTTTTATGTGCTAATTTGCACAAAGTTACACATACAGAGTGATTAAATGTGCCTCTGCTGGGTTGCTACCCTGAATATTGCAAAGGTTTTCATTAGAGGATATTGGCGAATCACAAAGTAATTCAGAGGGGATAAAAAGAGATGAACAGGTATGTATGGAAATCAAAGGAGAAAGAAAAGGTTTTCAAACCGTCTTTTCTGGAGAAGGTGGATATAAATATGCCGGAGTGATACTGAAGTTGCCAGGTATCCCAGGAACCCCTCGTGTGTTCTCTTCTATGTAGTGATGCAAATCTTGTATGGCAAAAGAAGAAATAAAGCAATCGAGTTAGGAATTCCTTAACTTTGGGGTTGTATATTTAATGGATTTGGTTTATGCAGATGAAATCTCCACACATTTGTGTGTCTGCAGAGAAACAGGCCTTTTAAGAATATTCAATACTCAGCTTTCTGTTGGCTGTATCTACAGCAGGTGTTAGCAGCATTAAACCGAATAGATTGCCTTGGCATCAATATGTAAGGTTCTGTTTATTAGAAATATGTACTTTCATTCTTCCCTCTGCACCACTGAAACAGGCTTTGAAGAAGGCTTGGGGTCAATAGGTTCCAGAATGCTAAAGCTACTTTGTCTCTCTCTGGAGGTACTTACGGTGAATTTTGCAATTTTGTTTTTCACAACTTTCCAGGACGTATTTGAAGTCTGCCTGCACACATTTCACATTTGAAATGCACATTGATCAGATGAACTACTATATGTACAGGTGAAGGGAACTTAAATTTTGAAAAAAACTAAAGAAAAAAGCCTTCAAAACTTTTGCTGCTTCTGGTGTGTATATCTATGCTTTCAGAGTGTATACTATACTGACATAGAGTTATGTATCATCCTCTTTATATTTCAACTCTTGTTTATTTATATCAACCTATTTGAATGCTCCAAAACTTGTTTATTTTTATAATAGCAAACCAGCTTGCAGGAGAACTAAGCCATGCAACTCGGGAGTTGCTCATCAGCTGTATAATGAAGACAAATGGCATGTTAAATCTTGTTATCTGATTATGCAAAAATAGCTTTTTATGACAGCAATGGCTCTGCTTCGCAGTCTGTGGAAAGTCATGCACCATGCATCTGATTAATCATGCCAAATAAGATTGAAAGAAAGAAGAAGGAAAAAAAAAAAAGGTGCTGTGTATTCTGGATCTCTTCCAAGCAGGTGGCTTAACCTGGTGCTGAGAATCTTCTTTGTGGACAGACTTCAAGGCTGAAAGAATATCAAATGATAGCGAAATTCTCATTTTGTAGTAAGCCTGGATAAGAAATTAATTCTATTGCTGTGGTTTTTTTTTTAAGAACACCTAGTACAATCTCTAATGGCAAATATTTGCCAGGATTGGTTAGATCATAAATCAAATCATGAAAAGGACAAGCAGAGGGACAGTCCTAAACTCCTAATCCCTTGGCTTCACGGTGAGACGTAATTATAAACAAAATGTGTTGATGATATCTTTGATAATAGGTTCCTGCATCCAAATGAATCTGGCTTTTATTTGTCTTGGCTGGGAGGTGTATGGCTTTGGACTGTTTCTACCGGAAGCCGGTTGTGGGGGTTTTGGGTGTTGTGTGGTGTTGGGGTTTTTAGGTTGGTTGTTTTTTGTGGTTTTGTGGGTTTTTTGGTGTGGGTTTTTTTTTTTTTTTTGAGTTGGAAAATGCACAATAAAACTTACTGCATAAGTTTCCATTGTCCTTGATATTTACAGTCCCTGTAGTGAGAAATCTCAAAAGGCACAAGGTGGCTGATTCTGCTGTGTTCATGACCCACCGCTTACACAAGGAGAATCACAAACCTCAGGAGACTTGCAGGTGTCTTTTGTCAGAACATTTTCAGATTGGTGCGGTGCAGAACTCCTCCTGAAAACAAGTGTCCTCTTGTCATGGCGCTTTGGGTGTGTGGAGGAAAAGGGTTGTTTGTTGTAACAGCAGAAAGTGACAAATCATACTGGCTGTGCAGTAAATGGCCGGAGCTGGGTTTTTAGGGCACGGAGTACGGGGTCAGAACGAAAAGGGGAAACTGAATTGGGTAATACGTCTTCCGTTCCTCCTTGGACTTCCTGTGAACATCAGGGCAATTACAAACCAGGGAATGGTAAGGAAAGCAGGAAAGCAGAGAGAGTTATCTTGTAGCATCATAAAAATCCAAATCCAAGCACTTGATGGGAATGTTTTCCACTTATATTCCAGAAGATAGCTTGCTTTTTGCAGGGATTTTGTGTTGCCACACAAAGCAGTATTTTCTGAGTATTACTTTTGTCACTAGCATTATAGCTAATCTCATTGATGATGTCTGACTCCATCGGCTCTGCGTTATTACCTTGGGTATAACCACACAGTATTTCTGCTGTGGTGCAGGAGAAACGTGAGCTAATTTTCCAGGAATAGGGCCCGGTTGAAGATAAGAAGCAAAGGTAATCAGGGCACATGCACTTCAAGGCGGTTGACTGACCCTAGAAGCCCTGTGCCGTATTTCGGGGATGCTCCGTGGAGATAGGGTAGGGACTGGCCATGGAAAGCCAGGATGGGACCGAATGGGCTTGCAACGGGTATGAGTGGCTCACTGGAAGGAAGACACCCCCGCTTTCTCTCCTTACTCACACAGTTTTCCTTTCTCAGCTAGGAGCTCCACAGCAGCATTAACTGAAGAATTTTTAATGTGAAACTGTCATCTCAGAATGTGTTTTAATCTCAGGGCTGAAATTCAGTGTGTTTCCTAATGGGAAACTTCAGCAACATGTGAGGAGAGATTCAAGAAGAGCTAGCTGAAAAATGTCTTAGAATTAATTCAGTAAAACAAAGATCGCTGCTTTCAAACCTACGCGAGATCCTTTCATCTTCACATGGTTTAATTATGTGAACTTCAGGTTTCTCTTCTCTTTCTAACTCCGTTGTTGCAGGCAGAATGTGACTCTGGCTTCTGGCAGTGACTGGGCCACCCCATGTTTTCATGGGAAGGACACGCTGTGTCCGCAGGGTGATCGACAGTCCTGTGACCATGCTGGCGTTGGCTTCGCCTGTTCAGCTGTTCCCTGATGAATGCATTTGCCCCTCCAGGGCCATGGGGAGTGAAGCAGTACCGGTGGAGGATTCAATAAGGAAACATCTCCTGAGTCTGTGGAAAGACAAAGTGTAAAAGTTGCTTTTGCTCAGTGTAGGGTAAGAAAGTCCTTGTTCAGAATGCAATAAACAGGACGTATCTTTGACAGATTTGCTGACAGCTGGCAGCTAAAGTCAAAGTTGCAAAGTCACCGTTGTCTTACGACAGCAGTGTGATGTGGATGTAAGTCTCTGGTGCTTCGCGCCTTATACAGTTATTCAGAACAGTGGAGAAAGCTGCAAAAGGGGTGTAAAAATTTGGTGAAGTAAGATTCTCTTATACACGCTTCATAATGTTGTTCGAGTTCAGAATGGGGAAGAATCAGGCCTTGATAAGTGTTGGACGTCCAGAACCAGTCTGACAATGTGTCAGTGATCCAGCAGACAGGAGGGAGCAGTTTGTGATGACAGGGATCGTAATTCTGTTTTAGAGAGTCTGAATGAAA
The DNA here is from genome assembly GCA_013398295.1 of Chionis minor. Lineage (NCBI taxonomy): Eukaryota > Metazoa > Chordata > Aves > Charadriiformes > Chionidae > Chionis > Chionis minor. Next base: position 169,968 of record VZSF01009519.1, on the reverse strand, counting down.
GAGTTGGTTTCTTATGTGCCCCAAAACTCGTTGCAAGATGATGATCCACCTTTTTGGATCAATTTTTCTCTGTAAATAGCTGTTCTTCTCTCTAAGGGCTCCACTATGCACAGATTGCCTTTATGGAAGGGCTAAAAGCATTGAGGAGAAGGACTGCCAAGTCACTCTCCATCGTGTGGTTTTAACTGGACACCATTCACTGCATCATCAGCCAGGAAACAGGAGAACAAGAAAGGTGTCGGTCTTTGTATTTTATATCTTACCTGTAGCATCTTCCGCCCGATGAACGAATCATCTGTCTTTATGATGTACAAAATTTGCCTGAATTGCGTAAATGTTTAGTTTCTTTCCTTGGGAAATGCTCATCTGGGTAAATGTTTTTCTCAGAGTGGAGAGTTTAAAGGCAGACAAATGAAATACAAATGAAAAAAGCTTCCTGAAAAAGATTCAGTTGTGTATTCCTAGCAACAGGTATGGCTTTATATATTTAAAAAACTCTATCTGTATGCTCTTTTCCCTAACCAGATGGAGATGGTAACATCCAGTCAACCTTCACTAAGCAATTGCCGTGAACATTTAGTATCTGAGCACAGGAGCTTCCCTGTGCTCCTCAGAGATTTGGCACGCGGTTTCAGAACAACCTCTCAATGGTGTACAAATGTTCGTACAAATATTCGTAAGTTCCTCGGGTGGTGATTTTTTTTTTTCTTTTTCAACTGAACTTGCTTGTGACCTGTAAACTTCATGCGCAGATGTTGTTTCCTTTTCATATTTACTTGCTAGAGGTGTAAAACCTTTAAAATGAGTGTCTTGATTCTGGATATTTGCATTTTGTATGCACATTTTCCAGTGAAATGCGTTCTGGAAAGTGAATTCAGAATGTAACAGCATAATAGCACTTCATCTATACCTGCTATATATTTGGAAATGCAAAATCTGCCCATTGATATCCAAGTCAGCAGAGGTGAAATGGTGTCAGCAGCAGTGAGACACCGATGACCGTGTTTCCTGGGGTGGACGGGGTCTTGGTTAGCACTGCTCGGCTCCGGAGACTCCAGCTCGTTAACGGAAGGATGCCATGCATAATTACTTATGAGACTGACAGGCTGTATTGACTCATTTATAGTTTTTAAGTGTATGTAAAGTGCTTTTGTGCAGCTGAGCCAGAATCTAAAACCCTTGTGAAAACATGGGAATGCTGTGTTGCTGTGATTAAAGAAAACTGATGCGTGACCTCACGGCAGCTTAGCTAATAAGAAGAAACAATGAACCATTTCTTTCACTAAGCTAAAATCCAACAAAAGGAGAACTTCCTTGCTAGAGGCTGTAGCGGTCGATGTGTGGTTTAGGTATTTTATAAACAATCGGGAAGTAAGCCTGTGTACTGTTGATTGTTTTGAAAAGGTCGGGGAAATTGAAACGTGGCTTTCTATAGTAATATTAATTAAACATAATATTCATTGAAGAAAAATAAATCACCCTATATTTAGAGCACTTGTTATTTTAGATCTAATTTGACAAAGAAATTTCTCCTACTTCTGAAAGGCAGTCCTATTAATCATTAAAAAACTCAGTGCTATTCCACCCTGGCTAAATGCAACACAAGCTCCTTTGAACATTATAGGCTAACAGACATGGGGGTTTTTTGGGGTGGTGGGGTTTTTTCTGTGTTTTTTCTTTTTTTTTTTTCTTTGAATTAGTATTGTTAGAATCAGGTAGCATTTTTAGCAAATATCTCTATATGGATATGTAATATATATTAAAAAATCGTAACAATAAGCAGAATTATAAAATGTCCATCGAGGCAGTGAGGGTGTTGTTTGGACCTTTTACGTATTTTTCTGACAATTTTGTTGTTACTTTTTTTGGTGTTTTGCTTTCTAAAATATTTGCAGGACTTCCTTTTTATCTAAGCTGGGTTTTCAGAATGTATTTTTCTGTGCACATATGCTGGTGGTCTTGTTTCCCAGTCTGATGGACATTCAGGAACGTGCCCAATTACATACTCTTAATTACTCTTGTTTCCTGTGTACCAGCACTGGAGGCCGCAGCGTTGGGAATGCTCACCCCTGTTACCTGCCCGAGGCACCAGCAGCTGCACGCGCAGGAGAGGGAGGCTTTGTCCCACAGGGGAGCCAGCACTTGTGACTTCATTCCAGTCAAATGAGACCCGTTAGATTTACGATTTGCTAGGAGCCCTTTTCTCTGTGTTTTCAACTCCTGATAATTAATAAGTTTGCAAAGGAGGGGTATAATGCATATACATTCAAAAGGGAGCTTATTTATTTCAGATTACTGACTTTCAAAGGAAGGACTCTTCTTCGTGGATATGGAGAGTTCCTTAAGGGGTACTCAAATAGAGTCCTGTTAACTTACTGATGAATAGTGAAAAGAAACAGATGAACTGGTAATATATGAATTGAGTAAACAGAAAAATCAGTAAAAAGGAGAATTAATTTACATGGATTTAAACAATACCAATGCCTGATTCCTACTGTAATTTCCTATTATCAATCTCTGTGTTACGGTCAAGTCTCAGGCAGATTTACCAGCTGATAACAAGTAAAATGTTATTAATGATAATTTTCTGCAGGTATATGGCATCCTAGCTTTAGTTTTTAAGTGAAACCTACCAGCTTTCTCTGAGCAAGAACGATACTGGGTATGAGTGATAGTTGTGGAAGGTTCTGAACTGAGACAAAGAGCTTCAGGTGTCGCTTTTCCAATTCATCTGCCCGGTCACTTGTGGGGTTTCTCCAGATTTTTTTTCCCCGTCGAGAGCTACCTGTGAGCCCCCTGGCTGAGCGGCACAGTCATGTCTGACTGCAGTCATCTGTGTAAACAGTGCTCTGAAGCGCCTCGTGCTTTGGCTCTCAGGGTCCCAGAAGTTAGATTTATTATAGTAACCATTTGCCCATATCCCACAGAAAGGGTTAACAGGAATTTGACTTAAGGTGTTTGTTAGTTGCACAACGCAGCTGTAGCTGATAGCAATCTCTTTAGATCTTCAAAAAGTGGTTTGGGGTTTTTTTTAGGCAAATATTGGACATACGGGTAAAGAAGCATTATGAAACAGCCTCCAGTAATGACCTTTAAATTGTGAATTGATGATCTGTTTGCCTCTGAATATTGATACCCTCACTACAGTGAAAATGGATTTACTTGTCCTATTGATATCCCACTAGACATTTCAAGGAGTCAGATTACTTATGGGTTGGTTTTTTTTTTTTTTTTTTTTTTAAACTTACAATTACCAGAGGGCAGGTTTGCTTGAGCAGTTAATTGAAGTCTTCCTGCTTGGTCTAATAAAAGCATTGAAGCACATCAAACAATAAACACCCCTAATTATAGACAGAGATAGTGACGTACCCCATATTGTGCCTCAGGAAAAAACCCAAGGTGCAATGGTTAGAGAGTAAATTTGGCAGCTAAGGCTGCCTGGATTTCAATTCTCATTCTGTCACTGGCCCCCTGTAGTTTAAACAAATCTTTTAATCCTACTCCCTCAGTTTGTCTGTGTGTGAATAATCTTGATGGGACGTTGCTTCCCTCGGAAGAGTCTGATCGTGGCTCACGTGGCAGCGCAGGAGGGATGCGATCCCGACTTGCGACCTTTGGCTCACTGCTGGCCTCCTCAGAAGTCTGTTCTTACAGCACCACCAAGAAATGTGAATCACAAAATGGGGCTGTGTGTGTGTTGGAGCAACGTGCGCATCTGTAGCAGAGACCGTAAATCAATCAATATACGCACGGGACTTGTACTCCAGACACATCTGCTTGTATGCAGAGACGCTGGCACATCTCTTGGGGAGAAGCGAGAAGTATTCAAAGCAAAAACTCCTGTTGTTTTCAGTGGGATGCGAATCAGACCTCAGAGAGAAAAACAAAGTAAATTCTGGAATCTGGTGGCTGTCAAAGGAGAAAATTAATTCACTGAAGTTGAATTACCTCCTATCTATCTGTTTGGTATCAATATAATCTTATTCAACATAAAAAAATTTCTAATGATATTTCATTTAAAAATGAGCATGGCTTTCATTTTCGTGATTATAACGCTCTTTTTTGGCAAAATAAAGTATCATTTATTTTTAATAAAAAAGTTGACACCAAAATGTGATATAAAAAAGCACTTAAAATGGTCTGATAAGCTAGTGGCCAAAAGTGACTTTAACCCTTCAAGTTTTATGGATTCTGTTTGAATCTCGTAGCATCCAGCCATGCCATTATCGCAAGAACAGTTTCACTGAGCTCATTCCTCTATTACACAGGTTACAAATCTGAGAATGCTTTCTTCCTGTAAATTGCATTTGGGAATTAAATGCTGCTGGTGACAAACACTGTGTTCATAGTTAATTTCATCAAACTTTGTTTTCTTCTTTTGCTTTAATGATCCTGATTGTGCAGAACATAAATCTGCTGTTACTAGACAGTTTTGAAAAACAGGTGTTTATAGGCAGGCTTTGGTACAAGGTCAATACTGCTGCTACTGAGATATGCCTTTTTGGATGGTTCTTTAAATAATGTAGAATTATGTGCACGGTTACTTTCAACTGTAATGACAACAAATGGACAAATATCCGTACTAGAGATGTAATCTTGAACAGCTTCCCTAGACTTATTTGAAATATTGTATTGAGAATATCTTTCTGAGTGTGGCTTTGTGCACCCACTTAAATGTTCCTTTGGAATACAAATTCGGTTCAGGTAGTTTTACGCTGTGCTTAGGGGGCTGGTTACCTGATCACGGTGGCTCAATGGCTACTACTGAAGTAGCACAGAGATTATCATAAACTGCAGACAAATCGCCCTCTCCCAGCTTGTTTTCTCTGATGGGAATGGCTGGGCTAAACACAAAGAGTCAGTTTGGGGTTTGGGGCCGAGAACCCACCGACAAGCTCCTGGGCTGCCGTGCCACGCTGGCGACAGCTCAAACTGCTGGGCTGCTCCAGAGCCCGGCTGTGCTGTGGGTTGTCGTCAGGCTCACAGCTACAGCCTTTGCAGAGCAGCAATAGTGAGGGAGGGGTAACAGAAACGAAGAACTCTGCCAGTTCTCAAGTGCACCCCGAAGCGAGGGCACGATTGTTTGGTTCCCGGGTTGAAAAGTCACGTAAACTCAACACGCTGTGTAAGTCGTGCCCCAGCGCTCCCGCGGCCCGTGACAGGTCTCCCCGCTCGCGGTGCAGCGCTGGCTCTGACCGGGCAGAGTCCCGCTGGTAGGAACGAGCGTGTGTGTTCCGTTTGTCCTCCTCTCCCTCCGCAGTTCAGCTTGTTTTTCTGATATCATGGTGTTGTCTGACTATAATTTACACAGTAAAAGATACCGTGCTGCGCTGTGTTTCTTACCACTGAGCTCAATAGACTTTTAAAATTCCTGGTCAAATCCTGCTCTGACAACAAACCTTTCACGAGCGTGGGCTGTGAGCAGAAAGGATGGGAAAAACCTCTTGTACCGCTTCCCTATCCTATGGTAATGAAGGGAATATTGAAAGGATACAAATCTAATCAATTTTGTTCTTATCATGGAATCTCAAAATGTATTTAGAACTTTATTCCTCCTGCTAGGCCTCCCTCACAATATGGTCTGAAGAGTTTTTTGTTTCTTTCTTACCGCTAGTCACAGTCACTGTGGTGTATCTGCTAATTATCCTCTGTCAGTCAGCTGTCTAAATAATTTACAGTGTAAAAATCTCCAGACTCTCCAGTTGACAGGTCTGATTTAGAATTGTGCACTCTTTGTTACACAGAAAGGCCCTTTTCTTTCAATTCTGCCCTTCCTTCTGCTTTATTGCAACGCAGCTTGTTTTGATTTTTGGGTGTCTTTTTTCCAGTGCTATTTTATCTGATGCTGTCACCCAGACGCAAACTGCTGCTGTAAATAATGATGTTCTTCCGAGCTTTCCTCCTCTGCTTGGCAAGTTGTGTTTTCTATGTTTTGCTCTCTGCATAAAGACAGATGCTACCCTCTAAGTATTTTAGTTAATTGCAGTTGCTAATAGAAACACTGTCTGCAGCCCCGTATTTTAAGGCAGTTCAGTGTTTCCATAAGCTGATTCCAGCTGCTGCGTTCGGCCAGCCAGGACTCTGGGCTGGCGCTCGCCTCAGCAGTGGGCTCTGAGCATTCAGCAAAGATCTAACCCCTCTCCCAGATTATTTAGCCAGCCAATCTAAATAATGGTATTTGCCAAAATTGCAAGCTGTTTATAAGCAAACAGAAAACAGATTCAATTCATGCAATAATTTTTGTATATAAGCTTTGCTTATTGTCTGTGTGACAGTGAAGGATGTATATTCGGTTAGACTCTTCTTTGTTTCCATCTGATAAAAATGCAGTAAGCAAAAGTTAAATGCAAACAGTATTCCTGGTTTCGATTTTTTTTTTTTTTTTTTTTTTTTTTTTTTTTTCTTCTGTGAAATTTCTCCCTGATCAGAAATGAAATTCTCTGCAGTAGAGAGAAGATGTGCTGCAATTATACGGGCTATTGAACATTGTAGAGCATATCTGATAGGAGTTAAGTTCACTGCTGCTACTGCTCCAGCTCACTCCAGTGGCTCCTGCAATGTTCCATCTCGATGTCGAGCTGAGGAGGGGAGAATGAGGGACTTGACCCAATTTCATGGTGGTCATTGTGCTGCGAAAGCTCAGTCTGAAACATGAGTTTCTTACTAATTACATAGAAGAAGAGGATAGCATTTTAAGGGCATATTGATTTAATATTGTCACCTAGCTGCAAATTAGCATGTTGATACATTGATGCATCATTAGATGCAAATTGCTGTTGTTTCTCAAGCTCCTCAAGAGAATATTGCACCTGGTTAATGCTATTGTGTCTTGGATAAATATTTTTCAGGGACGTAATCTCTGCAAGCTCTTTAGCTTGGACTTGTTTGTGATGGCCTCCAGGGTGGGAGTATGTTCACCTTTTTGGAACAGAGGGTACTGAAACACAGAACTTGTGTTCAGACCCCACTTGGTACGAAACCAGTGGGGAGACGCTCTTAGGGATCAAATTCTGTCTTGTACCTCCACTGAAATCACAGTCGAACTCGTGGACTAGACTAGAATGTGACAAAAATCCAGGGGTAGTTCTATCTTTCTGTGTCTGTTACATCAAAGTCCCACCTAGTGTCTTCTGGTTCTGCTGTGAGTGCAGTCGGAGGTCGGACTGTCAGCCCTTTGCGCTGGCTCACCATGTTAGCAAGATGGTTATCTTTCCCTCCCTTATTTCTGCAAAATATCCCAATACTCATCCCATTCTACCCTCCACCTGGAATGCAGTCTTCTCTTCCTGCTTCCACCCCTGCTCGAGATTCCTCTCTCTGTTAGCGACTGCCTCCTTGTCTTCCAGGGTCTCTCCTACTGCCCCAAGAAGAGTGATGGCAGCCCTTCATTCCCGGCGCCCATCCGGTGTCCCTTCCATTGTAAATGCAAGGCAAGGTCAGGGTTTGCATTGCTGTTTCTTTAATAGTTTTTTCAAATGTTAAAATTTTGGTCACTAGGAATTCTAAAACATAACAGTGCAGCTATTGTGTGTACCCAGTTTACTGTTTGTAGTGCTTTTTGTCTCGGGCTGCGGTGTGGTGCACATGAACGGGGTGTTGCATGGCCAAAGCCCTGCCGTGTGCTGGAAAGGAAATGAAGCTCCCGGGCGTTGTGTCCGTACGGTGCCGCCTCTGCTCAATCCAGGAGGCTGTGAGCTAGAGAAGGGGAGCGGATTTGCTACACTCGAGTTTTCCATTAGTGTTTTACTGTTCAGCACGTATTTTGGCAATTCCTTTTCATTTTTTGATCCTGCTAGTCAGTAATTCACATTTGTTTTCTTAGTGTCATGACCTCAGGCCTGGAGGCTTAACTCACATTGCAGTCAACTGCTGTCACGCAGCAACAAAAAACTTCCTGCTTCATGGGTAAACATTATTGAACAAAATGTGTGGAGCCTCTTAGGCTTCAAAGGAATTGAAGTTAAGGCTGCCTCAGTAACTGTCAGAGGAGCTGCAGTGAGCCAAGAGCAGTAATGGCCAGCAAGCTCTCGTGTCAAATCTAAAACAGATTTGATTTAGCCCGAGTATGTTCTGTTACAATTCCGGTAACGTCTGTGAACCTCTTGGTAAGCTGGTTTTATGGCCAGTAGTGCTCTCAGGGTTGTCCTCTTTGCCTGGAACTCATTATACTGTTCAGAAAAACCAGAGAAATAGATGTAAACTTCTCTGCGACCCCAAGTCCATGCAGATTGCATCCCGGACTGCACTGTGGTCTAGCACTGTCTTGTTACTAATGTAGTAGAAATAACAGAAACATTTTAAAGAGCAGACTTCTCTCTCTTCCTTGGATTAACTTTTCTGATTATCTTGTATTTATTTAGCTGAAAATTAATCTGTGACATTTTAATGGCTTTCACTACAAAGCATACGGTATGCCCACTTGTTATTTCATATTCTGTAGTGATTAATTTAGCTGAGTTCACATGGAAGGCTTTCAGCTTTAATTGTTGCAGTCTTTGGAATCTGAACATTAATTCTCGTAGCAAAACGGTCGCAGGCGATGAGTCATTTAGGACCAGTTTGTTTAGGTGAGCTGATTTTCAGCCATGAAATCTGTTTGAAAAGATCCTTTTGTTCATTTTCCTCTGGATTGGATTTGTCTTTAAATTAGGTTTTGTAGATTCATCACTTACAAATTGATTTATACTCGGTAGTGTGTGTATGAGTTCAGTCAGAGTAGCCCAGAAAAGAGCAGCAGATATTCTCCAGATTCGTGCTTTAATTTTTCTTGATTTCAACAAATACTGATTGTGACATCTTTTTATTATGTCCCAGTTCTGTTCATTAGTCAGTCTAATAGTTTGTCTCCCATCTCTTGATTATAATTTAAATTTGTTTCCTAAAAATTCATTTCTGTGTAGTTTTGATAGTACAAGTCAATCATGTAAATGTGATGCTGAGGCAAACACAAATGATACAAAAATACCATCAAAATAAGCATGTGTAAACAATTGAATACTTTTCAACGCTTGCCCAGCTGTATTTTACAAATAACACTAAATCCATTTATGTTAATTTCATGTCTGCCAGCTGAATTTAATTTAATACAATAATTCAATGTCTTCCACATATTTATTCAGCTCTTTTCTTTAGTTTTCAAGGGATTTGTAAGAAATGGGTATTTAATTGACTAATGTGGTAATGGTAAATTATTCTTCTGTTTTCAGTATTTGCCTACAAATTTGATTTCTACAGTCACTGGCATAAGAATATCAATGAAAACTAGTAAAACAGATTAAAACAATGAACATTATTGTTTCATTATTTCTGTTCTGTAAGCTTCTCACGTAATCTGTTGATAAGCTGTCGGAGTTAAAGGCATGTTTTCACACTAATTGAGAGGACAGTTTTTCATAAGGCGCCGTCTTGGATGTACAGAGCATGTGTCGTCCCGAGACCCTTGTTGAGGTTGACTCCAGAAGTTGAAGTCAGATTTCTCCTGCTCAGGGACAATACTACTTTTCTTGGTTTAAACATACTGAATTATCATCTACCAAAATCTGCAGTTTCAAATATCCAGATTTTATTCTGCTGTTGTGCACATTTGATATGTAACTTTTTTTTCCCCCCTCAATTTGGATGAGAAAAACTTAGACATAAGTCTTTCTTCTAAATACTTTAATGCAGTAACTTTCCAGCTGATTACACCTTGCAAATCAGCATGTGTTTAATCACAGAGGGCAAAGAGGGCGCAGGAAGGATGAAAGGTCTCTACAAGCAAATTCTGTGCAGTCTCTTTCGTACCATAAAACAGTTAATGCTAGAAATTAGATGTATCATTTACAGCTGCCTTTGGACAGCTATGAATTTATGGAGAGCTTAAACCAAAATAATAATTATATTCTTGATTAGCGTTAACTGTAATGATTAAATCCATAAGCTCAGTCTTGTTCTAATTTTGTTACATCTTGTTTTCATAATGAAAGGTCTTTATACAGAGACCTTGTACAGTTTGTAATTATCATTATTAAAAGGCAATGATGCTAATTTTGTTAGAGGCCCACTCAACTTCAGGTTAGCTGTAGAGCCACGGAAGCTGCTGTTTGTATGTCCTGTTTGCCACCCGTCACAGCTATGATTGAGCTGTTTGTTAGACTTGTCTGTTGTCCTAATTGCGTCTGTCTTGAGGTGCGACACTGCAGGTACATCTGGTTTTGCAGTTCTCCATTAACAGCCCGTTTTCGTTGGCCCAGCTTTGAAAGTGAAGTGGGTCTCTCCAGAGCCCCCTTCCAAGCGAAGTTACTCTGTGATCCCAGGGGAGGCATTTGGCACCTTAAAGCCTTCTCTGGTGTCAAGCTGTACTGGTGACGCAGTCTTGACGCGATAACGCGTTTATCAAAACACACCTGGCACTCGGAGCGGGAGTTTAACTTCCCTCTGACACCTATTTCTGATTAAGCCCATCTTAACTTTTACTGAGTTTCAAAGTTCCATTCGACCTGTGAACTGGAAAATCCCTATCCTGACCGGCTGCAGTGGCTCAAGCTAAACGGCTCAGCTGGAACGCACCCACTGGAGCGCAGTCCTTGGGCAAGGCTCCCATGGACTTCCCCGAGAACAGGTTCCTGTCCACAGGTTGTCCCCGTCTGGGAGTACCAATGGTAGTGACACAAAGCAATTCACCTGCTCCTTGAAACGGGAGATTTACAGTGGCCAATTCCTATTAACAACTCTTGTGAATATGTTGTGTAAATAACTTCTTTAATTCATAGGGGAAACAAATGTAATAACTTACAAAGCTTCTTGGAATTAACTCTCCTTTTAAGTGTGCAATACTTGTATTAAGTACGCTTGTGTAAATTATCTCGTTTTAAATGAAAATGCCTTTGAAGAAGCTGCACAAAGGAAATAGTTATGACGATGCTAAAATGTGTATGGGGAATTTAGCTAAAGTGGTAATGAAGCCAAATACTGGCATTTGCACGTGCACGTGCATTTCTTGAACTCTTTGTAAAGGATCTCTTGATTTTTTTTTTTCCCATGGTACAGAAAAACTATTTACAATTATTTACTATCCAGTAAAATACGTCTTCAGGAGATTTTCAGTGATGGAACATACGCAACATATGAGGAGACTGAAATCTTACTGAAGTCTAGATTTACTTGCATAGAAAAGATTGCAGGTAACAGCCAATAGGGAGGAAAAAATCTGAAAAATATTCTCATAGTTTGTTGCTGGGACTTGAGTCTCTTGGTGATGGCTCAGCACCTAGGTATGAAATTTAATGCCTCAAAAGAAATAAAGCGTATGAAGAGACGTGCAGGTCTAGTTCCATCTGACAGATGTTTCCATTGGTATTTCAGCAGAGTTCAGAGGTTCGGAGTCCCATATGGAAAGGTGATCCTGGAAAAAATCTGGTTTACCTATGCGGAGTCACGTACTACGTTTTTAAAAGACTGGCATCAGGATACTAGCTGTATGTCTTCCCTTCCTCTTATTTATTTTTTCCATAAAAACACCTGAAAAATCCTACCTGTGTAGTTAGAAACACTTGTAACCAAAACCAATGACAAATGTGTATTATTACAGGGCATTATATTTTATATGTGTGCCTACCTCACAGCTTTTTAGGACACTGCCATATCTCATCTTACACTTAAAGAGAGCCGGATGCTGGAAGTCGTACTTTGATATATTATAAAGCTCTAGCGTAAGTGCACTGCATGGGTTTCACACGCACGTAAAACCTACAGGGACATAAATAATATCAAACGACAAAACGAGAAAGCAGTTTCTTCATACTTTATTTTACAATTTCTCACTAAATATATTTACAGGACACAGAGTTTGCTTTAGTGCAATACATAGTAATGTTGCATAAGTACAAACTGTTGAACTTTTCTAAAAAAAATAAAGAAATAAAGCACTTAACTGATGTTACAGCTAAGTATGTAAAGCAACGTTAATAACTCTGAGTGAAAATGCTAACAGCATCTTTTCTTTTCATAAACAATTTCTAGAAACAAACCACAAACCAGTGTCACGTATTCCAGACTCCTAACCCGTGTACAGTACCGGATCATTTAAAAAATTGTTTTTTTTTAAAAGCGCATATACTGTACTGTGTGGCAGTCTTTTTCTACAGATACTGACTTACTCTTTTAATACAAATATGATATTACCTTGGCAGTTTTGAAGAACAAAGTTATCTCAAGATATCAAACATCAGTAACAAACTCTGATAAGCACAGCTTCTGGAGAACTTGCTTTAACAGCATTTCTTCACAGTGATAGTTATGAAAGGTTGGAAAAAGATTAGCATAAAATATTTCCATCCTTTTTCAGTTTTTATGCAAAAATCATTACTTTATATTGGTAATTATAAAATTACAAACACTTTCTATAAGTAACTGCATCTGTAGTAATGATAGAAAAAGTTATCAGTAATATACCTAAAATGAGGCTTGCATAAAATGATAGTTTGAAGAAAACTAGGTACTTCTTTTAAAAAATAATAGTAAGGGAGGTAACTTAATTTAGAATAAGCAACACAGTAGTTTAACAGAGACAACCTATTCATCAATTGAAAAAGCTATTTATTTATTAATTAATGTTAAAAAATAAAGGAATTGTGATGAGGTGAAATCAACATTTAAAAAGATATGATGAAACATTTACTCTTAATCTTAGTTTTGGCACTTCATTGGAACAATTACTTTACCAAAGACCAAAATATGTATAAAAGATATACAGCTCCTTGACATACCTTGCAAATACTGTACATAAGTACTGGCAAACACTGAAAATATAGTGAGTTAAACATTCCCACAGATTTGCACATGCATGCACTATTCGGACAACAGCGTTGTATCTATGTTCTCGGCGGTGACAGTCTTGCATTACTTGGGGATTTTAGGCCGTTTCTTCAGCAGATCTTGTTTCCGATTTCAGCCTGACAAATTCTTTAGCCACTTCGTCATTGGTCCTCTGCGAAAGTATTCTCAGAATCGTCAGCCCCGTTTCGTCGACGGAGACGTTTCGCAGCAGGGGGTACCAAGAGGCACAGCTGCCTTTCTCTGCCACCTTCTGCAGCTGAATAACCGTCATGCCGATCACGCGATCCTCTCGAGCGAAGCAGTAATCTTTCACCGAGAGGTGAAGTTCGTAGGCTCCTGGCTTATCTTCATTACTCAGAATGCTGCGTGGATTAAAAGTACCAAGTTAGAACAAGGAGTTCAGTTTAATTCCCCTAAGGAATGAATATACTGTAGAAATCTTGTAAAAAATTAAAGTGGTAGTGGTAGGTTAACTTTTTTTGTTCCATTTAAAATATTATTTAATTTTAAGCCTTCTACACAGTTAACCTTTTAGATGCTACTGATGCTGTAGCCTCTGTTCCCACTGAAACAGAGAATTCCTCATTCCTTCAATATCTGAAATAAAGTTGCCTCTCCCGAGAAAGTACCTAAAATGTTCAACTAGTTCCACAACTATCAGAACGACGCCTTTAAATCAACTGTAAAACTTAAAGAAAATCAGTGGCCCCAACCTCAGAAGGAGCTTTACGGTCTGACGCTAGGAAAGTGTTAATAAGTGTTAATAATTCTGACGTGGCGGCTGTATCTGTGGACTCTGATGTGTATAGCTGCCTTAGGAAGTTTTTTTATGTTCTTAGTGGCTAAACAGCGAGAAATTCTAGCAAAATTTGCATAAAATATGCAATTGACAGACAAAAAAGACTTACAACTGGAAAGTTTCGTTGTATTTTGGTGACCAGGTGTTGCTCTTTGTCTTGGTTCCGTGTTTCCTTTTCTTGTCACTTAGGTTAGGACCTAACAGGCAAACTTCCACAAACGGCCGGAACATAGCTGTTGTTTGCCAGTTTAGATTATTAATTGCTACAACTATAAAGACATAAAAGAAATGAAGTTACATGAAATTCCAGTGCAAAAGCTCCAATCAATCATCCAGTACGACCTTCTATAGCCAGTGAAAGGTGACCTGAGAGCTTTCCTACAGGATGCCAAGACCTGGCAAGCCGAGGAGGAGCTTTGCCTGTTCTCTGCCGAGTAAGTCTGACTAAGTTCAGTGACAACAGTAACAACTATAAACAGGTATTTTACAAATTCTTTACATCAACAGCTCGTTTGTTTGATTCCCTCACTGTAATTAAAAAATCAGCTTCTATGAATCTAAATGACACTGGGTTTCCTTTGGAGTTCAGGTTGTGCAGAACAAAAGCATTTTGTTAAACCTGGAACTTTTGAAGTCTTGGTGCCGTCATCCACCACCTGCTTTGCTACAGCTTTTGGAAAATTAAAATACATGCAGACGTTTAAGAAGTGTAATTTGGCAGTTTAGAATTTATAACTCCGTATCTTTGTATAATAAATTTTCCCTGTCTACACCGAGAAGCACAGACAGAACTTACCGGCATAATCAAAACTGCTGCTGGGGTTGAGCAAGGAACAAGTATGACCCCGATCACCCGACTCACAGCTCTGCAGCTACTGCAATACTTAACACTTGTTATTTCCTTACTGGGATGTTTTACTTGGGATGCAGTGCTTGCGGGTTTTGGACTTTGTTTTTGCTTTCTTTTTGAAATTAGCTATTTGAAACTTACCTTTGACAGTGACTTTATGCTCACCGGTCCCAGGATGTGTAGAGACATCCACCTGTATTGATATCTCACCCACTGAATTATTAGCGGTTTGGCCTGAAAGAATAATTTTTCGGTTAGCACACTTGGCTTCTCTAGTGCATCAAGAGAAAAACAGACAGTGGAAGAAAAGGTGAGTGCATTTTCTGTCAGAAACACACATTTCTGACGTGTATTTCACATTTAAGTGGGAATCAGTTACAGATTCGTAAGTGGTTTTGCCACAAAAGTACCCAGCAAGTGCAAATGTCTGTGTAAAGTGCCTCAGTAAAATAAACAAAACCCTTTCACCTGGAACCTCCTGTTCTGGTTGTCGTTAGGTGCGTTTGCATCCGGAAATGTGGGAGTTGGTGGTTCTGTCAAACTTTGGTTGCATGTGCACCCCAAAAATCTTATTGCAAGTGCGCATTTGGGAAGTTGTTTCTGTTCAGTTGTTGATGAATTCCCTGCTGAGGGTCATGTCTAAGCACACCACTAAAACACAGGAGCTTGTAGGGATGGCAGAGGAAACACGAACTTAATTTTGAAAGTTTTTACTTTTGAGCACTGGTGCAGGTTCCAAGTCAATTTGCACATACTGATTCCTCAGGAGGACTCTCACTATGTATTGAAAGGTCCTTTAATACAGCAGATTGTGACAGTACAATAGAAACAAAACTGGATACGTTGACTTGTCCTTACACAGGATGACTGTGAATGCTGAACTCTGTGAACTGTGCGCTTGCTCCCTGGTATAATCTCCGCAAATTACTACCCCTTTACAACCGGCTACTGTTCCTGTGGTTAGCAGAGGAAAGACTCTATCTTTTTTTTATTTATCCAGAAGTTCCTTACCCCACTGATTCCCCATCCATCTGTATGTGAGAAAAAGCAAACATACCTTTAAAAGTTTTCCAGCAGCTCATGCAGGAATTACGGAAGTGGTACAGAGAAGAGGGGTGTCTGGCGTAATCATACCGGGGAAAATGTTTTCAGTTTGTGTTTTGTGGGGTTTTTTTTATCTTATTTTTTTAATCCCCCTTGATTTAGTTTTTATCCAGAATGTATATTTTGTTTTCCTTTATCGTGCAGAGTTTTTTCTGGATTTCACCATCAGTGTCTTCCTAGAAATGTGTTCTACAGTGATGTTTATTCATTGTGTTGGCATAATCTGTAATTATGTTCTCTACACTGGTTGATCCATTGCAAGGTCAATTATGTAACCTTACCCTAAGCATTACTGCTCCGGAGAACAATTTTTTTTCCTGGAAATTCAGTGCTCAATTAACTTGCTCAGAATCCTTGAAAACTTTTCTGCATTTTCCAGCTTTCAGGTGAGTTTGGCTTGGAATTGTCATTGATCCACTTCTGAATCGTAGTCAACAGTGTTTTAGCAACAATACACAGTGTCAATACCTTGACGTGGTTACAGCTGCTGCTTATGAATCACAGGGTACCTGTCCAAATTCTGCTGCTCCATGTATTTCAGTGTCAGCCGCAGGGTTTGGACCACTACTGACATGTAAATAGGTAATTTGTCAGACATCAGGTTCTTAATGACAAGAGAGTTAGTTTCAGTGACAGCCCTTAAACTTCTTGTTGTATTTAGATAATTGCTTAAAGCTGTACTATTTGGGATCTCTAATTAAGTTGCTGAATCATTCTACATCTTTTTCACAATAATACATACTTTTTTGAAGAACCTATGTAAGATAGGAATGAAATGGACTAGAAAAACTAAATATAAATCAGTAGAATACTTTAATTTAGAAGAGTAAACCAACACATTATCTGAGAGTACAGTAAAATTAGCTTTTATTTGGGAAGAGAAAGGAAATTCTCATTTGGTCAGCATCATACAGTTAAAGGTGATTTCCTTTTGTCTTGCAAACATGGTATCTTTAGACCATATATAAGTGAGTAGCATAATATTGACACCGAGTTTCTGCTGCTTCAAATAAAATATATTTACGAATTTAAAAATAAATAAGTGTTCAGAGTGCAAAGTGCTATCTAAAATTATTCTGCCCAGAAAAACAAGGTTTTAAGAAAGATTTAATTTTCATTACACAAAATGTGGGTTTTCTTAATGGAGTTACATTTAACCCAGCCTGCTGACTTGTTTGAAAACACCTTCCCCTTGTATTTATATGGATTACTTGAATTAAATGAAGGCAAACCTGCTGTGTGGAAGCGGGTTTTTTTTTTTGTGGTTTTTTTTTTTTAACACCTTAAATTCTGAAGGCAGCTTGCCTGGGCTAGTACTCCAACACTATATATAAAATATATACTTATATATAGGTATTCTTGTTGGCTTTCTGATGTTGTAAAGTAAATCAAAGAGAGTAGAGACTAGAACTTGTAGAGCATTAATCTGTCTTGTTCTTTCATATTGTGAAATTCCACCTTTTCAAATTGTCACATGCTGCACAGAATTCAGCTTTACCGGGTTCTTTTTGTGGTGGTGGACCTTTTTATAAATGATCCTTTTGATTCTGCATGTAGCCATATTCAGGTAGGAAGTCTGAGTTGAACATATTGTAAGTCATTAATCTTCTGTTGTGATTAAAAAGCTTTCATTGCCAAGCTGGGCACGAGAAGAGAACCAGGAATTTGCAGCATCTAAATCACAGGGACACTGAAGGGACAGGATAAACGTGAATGTACTGAGAGAGAGTATGAGAAGTTCTCATCTCTCAAATTCTCTCCCGATCAAAATTAATAATAATTTACCACTGAGTGCAGTGGAAGGTAAGTCAGGCTGATCCTGAACATCACTAAAAATAACAGCCTGTGTCAACTACTCGTTTTAGCCTTTAGCTTGAAAAAAAAGACAAACCAAAACCCTTTAGAAAAAAAATCAGGAATGTTTTTAAAAAGCCCAATTAGCATTTTCATTAGATAGCTTATGCAGCAGCCTGTAGGTGATGCTGATAATGGAGAGGCTGTGTTAACCTCTAATAATGACACTTTAGATCTCAGCTAGACAAAAATCTATCAATCTACAAGGTAGAGTCCTGCTCTGTTTCTCCAACTTTTTTATTAACTACACAAAGTATATCCAGCAAATCCTTGCAGAGGTCTCCTCACTGAGACCTCTCCTTCCTTCTCCTGGTAGTCTAGGAATGCACGTTAGGAATGCTCTAAGCAGCACTGCAAATACATACTGGGATCAGTCCTATGTGTATCGTTCGGTTTGATACAGTTATAAAGAAATCTGTATAAAAGTCACACAGTTTTATACTGAAAACAGCTGACATCCAAATTTCCCTACTGCTGAGGAAGCTTCTGCAGCAGAACGTCTCGGCCAGCAGAGACAATGTCTAGCGCAGCCTGGAACGTGAGCTGGCTTCTGTCAGTTCACCCCCTCCATCTCCCTTCTGCCGTCTCTCCCTCACCCACCCGCTGAACAGACCACGAATACAGTTCTAGGACATTCGGATTTGCTTACAGCAGCTTCTGGTGACAGTCAAGAACTGTGGCACGTCGTTTCCAAGCCTCTGATCTGTCTATTTGTGCTGTTCTCTTTTATTTCTTGCTACCAGTTCTTGTAAAGTCACAGCAGGGGTGAGTGATTCTGAGTGCGCTACAGAAAGGTCCGTTTAACCCACCACATTTAACCAGTCAGTTTAACTGACAACTGCCTAGCCCTACGCTGCAGAGGATGATTGTGCTTTTCTTCCTTTACGACTGTAATAGAACTCATTACAAGCTTAATTAACTTACAAATAATTGTGCTTTATGTTTGAAAACCTTATGGTTGCTTAGGTATTACTGCTTCCACGCTAAACTCTGCTTTAGATTCCACTTGTTAGATTATTTATATGAATCAAAATACAGCTGTGTCTCACAGGTCGGTTTTGCAGTGATCACCTGCATTTTAAGCTGTGGTCATTCTAGTGCCACAAACAAACTGGAAAGGAGAAAAAAATATTTCCTCTGGCCAGATGCTTGCTCCTCAGTGGGCAAAAGTCCAGAACAGGCAGGGCTTGACTCCCTCCTTCCTTCCTTAGCAGCTGGAACGTCATCAGCGTTATGGTTGTTACAGGCTAATGATCTTGGCAGAAGGGAGCCACTTTGGAACAAGGACCCAGTCAAATCTCTTAGTCACGACAGTCATACTGGCTACACATGCACATAGAAACAAATTCTGTTCCTTAGTGGAATTCCTTCACCTTTGGGGAAGGTGAATGTTGGTAGAGAAAACAGCAGAAAATGCAAGTGGAAAAATGAGTCCTATCTATTTTGTAAAAATAGAACAGAAACTCCCTATATTCTCTAGAATAATACTGCTAAATGCAAAAGACTTCTACTGAATCAGTCTGTGATTGTGCACAAAAGTACGCTTCGGTGAATGGGGCCCTTTGTCCTGCTTGACTCCTTTAGCAGCAAAACGTTTTAAAAAAAGTTTTTCTATCAGGACGACTTTGGAAACTAAATTCTAGGTTTGCATGAAAAAAGAACCCATCAGAAATGAATGGAATTCGCAGAAAATGAGGCAGCATAAAATTTAAGAATAGAATGTAAGACTTTGAAATAGCAGGAGAAGTAACTCTGAGGAAAACGTTAAGAGCAGTTTGTTTTGGGGGCTCCCAGGAGCACAGCGGATGTGGCACGGACCTCTGTGAGAGCGGCAAAACACGTGTGGGAAGCTGAGCTGATCAGTGACTGTTCGCAGGTCTCTGACTCTCCAACTGCAGCACTTGTGTTGCTGTATTTAAGACAGCAGTTTCTGTACATCATCAGTAAAACCAGCACTGTAGCTATGCCCAAAGTTTGCACTATTTACATATTCTAATATAAACATGGGAAAGTTTATGTAATGATGCAAATTCTCATACAGAAGTATTTATGGAAGATAAAATTGCTGTGTCTGAAGAGGCATTGCCTGACCTATCTGTTAAGAAACTTAGTTTTTATTTGGTATTGTATTTAGACGAATGTTATCATTAGTCTTGCCATCTCTTCTATTTACAGTTCAGTATGGCAAAACTTGGTAGCTATAAGAAATTGAAACACAGCAGCCTTGAAAACTGAGCAGCGAAACCCAATAATGTGACAGTGTGAAAGTCGGAGAGAAATACACGGTGCTGGACTCCAGGAGGAAACCTGTGCCTGCGCTCAGCCACGCAAGGCTGCTCCTTCACCAGCCCTGGGCCTGGGGTGCACAGCTTGAAAATCACTGTAAAATCCCAGGTTAACACGTCATTTCATGATGCAGAACATCAGCTACCTCCTGTTCTATCTTACGATAGCAATTCTTTCTTTTAATGTCTTACTTCTGGTAGTTTCATGTAAAATCTTTAAGTCTGGAGAAGGCTTTGTTTGAGGGCCTGTTTCTCACAACAGAAAGAATAAAAGACAGCAGCAAAGTGTGTGTCAAGAGGGAGATATGAAGGGCATGCTCGCAAAACAAGGATTATTCTTTTTATGCTGCAAAGTCATCCAGTAGCAAAGGAGAAGAATAATGGAATGTTTTTATTGTTCTTCTGCTAGGGGCATATTCTTGTTTCATCCGATAACAACTACAGTTTTAAATAACAACATTTATTCTTTTTTTTTTTCCTGTTGAACTCTAGAAGCATTGCTAAAGTATTTGTGGTCTGTGCAGTGTCCATTCTTGTTCAGTGGTGCTTGTAGGGACAGGGCTGCTGTACGGTCATATTGTAAAAGTAAGGCTCACTTTTTTGCAAATTATTTATGAGGATAATATGCAGATGTTCTTACGCCTTCCCTTGTCTCTATGAGCCTGTCCCCAAACTTGCACTGCGTTCACAAAGTTCATAGGACTTGTTTGGAAAATTGTGTCTTATTTGAAATTATTTAAAAAACCCAAAACAACCAGGGTTGGACTTTGTCACCAAAAAGCCAGCTGAACTGGCAGTGTTGCGCTGTGGTAACCCTGTCCCAGCCCGTTTGCCCGCTGCCTTCTTCAGGGTAAATCTGACCGGGTAGTTAAATACTGCACCTACGCTTGGGCCTTATTTTCTATATAGGCCAGAAGGATGAAAAAGTTGAACAAATATTCAAGTTTTCACAGTGCTCAATGCTCCAGGTATTACACAGGCTATGAAATCAACATTTTAATTCAGACAAACATTTGTCATCTTCTGATTAACAATGCCAATAAAATACAAATATTTGTCTGAGTTTCATCTGCTAATTTATTAGAAGACAAAAGATCAGCGAGACTAATCAAGCTATTTTTCACAGGATCCTGAGGCTGTATAATTTAGAGGAAAATTCTGAGTCATGTTTTAACATTTTTATTTAATACAAAGCGTAAGTTAAAGATGAATTATTAAGAGCTGGCTGTAGTAAGCTAAAAGATCTCTTCTGTATGTGTGTTAGAGAAAAGGAAGGCAAGCAGGGAAACCTGCTTTTGGTGGTGATAACCATTCTAACTGCACCACAGGCTGTGCTTTAAGAAGTTGCTCTACAAACTGTTGATAATTGGGTTTTTTGTCTGAGAACCAAGTTCAGTTAGTTGATGGCTGACTTTCATCAACCATTCTTTCACCAGCTGCCATGAAAATATTGACAAGATTTAGAAGGTTTGTATTTAATTAGAAAACAGAAATCATTTATCTAAAGGAGGATGACTTGGTGTGAAGGTGTTAAGGTCGAGGGAAGGTTCTGCAGCACCTGTACGCCTCGCAGTTGTACAAAGCCACGCTAGCAAAATGCATTCCCTCCTGTTTGAATTTCTGCAATGTCAGACAGAGATATGAGGAAGGCGGAGCATATATATATATATATAAAAATAAATATGTGTATATATATAAAAGCGGAGAATGACCGTGTAAGTAGAAAGTACCGGTGTGAGTGTCAGGTTGGAATCCCCAGCTAAGGCTTTCCCCTTCCTCGCTGCCTGGTGGAAGCCACCCTTAAAACGATGCGGGCGGGCAAGTGCCCAGCCCCCTGTGACCGTCCCGTTCCCGTAGCCCCCTGCCCGTCTGCGAGGTCAGGAACCAGCCAGGGGCACACCAGCTCTGCCCTCGGAGGTGCGTATCCACTCAGTGTCACCCGCCCGCCCGCAGTGTGTGTCTGTGGTAAGGAACCACCCCGGCACACACCAGCTCTGCTCTATCCGCCGTGCGTCACCCGCCCGCCCGCAGATACACACGCACTGACCAGCGCTGTAACCGGGAACGTGCAGCCAAGCGTAACCTCTCAAGCTGAGAGGTTTATACATGTGGTGAACGCTCCACTGACACCATTACGTAGTTATTTTTTAAAAACCGATGTTGTATAACTGATGGGTACCACTAGCTTGTGTTCAGTTTCTTGAAGACTTACAAGAAACTGTAATGTATCACTTATTTCTAATTTAGGTGCTTTACTATCTCATTTAAGGAGTAACCAAGGGAATTTTCTACTGTGACAGCCTCTTAAGTGGAAGTTCTGTAAAAACCTTATGCTTCACCAGCAGGTTTTTTTATATGTTTGTAAAATACTTTTAAAATATTTCCTTTCTGCCACTATTCTGAATGCATTTATTTTGATATTAGCATATGCTAGAATACTTCTGTTAGCTGTAATTCCACAATTTCTGCATTGTTCTTATGCTTTCTGTTGTTCGTTACTATACATTCCTTGCAATAGTACGCTGATTTCTGCAGCGTATAATGCAGGTCTGTTTTCGTCTTTCACAAAATAAGGTTGTGTAACACATGATTGTGACCTCAATTTGGAACTGCAGTGGATGAAGCAGGGATTATTTCCTGAGTTAAATTCTGTCTGAAGCATAGGTTATGAGAAAACTGGGAATGCTCTGTAGGACTTAAAGTTGATGACAGAACACAGGTACAGCTTTCAAAATATGACAGTTAATAATACAAGAGTTTTGACATGCAAAAGAGCAGGAAAAAATCTTTCTTTTTTCATTATAAGAGCTGCTAAACAGTTTTAATTTTCTATAGTCTGATATCATCTTGCCTAAGTATAGTATGTTTGCTGTTTTCTAAGTTAACTGTCAGTTAAGGATTTGAATCTGATTTTTCTATATTTAAGAAGACAGAAGATAGTGAGGTTCTGCTTTGCCTTGTACCATTACAGGTTGCAAAGGAACACAGAATTGAATTTTGCCTTGGCAGTTGAAAAGAATTTCTCTTCATTTTTGGTCATGTAATTTCCTTCCTTCTGTTGGTGGCTTCACAAGACGAATAGGGAATTAGTGTTATAGTTACTCATTCTCATTAGGTACATATTTTAAATTCTGCTTATTAGCTTTTCTTGTTTCAAATGCTTCTTCCCCTTTTAACTTTCAATTGTGCGGCATAAGAACAAAAATCAAATACAAATCAGCAGATGTGAAGAATATCCTTTTCTGCAGCTATTTAAACACACAAGTAGGGATTGTAATGTGACCTCCAGGTTGCTGATGAATATTGATTTTTCTGCTTAAGTAATAGAAACACTTGAAAGTTAAGTTAAAAAATAGATTGCAGTCCTGTCACTATGGATTGCTATGTTGTATACCTTACAGTAACAGTAGCATTCTCTAATGAGGTTTATAAAACTAACCTGCTGTAAATTTGTAAGAAAAAATACTTCTCCGCCTAGTTCCAATAAGTAATCTTCTTAGGTGCAACAGTGGCAGTTACTTTGGAGAAATTAGTGGCAATAAATGAGAGCAAATTTAGGACAGTGTGCTGTTTGAGGAGCTGTCTTTTTACGCAGTTTGCTAAAACTAAAATAATAGTTGTCCAAATGTTATTAGAGTTGATGCTAACCAAATGTGAACATTCACATTTTTTTTTTTTTCCCCAAGGAATGAATTTTGAGAAGCATCACCAGGAATGATCTGAGCTTTATGTAACAGTAAGTCAAACGTACCATAGAATAGGAAAGTTTGTACAGTAGGCCAGAAGGTATGTATGTAGTTTTACTTCTGTGTTCTGAGTCTGTTCCTTCTCTTCTTAAATACAAAAATACAGTAAGATTTTGTCCTTTGGCTTTTCTAATTTTGTCTTGACTGCAAAAATGTGGTTGAATTTAGCTCATGTTTAGTTAAAATTAGCTTGTCCTGCCAGAACTGAAATTTGACCTTTTTGATAGAGTTGATGTACGTTGACAACTTGTATAAATACATCAATGTACAAATACAGGGTCTTTTGCAGAAACCTCTGAGCGTTCCTTGACGCTGTTCTGCTGTGGCTGGTGCCCAGCTGTTAGCGAGCCGCGAGCGCTGCAGCCGGACCGCTCCGAACCCCCAACGCTGCAGCCGGACCGCTCCGAACCCCCAACGCTGCAGCCGGACCGCTCCGAACCCCCAACGCTGCAGCTGAGCAGGGTTTACAGGGCAGCTTGTCACTGTGCTGTTGGTCTTACACCCGACTCATGCCTGGCACAAGTGCAGTGTGCAGAAACAACTGTGCGGTCACAAAAGGTGTTGAAAATACTGCATGTTATAATCTGAATTTATGCCAAAATGTTATCCTGCAGCTGAATTTAGAGGAGGAAAAAAATAGTTTTTACAGTACAAGCTAATGTATATTATTAGTAGTGTCCAATCTAAAAGTGACAATTTACAGCTGCCCAAGTCCGAAGGAACCAGAATCGCTCAGAGATCTGAACCTCACGGGATCTGGTTAGTAATGGTGCTGACGCGACGAGAGTCTCGCTCGATGCGTCCCCTACGCTCTTTGCAGAGGTGTCAGTGACCACACTGTGCGTCAGCGCTGGTCCCTCAAGCTTTGAAACGCAGTTCTCTTCCCTAAACTGCCTTCAGGTTTTGCAAAATCCGTTAGGTCTGTATCAATGCCCTTTAAAGACTCCAAAAGGGACCTGCTCCGCGGAATGGCTGTTGGCAGTGCTAACGCTGGTGTGTGGCTGAGTAAGGAGAAAACACTGATCCAGAAGAACGTGCTTGTAACAGGCGCTGCGGAGTCACCTGGACACCTTCTAGTTAATATTAAATGTGAACTTCAGATAAGTGGAAGTAAATTTTGTTAGCAGTTTATATAGTATTGTATGCAAAACTGTAGAAGTTTTCCTGCCAAACAATACCAATAATTTATTTGCAAAAGAGAATGCTGATCTACAAGTTTTGCACTTGTAGGTTGAGATTAAAACAGATCAAGTGCTGGCAGTTTTTCCTTATTTTTCTGGAAATAAAATTCCTTTTTTTATACTAAGGGACAAACATAGATAATCTTCCCCCTTACTATCATATTGATACCAATGTTAAAATCTCTAACGATCAGAGTCTTGACAGTATTTAATTTCCCAACAAGCTGAAAGTGTGTGATAGGTTTGGGATAACAGTAGGGATGTAATTGGAGAAGAGAAACCTCTCTCTCTCCTGCGCCAGGCAGAAGGACAGATGTTCAATACGACAGTGTGTGACAAAACTTGAGCTATATCACTATGTGTGCTAATCTCAGATCTGTATTGTCTAATAAATGAGGTTGATACAGACAACATTTATCTTTCATTTTCATAGTGTGGTTACAGATTTGTTTTCACAAGACTATTGAATTTACAACTTTCATCATCATTTTCCTTTAAAATGGCGAATCATTATATGAAGGAAAAGAAGGGGAAAAAAAGCACAGTGTCATCAGTTATTCAAAAAGTTTATGCTCAGCATTGTCATTTCCTTATTAAAACACCTGTCTGTTTCAAAGCCAAGCTTCAGAGCGTCTAGCATTGCTTTGAAAGGAGATGGTCAGAGCAAGACTGAGGCAGTTCACTTCTGGAATCCTGACTGTGGTCATTTGCTCTGAAAGCCTGTGTTCGTAACAAGGTCGTCTCCTGACGTAGCTGAAAATGGCCTTTATGGTTGAGTTTACCGTTCAAGTATTTTGTGTACTGAAGCCAGCACATGAAAAACTGTGAACGTCTGAGATTAAGTCATAATTTAAAAGTTAGGAATGTTTTTATTAATATTGCAAATTGCTTTGTTTCCAGGAAGCTTTTTAGGAATGTACAGGCACAAAGGCTGGGAATCAAAACTCTGGTTCAAGGAATCATGCTAGTTTACAAATGGTGCAAAAGCATGTTCTGGGATAATTTGGTTATTCCTCCTGACCCTGACCCTCCTGCATGTGCATGAGCACAGCAAGTATCAAGGAGCGTAACATCCGCTTTTACACAGCTATTGTGCTTTGTGGGGTGTAACTCACTCCTCCTCACACCAAACACATTTTGCCCCTCAGTTCCTTAGAAACATGGCAAATGACAAAGTGTGTTCACCTGTGGTTAAAAGTAAGCCTGATTATTATCTGGTTCTAGTAGTCATTACAGGAAGACTGAGAATCCACAGTTACTACTTAATATGCTGTTTTCTTTAATATATTCTTTTTTCCATTGCTTTGAGTTTAATTACATCCAACTGCCTATTGATTATGGATTGGTTCCCTGCACAACTATGAGGGCAGATACAAATCTAATTATGCTTCAGAGAAGGTTTCTGATTTGCAAACAGGGTAATTGAAACTAAATGCTAATGACAGAGCTACAGTTGTGAGGCTGGAGGTCATAATAGATGAGTTTTCAGTTCTTTTAAATGAGACATTAAAGGATGATGAAAAGCTATGAGTCACTTTTCCTTAACTTTCTCTCCCCGTGGCCACACTTCTGATAATACTGGTGTGCAAAGAGAGGCGTGCTGATGTGTGCACAGAAATGAACACAGGCCTCAGGCTGAAACCAGGATGGAAATCAGAAATTCAAGGGCTTGGTTCAGGACTTATAAAGGATCTCTGTTTGTGGCTACAGCCTTAGTAATTTCTTCTCCTGAAGTTACAATGAAAATATGCATAAGGAAAAGCAAATTATACTACTAATTAATAATTTTCTGCCTAAATCCATATTGTTAATCTTTTTTTTTTTTTTTTTTGGGGGGGGGGGGGAAGAATCTATTCCTTATATATTAGAGTTTTATAACAATTTTCTCACTTGTAATGTATGAATTATTAACAGAGATCCTCAGTCTAATATGAAGCTGCCTGCAAAATAATTCCTTGGAATTAATCTTGGGGCAAGCTGCAAAACTCATGTTTCATGCTTTTTATACTGTGAGTAACATAGTGTACTTCAGAGGTAAAACCAATTATTTCCAGCTTAACTGTCCAATTAAAACTTTTATGATTCTTATGAGTGGGAGAGCAGGGTAATTCTTTAGAGATCAGCAAACTGTATTCCCTCCCAGAGATACTAAGTGGCAGCCAGGCCATTTGTACCCATGCCCATTACATTCAAAAGAAATCTAGTAAAGATTACTATTACGCAAAAATTTGCAGTCTCTAGAATGAAGAAACCATTCAGCTTGGAATATGATACACATTATCTTTATAAAAGCAGTTCCTGCATGTGCTGTAGAAGTATGAAAACACTGTCCTAGACGGGTAAGAAAAATGGTATGAAATAGCTTCTTTTTGAAAATTAAGGAATCATTGCCTAAAACCTGCCCTCTTACTGAAACCATGGAAAGTCCTCTTCTCTTCTGCAAGACACCATTAAGGAATGGCATATATATTTTAAATGAAGAGGACTTTGTTTCAATTTTTTTGGTGCACTACACCAAAATTCTACAGCAGGATAATGTGGCTTCAGTGTTGCTGATGTCCAGATTCAGAATACACCTAATATCATATTCTGGCATGTTCTCTGCCCTGGTTTGCTTTTGGGGAAAGCATCAAAACTTGGACTTTTGATAAGCAGGCATAAAAAAAAATGATGTGACACTTTAATGGGATGGTTTTGAATCTGAATTCTGAAATGCGCAATGGAAAAAATCTAGACAGGGAAAAGAACGCTGTATTTTAGCCTACAGAAACCCTCTATTCCTTTTGAATCCAGAGATGACCTGCCAGAACTGTGGGTTCTGTAGTGTGGAATCAGTGTGCCATATTAAGGCCACATTAACAATTTATTGTTCTTAATCACAAAAGGAAACCTTAAGGGCTATACCATGCTTTTTGCAGTTATTTGTGATTAGTAATTAACATTCTCCAGCTCTGAAGGTATCTAGAAGGGCCAATGTACTCCATGAATTTACTGCTTCTGCAATTATAATACGCTCTCTGGTACGGCCTCTACAACTCTGTGCGTGTGTGTAGAGCTCCTATAAATAATTCTGATATCCAGATAGAGCTGAGGGACCTGTTCGTCATGAG
Organism: Chionis minor; assembly: GCA_013398295.1. Lineage (NCBI taxonomy): Eukaryota > Metazoa > Chordata > Aves > Charadriiformes > Chionidae > Chionis > Chionis minor. The sequence continues at coordinate 142,223 of VZSF01009519.1, read as the reverse complement.
AAGTGACAAGCTGCCCGCAGGTGAGCTCCATCAGCTGACAGCAGCAGTCGATCTGGGGTAACATCACAGGGGCCGATCTGTGACAATAAACTCTAAAATACCACAGCGTCTGGCGAATGGGATTGGCAACCAATCATTTAGAACATTTAAAATATAATTTGATGCACTTATACCTCTCTTACAAATCACTTACTTTGAGCAGTCTGAGTGTCTATAAACTTCTTTATCAAGACGTCAGTAGTTTGCGTGTAAAGGCTGAGGGCGTATCTCAGGGACTGGAGGTCTGGACTCTTTTCCAGGAAATTCTTTTTCAGCCCACTTCCTCCAGCATGGAAGTATTGCTAAAATGAAAAAGAAATACGGTCGTTCAGAGAAGCAAATCATCTGAGAGAAGCCCGAGTTACAGACACACGATTTTAAGTCAAATTCTTACACAAACTTTTAAAAATAACACCTGGCATGTGTGGCCAGATGGATGATCACAGTAGTTGAAATAACTGCCATCACCTCTACTACAGAGCTTCTTTCCAAAGGAAAAGAACTAAAACTTGTGGGAGAAAAAAAAATATATAAAATTTTAATTTTGGTTTTGTGATGTCAAGTACTTGTATGTCAAAACTGGATATATATATTTGCAGAGTTCTTTTAGGTTCCAGAGGGTGGAATGGGTTTTAATCCTTTATCTAAATAAAAAATAAATCTCTAAAATCCAGGCATGGTTTACAGCGTGAGTAAAGAATGGATTCTTTCTGAAGGAAGGGGGAATTTTGTTAAAACTTTAAAAGAGAAGATTCTAGAATCTGAAGTTTTGGATTAGCATTGCATTGTAATTGTACCTGAAACTATGATTCTGCTTTGGGAAATTATTAGAAAGTCTTTTAAATCCAATTTTGACCTGTTTTACTGCGAATATGCAGAAAACGTGTGTGTCACCCTGGAGTGACAACATTAGGGTTTCCTGGACTGTGAAAGGAAGAGGACGGAAGAGCAGAGGAGCTCATCGATTAGCGCTGCTGCTGAAGGTGAGGAGTAAATTTCATCCTCCAAAAGCGGATTTCCTTTGGGGCAGAGCAGCTGTAGCCACAGTTCTCTTTATGCAGACCACTAGACATTTGCTTTCAAGTCAATACAAGGAGCTTAGGATCAAGTGGTTCTTGACATATTGAAGGGAACTTTATGCTTCTAAGGGCCCATTCTATATTAGAATTTGTTCTTTATGTCAATCGTGTTCTTGGTCCTTCCAGCACAGAGCAGAAAAGTACATAAAGCTGTACCTTTATGGTAGCCAGTGCTACTTCCATTATTGCACACTGCCGCAGGGTCAGGCTCCGGGCTTCCTCTCGGATCACGTGGTCCTGCAAAGCAAGTTAAGGCTGCAGTTGGCTTTGAAAGAGAATCAGTACTGTGGCCTGTCTATTCTGGGAAAAGCAAATAAACAAAGAAAAAGGCCAAATGCCCCCCAAGCCCTTACGATTAACAGGGATTAATCCAACTTCAGACTTCTTTTATGACAATTTATAACCTAGAGCAAGCATCTTGTTTCTTGAAAACAGAGATTGTAGGGAAGAAAAACCAAAGTTTAATACTGAGCATCTGTGTAACTTTATTTCTTTTCCATGGATGTATTATTTCGCTCTCCTAGAGGATGGGGAAAAGGTTAAAATTTCAGTTTAAATAATTATATCAGATGATACTCAAATAACTCGTTTTATTAATAAACCTGACAGTTTAACTATGTTTGTTAGTGCCCCATGTTTAAAAAGTTTCCTATTAGAACATAATTTAAATAGAGTCCTAAAGTGACTATACTCCTGTGAAATCTTTGTCTAAAATAAGGATCTTGTGATTTACTTAGTTACAGTTTAACTCCTCTAGCAAATTACAATTATTCATAAAAACACAAATTACCACTTTTCTGCCCAAATCTGAAATCCTACTGGCAAAAGTTATTGGCAAACAACTGACTTCAGTGTCAAACGTCTAAGCTCCCATCAAGTGTATTATGGACTCAGCAATGTAGTGCTGAGGAGTTTATTTAGAGGTACAGGCTGTGTTTCCAGATATACCATAAATAACACGTAGAAAAAAATTACTAGTATGCCCACCATAGAGTTTTTTTCAGAACTGGTTCCAGACGGGAACACAAAGATCCCACAGGTTTTTTTCCATGATGTTTAATGCTTATAAAGCCTAGTTGTGCAATATGGGACTGATATCTTCTTGACCCAGCCAGTGCCACATAACCATGAAGTCTTTTATTCTTAAATTGGTTTTAATGAGATGAAAATCATTACTCACCTTTGAACACTTTTTTGGCATATTCAATCTTATATTATAGCAAATAAGCACAAGAATGAGGCATGAGGGTTGGCCTCACAGTCACAACTATTTCATCTCTTTTTTTCATCAGAGCAAGCCATTCACAGCTTCATTTGGTTCCATTACCTTGAGTTTTGACAGTTGTCCAAGATCTTTGGCTGCGCTGAATATCATCTGGGGCCCCTGTAATCACATTGGAAATTCAGGAAGCAGACTTGCTACGGCGTGTTTGCTTTTTATGTCAACATGATCTTATTTTCTGCTAGGACATTAGCCAAAGTCACTGTTTCGCAAAGCTAAATAAAAATTTCAATTACACATGAGACATATTTTCATTTAGTTGATAAGGCCAAGTAGTTGAACGCCTGCAGCGCGATTCCCTCCAGTATCCCATACCCGATACGAATGGTGTGTATTCCCTTGATAGTGGCTTTGTGTGCTCCCGTCTGCTATCTTATTTTGTATTTAATATTTTTAAGCTCAGCCTGGGATTGTTCTTACACAGTGTGTCAATGAGATATTGGTCCATAATCCTCTCTCTCAGGTGCTGTGCTAATACAAATAACCATAATGGGAAGTGAGCAGCCCCGAGGAACCTGCAGAAGCCGAACTGTCTGCAGTGGAGAACTGACGAGCAGCACACAGCGTAACGGCACACTGCTAAGCCAAAGCCTTTTCTTTAAGAACAGATACCAGTGTTACCAAGTTAAACCAGTATTTTACAATAGCCAAATCCTGGCACGACACTCAAAGCCGATGCCAACTTGTTTGTCTTAGACAAACAGGATCCTATTATAATTCCATGCTCACGTGTTTTATCACGATTACTCCAAGAAATATAATTACTAGTGCAGTTACTTGGCAGTTCAGCGAGACATAGTGCTGAATATCTGCACTTCGGGGGGGCGGGGTGGGGGCGGTGGTGAGGAAAGTCAGTCCAACTGACATAGCACTATACAGAAAAATTTTTCATTAGTCTTTCTATTCCAAAAGGCTTCAATTTCCAGAAATAATTTTGCTTCTGTACGCTTCACTTGCAAAAGAGGTAATATAGAGACCTGCAGCCTAAATGTTCATAATTTATTAGTGCTCTGAATGTCTGCGCCGCTCGCACTCAGAGTGGAAGTAATCTTCAAGGCGACAAAAGGGAAAGCTCTCACTTACAGTACCCTGCTTTTCATTGATTTTGTTTAACTGTGTGCTCAATAGTAAATAGAAGTAGCAAAATAAAGGCCACTCGCTATGCACCTTTCACCACGCTTGCCAACCGGGACACTTAACATAGCAGGTACCGCTGGTAAAACCAGACAGCTGGTGGGGTGGAGGATACACGTGGTATCGCAAGCCCTCTGAAAGCCTCATCCAGTGATCTTGTTCTTGTTTTCCATGTTCCTTAGTCACTACAGACACAGGGAGTGTACCTTCTACTACACAAACATTGAGCAAAATTTGGAAAAAACCATGCTGCAGGCAGTTTTCTAGACAGAGACTCGCGTTTCTTAAGTGTGCGTGTAGAAGCAAGGGCTGCTTCTGCTTTATGAAGAATGGGGCCGAGCACTTGTGGAAACCCCAGCTGTCACCACTTCAAATGGTCTCCAAGAGTCCTGAGCGACAGGCGCCGTCTCCGCCTTTAATGAGTGCCTGGCTGACGAACAGCAGCGCCCGCGCCTTTGGCCACTCACTAACTACACCGTCCGGCCGCGCCGGTGTAGGCGAGGAGGGAGGATGCTCCTTGGCTCTGCTCTCTCACCACTCTGTCCGTGTTCTGCCCGACGTGCGGCAGTTCTGCATTCCAGATGTGCACCCACAGCTTAATGAAGTATCAACTGGCTGAACTAATGACTGGAACAAGCTTTTTGTAAACGGGCTCCAACATTAGTGTCACAGCCTATTGCTTGGTGTGATTTCTGTACAGACAACAGAGGTGCTTGCAGATTCAGGCAGATGAACTGCAATCTGTGCTGTCTCGGCAATCAAAAGTTATTTTCAGAGGGTTGAAAGACTAAAATATGTTTATTATTTTTTAAAATAAAGGTCTACATTCAAGTTCTTGGGGGAAATGTTGGAAAAAAATGTTTTATTGTCCTAACTAACTGAAGCATACTGTGCTATTGTCCAAATGACAGGTAATTCTGTATTCTTGGCAACTGATTGAAAAAAAACAAAAGAAAACCTCCTTAACTCTCAACCGTGCTGTTCTATGAATCTTTCCACAAGAGAGAAAGTGATCCTGCATTAAGCTAATAAACGCTCCTAATGCCTGATGGGAAATGCACTTACTCAATTTAAATGCTACTCATGTATTTGCAGATTAAATTTGCACCAAAATGTTTCTAAAGCAAAACAAAAATCTCAGAAATACACATTTGACACAGTCAGTCATTGGATGAGAGGCTGTTTCTCGTTATGCATAGTAAACAAGAGCATTACAGTAAATATGAACAAATCCAGTGAGTGGAGTCCTGGCTATGATCTCATGATTAGCTCTACTCTAGAATTTTTAATCGCTCAGGTTATGCCATTACTACCTTAACATAATTTATACATGTTCCTCCTGCCTCTGCAGCAATATTCTTTCATGTATCTTTAATATAGTATAATAGGATTTAATGATATGCCTTTAACATATGGATACTGACCAACGGATTACTGGCAGTTTAGCTGATATCCTAGGATGTAACAGTAAAGTTGCCCAAAGACACACTGGCAATGTCATGATTAGCTTGTCATAAAGCTGGTGAATTTATTCTAGACAAGATTGAAATGAGAAGAACTAACATTTATGTTACTCCACTCCCTCAAAAAAGTACAAAGAAATTTTAAAAAGGCACTCAAAGTCAGGCTCTTTGTCTTTTATCCTTAGACAGAACCAGTTTTACTGGTGCCCTCAGCTCTGTCACCACTCGGGGTTCACGTCAGGCCACCCCCGCACTGGTGCCGTGTGGAGCAGCGCTACTTTCCACGGTAACTTAGAGTTCCCTTCCCTCCTCTTGTCAGGCTGCACACACAGTCCTGCCCAAAGAGGAGCACCTAGCAAGCCTGCTACGAAAATACCCCAAAACTTTAGAGCCAAATTGGCCTAAGCTTCCTCAAGAGGAGGCAGGACTGGAGAATGGGATGGGGCATTCCCGGCTTTCTGGGAGCTGCAAAAATGGAAGCGACTGAATTTCTGGTGCAACTGGGAAGAGCAAGGAATAGTCTTGGTGTAACTGTGCCTGATGAAGTCAAGAGGAATCAAAAGCCCTTTTAGGAAAGCACACTGCAAAGTCAGTGATTTGGCTTCTTTTCTACTTCTATACTGCATTCACAAGATGCACGCTCCGAGCTGGGGAGGCAGCACAGGGCAAAGTCTTCCTCACCAGCCAGCTCCCTACGCTGCTTTCAAACGCGAGAGCGCACCGCACCGCACGCAGTCAATACAGCATTCCTCCGAGCCAAGGCGCAGAGCAGGACAGTATCAGACCCTCTGGCAAACACCTGATGAAGCACATTAATAAAATCCTTTATAACGTGTGCGTAATACTGCTGGAACACTTACGGTTTGGTCCGTCAGTGGTGGAAGTACAATTTGTTTTTCTATTTTGTTCAACACCAATTTCCATAGCTCTTTTAAAACCCGTTTCAGAACTGTCTTCTCGCAGATTTTCGCAGAGACACTTAAACTGGAATAAAACAAAAGACAGAAAGTCTCCATAAGTAGCATTACGACTTCAGAGGTGCTGTATCCCTACATGCTCAGATGAATGGCCATTATGGTTTAGCTTTTCTCTACTGATACAGATTTCTCAATGGTTTAGTCATTTTCCAATATTATCCCTAAATATTTTTGATTAAAAAAAGACTTGCAGATTATAAAATCATGTAATTCTCCACTATCCCATTTATTACTTAATGTATTACCGATATATATTTATCAAAAATGAAAAATGATTATGAGTTACAAAGTTTGATGGATGATACCATTATGCACTTGCAAGCCCCTGAATTAAAGTTTTGGTATATAATTTGCTTACATCTTAAAAATATAAAACACATTTGTCCCTTGTTCTCTTGTATTTCTACTGTGATGCAGAACTAGGTGTTGCTAGCTACTGCAAATTCAGGGCTACCATTTGGAAGCATTTATTTCTACATACTGGCATATCTGAGCACTCATACTATTTACTACTAACCGTAAAATTAAATTTTTCATGGATCTACATACTTAGGGGTTTCTCTTTATTTAAGAGTATATTCATAAACGATCTTGTGCGTGTCATCATGAATAAGCAGAGTCATGAATAAAGTGCTGAAGTTTTCAGGCACAGGAAAAATATTTCAAAATAACATCACACAAATGCGTATGTGTGGAATTTTACAGAATTATGTCTAATCTACTAATGTAAAAAGAGACTATTGTAAAGCCATTATATCATCATAAATGTCATCATTATATCATCATTAGTCATCATTATATCATCAAGTCATCATAAATATGCCAATTCATATTACTAGCACCTCTTACTCTACTTAGTAAGCACATAAATAAAAGCATAATTAAGAAATAACTCAAACCCAAACCATATTAATGTATGTTTATNATATATATTAGTAAGAAAGGTGATATTCCCTAGCAGGGGTAGTTTGTTTGTTTTTTTTTAAATTTCACATCTTTATTTTCGGTGCATCTACTAAAATTCCATTTAACATTTCCACGGTGAGGGATATTTTCTATTTGGACACTAATTTAAAACCCGTTTTTGTTTCCATTATGCCATTATTCAATTAAATTCAAAGAAGCTATGAAGATGGCTTTGAGAAATGGCAATTTGGAATCCAACCTGACAGGCAAAAGTCAGCTTACCCAGTTTTTTAAATTATGAGCTTAGGATAACACATGTAAGTGTATAAACACTTCTGGCTTTACTTGAAGACGTGCTAGGAGTAAATGTCTGAACTCAAAGATAATTAAAATTTAAAACCATACTGCTTGAAAGCGACACATTCCTCTCCTGTACCTTAACAGACAGGACTAGGTAGATTGCTAAAAATAAAAGGCTGACAGACAGATAAGGCAGCTAAAAAACGTTTCCAGGCACCGTGCTCGACAGTGTTGCAAAAAGTCAAATATTACTAAGTACATTGGATAAGCATTTGTCCATTGCCAGCTTTCATTGAAATTCCTGTAATTGCCAAAAAGCCCTCAAAAAATGAAGTCTAGAAAAATTAAAACCCTGGAGAAAAAGCAACATCCCTTCTATTCTCTCCCCCCCGCCTTATGCCAACAACTTTTAGGCTTTGGCTACGCCTATGTACAGTTGGAAGCTGTTTCTAAGATTGCAAGCCCATCAGTCCCGTTTTTAGAAACTAAGAATGTGAAGTAATGCCTTGGAGAAAGAAAAGGCAGGTACAAATCCATTCTTTAAATCAGCCGTTGACTTGGGTCTTACTAGTCCCAACCCCAGAAGCCCAGAGAAGCTGCTCTGTAAGTCTTTAAATGGTGACCGGCTTTCTGGGGACACAGAAATGGGTATTAATAAGCAGGAGGACACTGGGTGCCAGCCTAGAACAAATGCCAGACAATGTCAGTGTAGGGAATTTACTTTTGTGGTTTTACCCAGTAAAATCTTTATGCCAGGGCACCCGGAGGACAGACCAGCCACCAGCCCCTTTGTAATGACTCAAAATATGACCAGAAATAGAAACGCAAATGTGGATCTTTATGTGGAAACTGCTTAGTGTAAGTAAACAAATTAAGCATAGTACTCTGCACACACAACACTACAAATATTAACACACTCCAGAGTGCTTCTGGGTGTTACTGATGCTGCAGGGTGGAACGCAGTGTGCCTGACTGCAGCATCCATCCCCAGCTGCCCCCCAGAGCAGTTTCCACACTTACATTTTGTCCAGGAAATCCATGAGAGGCCGGAGCACAATCTCGGCGTCAATGGCCGCACTGTTCTTGTTGGCCGCTGCATTTCCATTCCCTCTCATTTGATTCAGCTCATTGCTCATCTGTCTTACGCAATCTTCAATAATAAATTGGAAACTACAGGATGGGGGGGAAAAAAAAAGAGAATGTAAGATATCTGGGAAAGAAAACATTATTTATCATCTTGCATCAGGTTCTTTGAGATTTAAATCTTTTCTGCAGTGATGGAAAGTTCACAAACACAAGATACGACAGGTGTTACAGACTGAAAATAACTCCTCCTAAGGATTATAGCTCAAATAACTGATTCATGGACCGGTCTGATCTTTTCCCCCTTGTTTCTGTTCTGTCATGATGCTTTTCACGCCCCTGTAGGGAGACACAGCGGATGTGTCAGTATCAGTTTAGGATATGACTGACTGCCAGCGAGCAACAACTTCTCAAGGTTTTATTTTTGGTGTGAAATGACAACATGAACAGGTGACGGTAAACTATTTTTCTCTTGATGGTTAATATGCACCAAGCTTTGATATTCTTCTTGAGGACAAATAGAAAACTTCTACTGATTTTGCCCTTTTTGGCTCCATTTGACTTCCTGGGTTTCACACAAAGTCAGTGCCATCAGAAGCTTTGCTTACTACTTTTCAACTAGACAGAGCTAAAACATTCGGACTGTTAAAAATATGATTTCACCAAAAACTTCACCAAGTAGCAGTTGGGCTCCTGCTCCTGGAAGGAGTCTTTTCCACTGCAAGGTAAGCGTGAACAAATTCTTGCTCCTCTTGTTGTATCTGCTCAGTTTTCCTGAAAACTGTTCTGTTTCCTGACTGACCTGGTTGAGCAACGTGCCTGATGGTCTCGTAGTGTCATTGATGTGACACAGTCTTCAGTCAATGTATGTAAACAATGCAGAACAGCAGTTCATCAGACTCAACAGTTCAGAGGCAGAATAAGGCTCTGCACACAATGTAATTTGGTTTATGAATTGATTTATGATGAATTGAATTGGTTTAGGATTAGTTTATGAAGAGAAGCGCAAAACAGAGGCCATAAATACACCAGGCCTATTAACATGAAACGATAAATGGCAAAGATTAACTTGAGGAAAGTGAAAGAGAATTTACTCTGAGAGAAAAGGAACATTGTAATTATGCAGCAAACCGTTCCAGCTACACGGCTAATCATAAAGAGACAGCGCAAATCTCCATGTGAAAACACTGGAAAAATTGGAAACTTCCAAGTACACTTGGATGTGTACTCACCCGAACACTTCAAAGCCCCAGATAAAATCAGCATGAAGCTGCTGTTGAAGCTGGGGATCCTTGGGACCAATCCCTCCAATAAAAGCCAAAATAATGCATTGGCTTTTTTTGAGGTTAACATTGTTAACCTCATAAATCCCAGCAATAAACTGACCCATGACGAATGTTCTAGCCATCTGGAGAATATTCTAGATTAAGCTATTCCTGGCTTTTATTTTGCAAAAACCTTGTTGCCTCATTCAGAAAGAAGCCCTGGAAAGAAATAATATTAAAGCACTGTCAGTGACCACAGAACCAGAGCCTGGGAGCAGAAATAAAGCAAGACAGTACGACAAACTAAGCACGCTCAGAAAGAGTGGACAATGTCCACTCTAACGGTTCATCAATGGATTAAATAAGCAACTACAGACTTGGCCTAATGAATCCCACTACAGCCCTAATCCCTCGTTCTTAGATTCCTTTCTAATTTGAAGCAAAAATAACTTGCAGCTTCTCGTGGCGCAGGCGGTGCTGGCACAGCACCACACTCAGTCGAGACGGCAGCGTGCTCTCTGGTTAGTGAAAGGTTTTGAGACTCGGCTTCAGCAGACAGGCTTGGCAGAGCCACAGGCAGGGGAAGGACCAGGGACCGCTGGAAGCTGGCTAAGGCCACCAGACACCCCTGGCTGAAGCCGGCCACGGGGAAAAAGCTGTCAGTCTCGGGAAGCAACATAAACATGGTCAGACAGAAGAGTTTAATGCAGCATCAAGCGAGAACAAACCAGCAACTTTTGTCTTCCAAAACGCAGAGCAGCAGTGGTCAGCCTCACCTCTGTAACGCGTTCGTGCCCACTGCCAGTTCTCTGTGCAGTGATTTTACCGCTGTGTGTCCCACAGCCCAAACCCCCGCCCCGCACCCGCGCACCACTTCAGGGCATCCGGGCAGGAGCAAGCGGGACCTCAGGACACCCGACCACCCACCCAGACTCGCCCAACGAGGCAGGTCATTGACCAGGAATATTTCTCTCAGGTTTGCGGTAGAACAGGTTTGTTACCTCGTGGCATACGTTACGCTGAGTTCATCCAGTACATTGCTCAGTTTCACCTGAAGTTCTTTCAGAACGACACTGGCTTCAGGATCCAGCTGCAAAGAGATGAGTCATGTTATATTTTACTTACACACTATATGTTGGAGTTTTCCATTGCAGCTAATGAATTAGGAAATATATGCCATGATACACTGCACTATGGGAAACTAAATGTGGAAACACCTATTACAACACAAGATCGCTTTAGTAGGCCTAAAATCCAATTACCATTTAAAGGAAAATATTTCATTGTAACAGTGAGGAATTATAATGCTAGAAATGAAAAGTGTTTCATTCAACAGTGGCTTTCTATGGGATGGTGCAACTTGTGTTGGCAGTCACAAGAATAAAATGATTATTATCAGGCAAATGCCATTCACAAGACTCATGAGAATTTAGTGTTTGTGTTAGCAGTACTGCAGATGTTTTCATCTTTCAATTTTTTTTGTACATTCCACCACCATCAGTAATTTTTGTGTGGTTTGCATGGAAGATGTTTCCATATTCCCATTAATGCAGCGTAAAAGTAGAACAGCCAGCACTGGAAAAGATGGCTTGAAGACTATCCGTGCTGCTTCTACTGAGACAGGATGAGGGAAGGGAATGTACTGAATTTCAGAACTTCTGTTTCTAAAAGCCATTAAGACATACATAATTCAAGCATAAAGCAACACGTTCTGATGCACAGGGAGAACAGCTCCTGTACCTCTGATCCAGGTTTCATAAACAGGAAAAAAGAAAATGCAGGGGAGAAATACAGTTTTCCATGTCCAGGGATGGGGACCCATGCACAGATATTTAACCAAACAGGCACTCTATTGATAGTGATCAGCACCTTATTTGCTATGCATTCTTTTCCAAATTAGAAAAAAAAAAAAGTTGACTTTTTGTCTCCTTGGGCTTTTAGCATTTAGGAAAAATAGTTAACAGTCCATTGCAGGATATAATCGATGATCATCAGGATCAACAGCTGAATGTGACTTAATGGCTGATGTTCCAGGCCTTTCAGCTATCTACATCACTGTATCAGGGAAGGATTTTCAATGATAATCCTTAAATTCTGGGTTCTGCTCTGCATTACGATCAGATACAGATCTTCTGAGAATTTCAAAGGCAACTGCGCATGTAGAATACATAATCAGGTCTGCCTGTATTTGCGTTTTCCTGTCTTTCAACTGTCTGAGTAGTGTTTAATACTTATTCTTCATCTGAGGCTCCAGAGTACCACGGTGCAGTAGGTCAGCTCTTTTAATCGTACGTTAGAGACAAGGGGAAGCAGCGTCACAGCGCGCTGGAGAGCTTACACGGGACGCTGCAGGAATGCTAAGGCAAAGTACAGAAAAAACAAACTCTGAAAGGCTTCCAAAGATCTACTGTGTTCTAATCTTAGACCATCCTTTCTCACCTCAGAGGCTATGTGGAATAAAAGCACAGATAACCCAAGATTTTCATGACAGTTTTTGACAAAAATCTGAAATAGGTGACAAGGGGAATTGCCATACGTCCCTTAGAAGATATTCAGTGATGCGTAGCCCTTTTTTAATCAGAGAAGCTCATACTTTAACACTGTGATTACTTACTTACTTAGTTTTTAATTACTTTGCACTGAAAGAAGTTCTGTTGCTTCTCCACTTCATGTCTTAGTAGTTTCCCTGGCAGATACACTCTGACAGTTCATGCACTTAAAGCAATTGTTTTCCTTCATGTGAAAAGCAGGGATAAAAAAGCTATTTTTTCTGAAATGTCTATATTAGTTAACAAAGACAAAGTTTACTAACAAAGGCAGTTTTCCAGGAAATGTGTTTCGTTATGGAAATATACTGCCTCCTTCGGTGGGGTAATTACAGAACACAAATTTAAGACGACTAGAATATTAACATTTAACAAATACTGAGCACACAAGCATTCACACTGAACGTGGTACACGTCAGAAAAAGCACAAAAATACCAAGCAGGCAGAAGACTCACAATTTTTTACTAGATCATGCACAAGCTAGAGAATCGTCTGGTCACTGGGACTACAAAGGCCAAGGTAGTTACTTTCCATCAGAGGTTGCTGATCACCAGAAAACACAATATATTTGCTAAATTCACCTGGAATTAGACTTAGTTTGGCCGAAATTGGATTAAATACTAACATCAGATTGTGGCCATAACACACATTCTAGAAAGGTGCATGCAAGTGCTGGAAGTTTTCGAGGGTTTGTTGCATAAGGAGTTTGTGTGTGCCCAGCGGGAGGCACCTGGCAGGACACCCAGCCTCCTGCATACACATGCTCATGCTCGTGGACGCAGCGCCCCAGGAGGAGGGGAATACAAAGAGGTATGCGGGCTGCCCACCCGGTGCTGCACACCTGGGGACGTGACGACTACGAATACGCTAGCAAGATTTTAAAATGCTATTATTATTCTTTTGGAAAATCGGGTAATTTGAGTGTCTCAGCAGGACTGAAATGTGCACTTTTCATTTATTTTACCATGTGCCTTCTATGTGCCAGAGAGATCCCAGGGCAAATCAGAGGGTCCTCAGGCATCAGCCCTTGGCTGGCATCATCCAAATATACCACAGCCACGACCCGCTTTTATTTCGGATACGGTACAGCTAAGATAGGAACTACTGCGATGGTTCTATACTACCAAACTCTGGGGGGACTTCACAACTGGCAAAGATGGTTTTAGGATGGCCTTGTGCAGTGGAGATAAGGCAAGCCAGCTTTTGGTCCCTCTGCACATCACACACACTGACTGTTGTGGGTTCTCTTCTGTATATCTCATCTGTTCTGCATAAATTAATCCTTTGATTTTTTTAATATGAAAAATGTGTTTGTTCAGCTATGATGCCTCACTTAAAAAACAAAATGGTTGAAAAAAAATAAATAAAATTCACTGGAAGTACGAAGAATTACTGTCTCCCTCCAATATTCTAACAGGCTGTAGTTCACAACATGGCTATACTGTGCGAATACCACGGAAAACAAGCTCAAAAAGGAATTTTATTTGTGCTTTTTTATTTTAGCAATGGTGTGAACAACTCCTGCTAATGCATTTTATACCAGTTTTGCTTATTCTCAGGAAAGCATTGTGTGGGAAATGCACTATAGCACCGTGCAAATGGTTTGGCGTAACGAAGCCGACGAGCTGCCAGAGCTCCGCGGGTTGACATCGCAACACTCACTGCCTGAGACAGGAACATGTACCTCTCCGAACCACTCTGTGAAGGAGGGGAGTTTCCCAGGGAGGCACCTCAGGGATGAAGAGATTAATACATTCATCTCAGGCTTTGCAGGGACCTAGAGAAGAAGTCCTTGGCATTCTTGGCTCGGCTGAGGTTACTCACTAGCAAGGGAGTAACGATAAAAACAACCACTATGAGCCAATCTCTTTCTGGATACTGCAGAGTTTTTATGGGCAGGGAAGTGTGTAAGACCTCAGGTAAACGCAACCTGTAATTCTCCATACTAGCTGCTCCTCTTAGCAGTTTCAGTTCATAGCTACGAACACGCTGAGCTGCAGAAAACAGCCAGGCAGACGTGGTTACACGAGGAGCTGCAGGGCGAAGCCAGCCCTACCGCGACCTGCGGCGCCATCCGCCAGCGGGAAAGGAGGAACGTCGGCCAGAAGACAGTGCTGAGCCGCAGCCGAGAAGGTGCCACGCAGGGACACGATAGGAAAACGGGCTGTCTACAGCATTGGCAACCTCTCTTTTTCGCCTCAAGTCTTATCAGCTCCACAGAGTTTGATGAAGAAGGAAAAAAAACCAACCTAAACCAAGCCTGAACATTTTTCAGGAAAATAAAAGAAATAAGTCCTAACAGAACAGACTGGGGAGGGGGGGAAGGATGAGTGTCATTAATGTGGCATATGTAATCTAAGAACTGAAAGACAGAAAAGACCATATATCCCTGAACTTCTTGGGTTCCACCACAGTTCACAGCATGCGTGGGCTAGTCTTAATATGGACTGATAGGCTGCCCGAGTGTCAAAGTCTGGATTTGTTTTAAAGACCAAACTTATTTTGTTAGTGGAAATGTTATTAACCTGTTAATGTGTAAATCATACGTTTCTACCAATTCTTGATTTGCTTGGCTCTCTTCAGTTCATAAACATTTCTGTTATTTTACCATCTTCTTAAATAATAGAATTAATTTTTATTCACAACACAACATACTCATAAATTTGTTGGCATACTTCATAATTATGGACTATTAAATAGATAATTAGAAAACTTTTTCTGAATGCTAAACAAAAGTAGAGAATACTTTTGTTGAACAGCTGAAAAAATAGAAAATAAGAAATATTTGAACATCGTTTCCAAATGCTGCCTGCCTAAAACCGTGAAAATTTTTATACACACAAGCCTTGGAAAAGAGTTAAAGATCTGATGGAATTTTTCTGTTTTGATACAATGTGCAAGACTGAGCTATTCCATGCTGTAATTTAACGTGCACTAGGATGGACATAATCTTATTAACTGTAAAGTTGGTAGTGTTTCTATAGGAAACTACAGAGAAGCAAATTACTTTTGCTTGAGTTAAAGGGAATCTCTTTAATCAGAATTCCACTTATCTGCAATTTCACAGGTCCAATTGTGTATAGTTTCCTCATGGGACCACCTGGTTACCTCCGTTCAGAAAACAGTTTTCCATATTGTATGTACATCTGGGGAAGACACGGGCTTTTATCAGATCAGTTACTTTAGAGCTTCTCCTTGACTCTGACAGACATTATCCTGCCTCCACCACCCCCCCGACTATCCAGGCACAGCGAATCCCATGTGGAGATGTTTGGCTGCCACGGCTCTAAATACTTCGGCCTCTGGCTTCACAGATATAAAGATGGACCCCTCGGAGCCATTCTGCTTGCCCGGGCCCTGGCATCCCACCAAAGTCTTTAGGACCACAGAGAGATGCCGAGAGGAATTCCTGAGCACTACATGGAAAGCTGGAACTGAACTTCCTGGAGTGGGAATATGATCTACCTACAGTCAACATAATACATGAACAACCTGCTTTTGCTTTCCACCTTTTATTTGATCCTAATTGCTGTAACTCATTTCTGCCATGTTCTGCCATCTGGCAAAAAGTAACGTGAGCATTAATTTTATTTTTTTTCCTTTTATCAGCTTCCAGCTTGTCAGGCAAGAAAAAACAATTTAGTGCAAATTTATGCACTCCTTTTGGATAAAACAAACAGGAGCTAAACCAAAATTCTACATTATGAAAATCTGTTCCCATGATTTTGGACTTGATTTAAAAAAAAAAAAAAAAGACGACAGTGGGTTGGATCCCACTTCACTACTCTTGCTTTATTATGGCAGACTGATCTCATTTATGTAATTTTTAAAGTACCCATCCTGCTTGACTATAGTAAAAGAGGAGAGTTAATACAGAAACTCATATTGCTCAGACTATTTTATTTTAATGGCAGGAGAGCTGACAGTCCAGTTTTTTCTCTATTTATAGAGCTCACTGCCCTGCAATGTGCAACAGGCCTACTCTGAACACAGGGACTGCTCTTGACTGGGGCATTTTGAGTGCTTAGTTTGAAAGACAAACTGCTCACAATGTGACACTGAGGAGATTAACAGCATTTAATTTTTCCTAGAATTAGTTTTGCTTCAACTGAAATAGGTCTCATTATTCCACTGAAAATCATCTGACATTTTATGCCTTCCACAAGCAAAAAGTTAAACTATTTTCTCCCTGCAAGGAAGCTGCTTACAGATTTTATTGCTGCCTTTGTTTCTTGTAAGTACCAGTTCAATAAGGCAAATGGGCCATTAGCACTTATGCTCTTGGAATAGCTAGGGGATAAGTATTCCAGTCTGAGGACAAACATTTTAGGGGCACTCTGATATGGGTGACAAAAAATGGAACACGAATGTACTTTTCTTCAAGAAATTCCCCTCATGAGAAATAAAAAAAACTCTGAATATGTTTTTTAGACCTTTTTTCTTAGACCATGAATCAGAGATGCACTTAAGGTACCTAAGAAAGGGGTTTTAGAAAAACATCTCTGAATTCTCTCCAAGGCTTGCATGTTGCACCGCATGTGTAGGAAATGTTGCCTTGATACTGTAACACCCTTAATAGTTCATCCTCATTAACATCAAAAGAGAAAGCAAAAAGGATGAGAAGTGATGAGAGATTTTAAAAGAAAACTGCTACGAAAAACCTTAATTATTCTTTTTCCTATATTTTTTATTATACAAGCTATTGGGAGCAAAAGGAAAACTAGTATTTTTTTGAGGAAAATGGAACATTTAGGAGATTCAAGAAAATATTCTGATTTGAAAATAATTTGATAGATATAGACATAAAGTTCTACTCAGCTTTCCTCTGCCCTTGTCTTCGTCGGGATTTATGGGCACTTAGCTGATTTTATGATTCATGACATTCAGCGTGTAGGATTGGTTGCAAGACCTTAATACAACAGTACTTTGCACAGAAAATAAGAGCATGACAAGATCAGTTGTAATATTTGGAGAGTGAAAGGGGATTCATAGGAAGCACAAAAACCATAGCCATGTCTGGATGATAAATAGATGTTTTTAAAGTTTGGTATGAAATTGTCAATGACAACAAGGCTGCAGAAGTTTATTAGTTTATTGCATGTCCTCTGGAGCAGGAAGTATGGTTGCTATGGCAGCTTCAAGAAGCCATTACTTTCTTAACAAAACCTCTTTACATGGAGTTAATCTGTAGGTTCACTGGGAAGGTGCTGTTCACTGGTGACACAGGGGACTGTCCTACCTTGGCAGCGTCCCACTGTGGAGGTGGAAATATGAGAGAATGTATTTTCCAATTCTCTCTCTAATGCCGTCACAGTAGATCAAAGTTTTGTGACACTACCAGAATACCGTCGCAACAAGAAAAAGGTGATGTATGTGCCACTTCTTTTGTAAAGCCAGCTACTGAGAAGAAGGGTGGTATATTCATGATTGCTTTTTAAAAAGACAACAGGATTCTATAGCTTGAGAAGATGTTAATTTCTTCATTAGCTTTCCAAACAGTCAGAGACTACAATCAGCAAAGTACTGAAGCACATGTTTGTGTCCTTTCACTGTTGACGGGACTTTCAGGCACTTTAAAAACTTCTGAAATATAAGGAGACAAAGCTAAGCCTGTTCTGGACTGTTGAGTAGCAGCTCTTGGTGAAATGGTGCCAAATCCTGCGTACAAGCAGCCCTTCAGATACTGAAAAGTGCACTTAAAAATGTTTTACAGATTTTTTTTTTAAAAACTCTGAAAGACTTTACACTATCTGCCTAGTAAAACTTCTCAATTTAGAGTGTCAACTGAACGCCCAAGCATAGCTCTTTTTGATTTTAGATCATAGGGAATCACACAAATGCATCAATGGAAATTAGTAGGAAATGTGACTGTTCTTAGCCTTAGAAAATATGGTCAGGAATAACAAGAGATGCTTACTATCACAAACCTCATAAGAGAATCTCTCTCCTTCTTTCTTCTGCTCAGTGGATTGCAAGTCAAAGGCATTAGACAAAGACATGACACATTACAGACAAAGCACAAAGCACATATTCTACAGAATTTTCAGATACAGGCAAAACATACCAATACATAAAAAAAGGAAAAGTACAGTCCAATACAAACGTTAAAATAAAGCTGGCACTACAGATTACAACACAAAACACTCAGTGCTGGTTGAATTTTACAGATCATTAGCATGTTTCTATGAAATAGTGTCAGGCGTTTCTAGTATTGTCAGGACATGAAATAGTTCTCGTAGACTTTTTTTTAAAAAACATTTTGATTTTCTTTGGAATCAGAGGTGAAGGCTGTGACTAGGTTGAAAACATGATGCTAATGATCTCTAAGGAACTCTGAATGAACTAGGAAACAGAGAGGACTCACCTCCTTTCCTCCCATGGCCTCAAACATTTTCTCAAGCTGGACTCTCAGTTGCTGAATGTTGTTCATCAGGATACAGGGCTACAAAGAGAGCACCGGATGTGAGAGCGTGCGTGTTGTGCTGCTTTTACATATATGTGCATTCACAGCCTCCGGGCTGAAGACCAGATCTTCAGCAGCGCTACATTCATGCAGTTTTTGGAGGAGGGTCTCAGGTTCCTCACCACTGCTGCCTCCCCTTCCTCCTTTACTTCACGCTCCTCTTTGCCCCGTCAGCAAACCCACGCAGCCAGTGACCGCCCGATATGCCCTTAAGACAGTGTTGCCCACAAGAGCTGGACGCCTTCTCCCAACAGCTGGCAGCTTTCAGATACCAGAATTTCACACCCCGAACCTTACATTCCGTGTAGTTGCTAGTCATACTTAATACAACTACATCTGGTGGATCCATGCAAGTAGTACGTTATCATCTCTTTGAAAGCGGACACAGTAATTTTCAAAGTACTTTGGGAGTGAAAATAGAGTGGGAGAAAGGGAACGTCAGATTGCTTTCTAGACCTAGTCTTTGCAGAAAGCTGTGACAGCACTGTAACCCAGATAATGGCTGATGCTTAAATATTTCAATAAATCAACAGGCAGTTCTGTTAATAATGGGGTAATATTTCAGAAATTTACATTTTGCATTGCTTGAAAATTTGGTGTATGAATTAGGCAATAGAATTTTGTAGACACATTATTTTAGTCTAAAAATATTGCTGTTTAAGCTTATTTCTTTAAGGCAGAACACAGAGCCACTGTGTAAATGACAGCAATTGCTTGATTAATATAAGGCAAAAAGTAAAATATGGATAAAGTTTGTCAGCTTATTGCAAAATTATGGAAGAAAGGATCTATTACTAGAATTCCGTGTACTCAGATCACATTATATGCTAGTTTGGTACGGTGCAGGGGAAGCCATAAGGACAACACCTGCTAAAAGAGTTCTGGTTGGCCAAGGTCAGTGTGTGCTCGTACATGACTGGATTAATTTAAACACCTAAGTAATGCATCTCAATAAAACACATACACTTTTTTCAGACAACAGGAAGGTGATGGAATGATTACAGTGATTGATACTCACTTGCACCTTTCTAGTTAATAGCATGTTCCAGTATAGTGCTGAAACATGGTGGGATTAGATTTTGGTATTCAACAGATCAATAATAGTTTATCTTCGATTAGTTCTACATTCCTCTCAAAGGAATTTGGTGTAAAAGTCCTCCTCAACTGAAGGAAAAAAAGAAATTTGATCTAACTTCTTAATCCTCACCTTGCTGCTTCGCAGTAAAGCACACTATTTGGCCACCTGCAAAAGGCAGCTGGCTTTGTATAATGGCTGAAATACCCCTCTCGTCCTGTCGCTTGAAAAATCCACAAAACCCTCTTTGTTCATCTGCCTTCTATTAATTTATGAGCACTAAGGCGGTGTCCTCCTCTCCTGTGCTAGCTCTTCTCTTCTGACATATTAATTATTTGTGAAATCAACTGCAAAACGAAAAATCAATGATTATGATTTCTGATGGGGAAATAAGTAGCTGAATGTCACATCTTGGTTCTTTTGTTGAAAACAAGGCCAATGCCTTTGGCAATACAGTGTGCCATGCGCTACGAGATCAATACTTCATAGGGAGGCAGTGTCCACCGTTCCTTTCGAGGCCAGCTAACGCTGCTCTCTCAGAGCCCAAGCCTACCTTGGCTCAAAGCAAAAAATTCTATTGCTGTCAGTAAACAACAGAACCAGAGCTTCAAAACATTCTCATCTGACGGTTTCATTACCATCTTCAGATATTCCCCTTCAGAATACTCTTTGCAGCAGTTTACAGGAATCGGACAGCCAGATGCGACAACATGTAAAACTGAGTGGCAAGTACAACACGTAAAACTAGGATTTTTTGTAACCTCTGACAGGAGGTGGAAGATAAGAGGATGTTTTTACATTAGACACGTGTCTGTGTGAAAAGCACCTTTGGTATGCTTTTATTTAAACAGTTCATGCGCACGTTTTATAGTGCTTAATAAAAATATTAGAAGTATTGACTTGAGAAAGAATGCCAAAATCTAATCATAAAAAATATTTGTTTTAATCTCTTCTATCAACTCTGATGCAGAAGATGGACTTTTAATATCATTGAGATCACCAGGCCAAATGTCTTTTATTAAGCTAAAAGTATGTATTTCAAAAAGGGAGCTTCTGTTAAAAATAAGTTATGTTCCCCAAAGGCATTTGATATAATACTTTATATCATAACGAGATTAATTCCATCTAAAGCTTCAGTAAAGATTGGCATACAGGGTGACTTCAGAAATCAATCACTCCCAACAATTAAAAAGAATCACAGAATGACAGAATCATAGAATGGTCGGGGTTGGCAGGGACCTCTGGAGATCACCAAGTCCAACCCCCTGCCAGGGCAGGGTCACCCAGAGCAGGGGGCGCAGGGTGGCATCCAGGCGGGATTTGAGTATCTCCAGGGAAGGAGACTCCACCGCCGCGCTGGGCAGCCTGTGCCAGGGCTCTGCCACCCTCAAAGGAAAGGAGTTTTTCCTCATGTTCAGGTGGAACTTCCTATCAGACAGGCCAAAAGACTACACAAACAGTTTGAATCAATGACCCACACTTTGTATTAAAACTCATTTCTTCTAGAAAGCAGTAAGCTTTATTTAATACCGGCATAAAATTGAAAGAAATGGAAAAAACAAAACTACAAAATTTCTTTTTTACATTAAATATTGTGTACCAGTCGGTGACCTCTAGATTGTGACACTCTCTCCCACTACAGAAAGCACTGGCAAGTCCGTGCGTGTCCTCAAGGCACGCACAGGGAGGTTACGGATACAGCTGAGATCTGCGTGTGAGCTATGTCAGGGCTGGACTGTTACAGGGGTGAGGATGGTGCTGCTGTTATTTATCTAATTGCAGAGTGATCTGTTCAACGTGCTGCTAAATACAGCAGACATACTGCTAAATGTTGCCTGCCTTGGGAGCACTAGCTTTGATTGAGTATCAATGATACTGAAAAGCCTGTTTATAAGAACAATTTTCCTGTGTCACGTTAAGCTATTGACAACATCTTGATTTGCTTAATGATATCTTCAGTGCACACATCTCATTTATTTCTGAGTCCATGGCACTCTGGTCCTTCACTAGGGAGTCCCTCGGAAGCAGTGAGGCACCAGAACAGCCCGTGATTTTCCTCTCCCTGCGGCATGGATAAAGCACAGGGAGGGAGTGGTGGTAGCAGGAAAGTCTGCGCACGCTCCCTGTGCAGGGAACAATGATCTTAGAAACTCGCTAATGAATAAATTGATAAAAAGAAGCAAGCCAATGCAAAATGAAATCTCAAAACAAAGACATTTTCTTCTGTTTGGAAAAAAGGGTGAAGATACATTCACCATATTCACCATTGTTATCCAGGGAGTCTTTCTGGCCATCTTGTAAATTGTTTTTCTACTTTAATACTACAGTTATTAACTAGGATTTGTAACTAATTCCACCTATTCCAGCTTTTTACACAGCAACGTAAGCAGCTATGAAAACATGCTGACCTCATTAAAAAACTAAAGCAAAACAAAAATCCCTTCCTCCTTTCAAGCTTTTTTCCACATACAAAAGTGATTACATTTTCAAAAAGTACAGTAAGTCATTTAAAGGTAATTTCTGAGGCAGAAACAAAACAGGTCTTTACTCACCACATTTTCTTTATCACAATAGGAGCTGAAGTAATTTGAAATAATTACAGCATACTGAAGAAGCACTTTGTTGATAGTCTAAGGAGAGAATAATAATCTTTTAAATGGTCAATTTCGTAATGTAAAACAAAAATAATAAAACAGACACAAAAAAGGAGCCCTAATAAATTTTAGATTTTACAGGTGCTTACACATTTAGTACACAGTATTTTTTAGATGCCACATAAGCAATCCTGTGAGCGCGTCTTCAAATCCCAGCACAACAGATGGCGGGTTGTTCGTAATGGAATGTAATCTTCAATAGCAGAGATACTTTAATGTTAGTCTTACAGGTTTTGAGAAGCACTGAGAGCTCTACTCCTTGCAATGTGCTACATACCTAATGGAACAGTAGCAAGCTCAAAAAATCCGCCGGGATGACAATGCATACATTAAAAATGTAATGGAAAAATAAGACCAAGGGAGCATTGTTCAAAGCCTGGCAATTTAAGCTTACCTTACAATAATAATGTAAATAGGAACTTTGTTTGCAAATGGAAAACTGTTGCAACGGAAGCACAGGAATAAATACAAATTTTTTTTTAAAGCCATCAGGACTATAGTGGAAATCTAAAGCTTGAGAGGAAATGCTACAATCCACAGAGAAAGCTTGCCTAGCGAAGCTGAGTTTATCAAACAGCAGATTAATCAGAATCGCAGAATGATAGAATGATTGGGGTTGGCAGGGACCTCTGGAGATCACCCAGTCCAACCCCCTGCCAGGGCAGGGTCACCCAGAGCAGGGGGCGCAGGGTGGCATCCAGGCGGGATTTGAGTATCTCCAGGGAAGGAGACTCCACCGCCGCGCTGGGCAGCCTGTGCCAGGGCTCTGCCACCCTCAAAGGAAAGGAGTTTTTCCTCATGTTCAGGTGGAACTCTCTGTGTTCCAGTTTGTGCCCGCTGCCCCTTGTCCTGCCACTGGGCATCACTGAAAAGAGTCTGTCCCCGTCCTCTTGACACCCACCCTTTAGATATTGATAAACGTGGACGAGATCCCCTCTCAGTCTTCTCTTCTCCAGCCTAAACGGACCCAGAGCTTTCAACCTTCCCTCATAAGAGAGATACTCCAGTCCCCTGAGCATCTTCATAGCCCTTTGCTGGACTCTCTCCAGCAGTACCCTGTCCCTCTTGGACTGGGGAGCCCAGGACTGGACACAGCACTCCAGATGTGGCCTCACCAGGGCAGAGTAGAGGGGGAGGATGGTCATGCTCTTTTCAATGGACATCAGGAGACCCTTGGCCCTCTTGACCAGAAGGACACATTGCTGCCTCACGGTCAACTTGGTGTCCACCAGAACTCCCAGGTCCCACTCTACAGAGCTGCTTTCTAGCAGGTCAGCCCCCAACCTGTACCGGTGCGTGGGGTTATCCCTCCCCAGGTGCAGGAGGACCAACAATACTTTATTGCCACACCTTGAATTTTTCTTTACCTTGCACTGACTTATTAGATAATTGCATTTCACAGAATTGCTCCATTATGGAACTGTAATCAGTGCTTAGCACGAATAATAATTAATTGTATAACTTACACAAATGTGAAATCTCAGAGAGAGTAAAACTTCTCAAACTAGTAAAACAAATTTGACAAAGTAGATGAAAAACAGTTAAAGCCACAGACAGCACGTCTTTCTAAGGATCCCAGTCAGAGATAGGAGAGATTGATTCTAAACAACCTTGGAATTACTTAGGTTTTAAGCACATGGCAACACAATGTCACTCTCTCTGAAGCTTAGTTGAGATGCATCGATTTTAATTTACCTTTGCAAATCTTCTCATTAAATGAGATAGTGCTTCTGGATTAGGACACTCCAGTTTCCTAATAATCTCAAAACTTTGATTGAGCTGTGTGAAGACATCAACCACAGAACAAGAGAAGAGGGCATGATCTGATGTTTGCTGAAACTAGAGAGAAACATTCAATGAGTTAATACTTGTTTAGAGATCAAAACTGTATTAACTGATTTTCTTACACTTCAAAATTCTTCCTAGAGTCATAAAAACTAATAAATAAAAAATAACTTTAAAAAACCCAAAGCTCTCACTGACAATACTGAGAAATGTGGCTTTTCACATTCCTATTAACTTCAAACCCCTTAAAAAAACCCCCAAAATTCTTCTTCATGACACTGGTATCACATCAGAGTTTAGTGAAACCATAGAGTGAAGTCTATGGGGCATTTAGGCAGTTGGAATTAGAGCAGGAATTTGTCCATGGGGTTACCTTTCAAGAACCGTTACTGACTGTGGACCTCGTGAGGTCTGACAAGGATACAGTGGGACCAAATGTACTTCTGGTTTTACAGTACTAAATAACTGTCTTAATACTTTCTTTATACTTTAAAAAACAAAGGCTCACCCCGTCTTTTTTATCTCTTTCTAGCGCTCCGTGAAGAAATTCCATTGAGACATCCTCATTTTCATCCAGCCACTGAATGACAAATGGTTCAAACCAACTGAAAAGTAAAAAAAATTCTGTAAGAAGTAAAGTAAGTACATTTCATAAAGATCCTGTGAGGAGAGATGCCATAAAATCCAGCAGTTTGGCCCCCTGTATTTTCACATCTGTTCTAGTTGCTAAAAAGTCTATCATCCTAGAAAAACTTTTGTCACCAAAGACACCGTGGCTACCAACAAGTCTTTCAGGCTTCAGTTTCGCAATACGCTAAACTGGTCTACCCCAGTGATGTAATATTAGCAGTAGCCATCACAGAAATACGTCCATGTTTTGCAGGGGATTATATTCTGCACATTTTTTATTTATTTTAGAATGTGTCTTTTATCAATATTGGTTCTTTGTTCACATTTATTTTTTATTTGTATGTGAAATAACTTGGAGAAACTTTTGCTTTAATAAAACATGAACTATGTTTTATTTTTGTTTAGTTTCTTTAGCTTGGCAAATCAGCAGGCTGCAGAAGATTAAGGAATGAGCTTACGGATAGCTCATATAAAAGAACAGGATTGCATGTATCAATTGCAGGAGGAAAGACAAAAATGAAACCAGCAGCTGAATATTAACCCAATGCAGTAAGAATAATTTCAGTAGTATACCCCGTTAGCATCGTATCTTTATCCAAATCTGGGTACCAAACAAATGCAGGGGCCCATAACGAACACTGCTGCTGCTCCCGCATTTCATACCTTCCTCAGACATTTTCTGACCAAAATATTTTTTCATCTACGAAGAGCTGCAGTTACAGCAGTTGGATAAAGACTCCTATGAAAGAGCTAATAGCACTTTTAATACCTGGACTATTGGATATGATAGAAGGAAGAATTAAAGAGGAGGAAGTGTGAAAAGTAGAGAGTTGTCAGTGCTACGCACCTTGAGATCTTGCACAAACTTAAGCATGAGTGTTTGACCAACATAAACCTTGCACCAAGCCCAAAATCGCAGGAGACTTCTCTGAACTCTACTTACAGAGAGTATTCGGCCACTGCGTCCTTGAAAGCAGAGAGTTCTCGCACATATTCATTATAAAACCATTTCACTTTGAAGTGCAAATTCATATAATCTGTGCTTTTGCATAACCGCTGCTTTTCATGTTCTGTAATAGAATGAGTTGAAATAAAAGCATTTAATAGCATTCTAACAGTAAATAACATTCTTGTGCCATAATGTACTAGTGACATAATAACACAATATTGCATTTTAAAGCACAATTGATTTGCCTTTTTCAGAGGTAGCAGTACCCAGTCTCCATCTTCATATTCTTAGTACCCTTAGGAAAAACAAACCAAACCAAAGACCAGACCACAAGTTAGGCTGTTCAGCTCTCTTCACAGCAGTGAGGAAAGCCCACAGACTTGCTGACTTGCTGTTCTTTAGATGCTTCGTTAGCTGTTACAAAATGGTTAAGAACTGTGTTGGGTGTCAGGTTAGAAAAGACAACCGTAGCTGTGCAGTAGCCAGATGAAGTAACAACTATAAATGCCAGTCCTACAGGAATCTGTGAAACCTGCATTAGCAAACGAGCTGCATTTACCACATATAAGTAAGAAAGAGGAGACAAGTCCACAGCTCTACAGCCACCTGATTTATACATGGCGTAAGTAGATAAACTGGTTTAATAAGTGTTTTCAAAGTTTTTCAAATGGGCTCCTCCACCTTCTCAGTGCCCTCCTGTTTTCAACAGAATGGAGATGCAGATGATTACGGATGGATGGCAGGAGTCACGGAGCCACCTGTCACCACCTTCTACATTTTTAAAGTCTGATTTAATTGGTTGGGAGCAAATGTTCACCTTTCTTCCAGGCGTATGATCCTTATTTTATCTTATCCTCAGTGCTCTGCAGTCTTTCCCATCCAGATGCTTTGGGCCCAGACAGCTTCATTCTTTCACTCCAGGAGCTAAGGAGCACTTTATCCTCGCTCAAATCTGTCATTTCCTGCTCCCGCAGCAGGAAACCGCAGATCCACAAATCTTGGGCAGAGTAATGCTTCCTTCACTGCCTGCTCACATCTTCCTAAGATTTCCACAGTTCTCATCTGTCTGAGGTGTCTCGGCACTTGCATGTTCTTCCTTAGGCAAAGGACTAATCTCACAGTCTCCCAGCTCCCTTGAAAAGTGACCTGAGAGATGCTCTTGTGTAAACAGTCTGTATGAAGAACCTACCCCTTTCAAACACCCTTTTAGCTCCCTACTTCTGCTTGCATCAAAACACAGTAGTACACAAATTTTTCATATATATTTTGATATGAACATGATGTTATATAAGAGCAGGAGCATCCCATCCCCTGTCCTCCACACATCTGAATATACCACTCGGGTCTCTGCCAGTGCCAATGCACCGTGAAATACACATTCTGCGTTTTTCAGACCTCACTAGGTACGTTACCAGGAAAGCTTTAGTTTGGTTATGCCAAATCAGCACACTAGTAATGTCACCATGCCATACAAGAAAGAACTGTTTCAGAAGCATATTATTATGCAGTGAATTACTAAGTTTTGTGGGAATCAGCTTATGAAGTGCCCCTGTGGACTCTTACTGCTTTGTTAGCTTTTTGTTAGCATTTTCACCTTCAGTGCCTATTCAACACACTCCAGAAAAATCAGTAAACCAGCTTCTGTCTAAACATTGCATTTGTTCATACCCAGTTACTACTTGAGAGCGCTACAAAGTCTCTCTAGCATAATATCATCGGTTACCTGCCTTAAACAGAACCACAGAAAGATGTATGTGTGCTCTCACGGTTCTTACTTCTACAGCCCGAAGGAATCTGCTCTTTTTATTCTGGTAGGAGTTTTACCCCAGTCTATTACTGCAGAGAGCTTGATGACCAAACATTTGCTCAATAAAAGGTAGTACTTACAAGTGAAACCAGTCTTTGACTGAGAGTAATTATATTATTGCTCTGAAATTCACTGCACATCTACTGCTTAAGTCATTATTAAGAACAATCTCATATTGCATCCCGATAGAGTGGAATTTCTGAAATGAATAGCATTGTTTCACGTAAGTTTTGCATGAATGGGTTATTAGATTACACAATGCAACTTAAGAACGCTTGCTATAGTATGACAAACCAAGCAAATGCTTATCACAATTTCAGAAATGAGCTGCTGCCAGCGATGCGCAAACTTGTCCAGGAGGGTACAAATTATACAATACCATCCATTTATATTTTCTCTTTTAAGTTAAGATCTAAATTATAACACATTAGAAATGAGCATAAAAGTAATTAATGAATAATTGAGGTTTTTATTTTCCAGGCTATTATATCTTGGAAAGAATATATCAAAAAAGTCTCATAGGATATTACTTGTAGCTATATATAAGTGAAAAATGCATTCTCAATTCCCAATATTAACCTATGAACACATCAGAAAATGCCTCACATGATCTACAAAGTCAGTTTGTATCCATGCATATTAACTCCTTAGTTTATATAAACCAAAGAACAGAGAAAACAGGTGCCCACATGAGGCAGCCTGTGACAATTTTATCTGGATGCTATTAGATGGGTTTATCCACAGCAACCATGGATTTTGGTTAGAAAGCATGGGAACATCACTGTAGGCATTCTACAGTCAGATCAGGACCCATGGAGTGCTTGCTTAATTTCTGGGAAATCTTGCAGAAGACAACTGTGAGACAACACAGGATGTATGTATGCAGTCTGGAGACCTTTTTCCCAGAAGGAAAGCTGGCACCGTGTTTCCCTATACAGGTACACTCATTTTGGGAGTAGCTGCACAATACAACTCTTTCTAAAAAAGTCCACTCTCACTCTGCAAAATTACTCTAATACCGAGTGAGCCTTGAACTAAACCTGCCTACTGTATGCTGCGCAAATGTGCTCAGCAGAGATTATGACAGAAACAGCAGACCTTTCTCAAAACTGATTCTAGATAAACGGAATCTCCAGTAGAGTAAAACTAGTAGAATTCATCTTTTTTTTTTTTTTTGTACTGCTACTTCTATGAAATGTTCCTTGTAGTGCAGCTTATTTTTATAAGCATCTATTAATCTACTGAGTTTCATAACAAGGTCATTTGCAGGTCCATTAGGGATAATGGCACATTATTCTATAATACTGTATCATGAATCAAAGAAAAAAATATGGGTAAGATTTCTGTAAACTGTAAAATATGTAAACTGTAATCTGAGTGTATGGGGCACTTTAGCTGCTTTTATCTGTCGCAGTTCCAGTAAGATCACCTTTTTTACAGTATTGATTACACTGTGGGGGTTTTTTAATACCTCCTTAGCACAATGCTCTAATGCACATACGCTTTCCACAGGTTTGCAGTAATAGACGTTGTAACTGCAGCTACAGCGAAAACTGTATAAAGCGTTGTTCCATCTCAGCTGTACAAATTACAATTACAGTAACATCTTCAAGAAGACTTCCAGTAAGCAACAGCACCGAGAAAAAAGTGGAAGAAGCCCTTAAGGAAGTGCTATGAGGGATGATATTGAGCACAAATCGGTATTCCTCCCTCTGAACCACTGTGGAACCATTACACCAGTAGGATGCACCTATGCCTTGGGCCCTTGATCCCAACACAACTTCCCTACCGTACAGGAGCTGGTTGCAATGCCATTGATCCCAACACAACTTCCCTACCGTACAGGAGCTGGTTGCAATGCCATCACCTCTTTGAACGCGGGCATTACGCTTGCTTAGTGTCTTACTAACTCTAGTGCTCTAGACTTAACCCCTGAACCGCTGACATGAACTGGAAGACACTGAGTGAATGTAACTTACTGGATTGGGCCACAAATGAAGAAAAATATAAACTCCAAGAAAGTTCATAACCGATTTAGGAGGAAGCATTACATTCTACTAGACATCTCATCCCTGGGTTCTTGTACTTTGCTAAAGGCAATGGAAGTCACTGGTTATTAACTAAAATACAGAACAGGACACAACTAATTATGTATAATTTACATTGATTTTGATAATGTGAAACACTACTGGCCTTTCTGAAAGGGCTCTTTGTGTCCAGATAAACACAATAAGGTGAAAACGGAAAAACTTCAGTCATTACCTCCATTTTTTGGATTGCACTTACAACTGATTTACAACTAAAAAAAACCCTAATTCTCCTTTTAAAAATATATTGTGTCTTTCATAAGAAACTTCTACATATTCAATCTTTTCTCTGCATTTACTGGGAAATTTTCATCAAAATATCTTTGAACACTTCACAAACACAACGCATTACACCTTGAACAGCTCTGTGAGGTGATTAAGCAGTGCTATTACATTTTACAAATGGGAAACTGAGGTACAGGAACACCAAGTGAATTTACTAAGGGAATATACATGAACTGTGAAAGGCAGTATAGACCTTGTTTGAAGATTTCTTAGCCACAGAGTTGTATTTCCTCACCGAACAGAGATGAGGGAAGGAAGGCAGACTGTCTCATTCTGAATTGTGAGAAAAAATGAATTTACTGATCTTTTTTGTCTTCTTGCCTGCAGTGGAAGTGGGCTAACCAATCCCTGACTTAATGCAGTGCACTTTAAAAGCCAATATGACATTGCCCTTTATGTTCAGGGAGGAGGTCTCCAAGCAAGAGGCCACTTGCTCAGCGTGCCCTGCTTCACTTCACGTCTCGCAGCAGGCACAAGTGAGTTCAGGGCCAGCTGCAAAGCACCTAAAAAGGCAAAGCTGTCCATTGCTTGCCGGGAGAGAGGTAACCTGCTTGCGGGAACTTCAAGAACATCAAACCCCGATGTTACTATCTAAGAGATGCGACGTGACATCCTGAGGGATGTGTGAATTTGCTGCAAACAACCCCACTCCATAACATTGCCTTTGCCATTTTTTACCTACTGTGTTATATCACCTAAACATTTCAAATTGCTTTAGGCAAAATATCTTTGCTATCTCCTTAACATTACTGAGTTGTTGTTTTTATCCCTTACTGAAAATTTAGCCTGTTAGTCTCATCAATTAATTACTACTTCACAGCCAAACGCTTCTAGAAACGTTCCAGAAAAGTGGATGGGTGTATCACCAACAGGACAACTCCAGATGCAAGACGTGCAGACTGATTAATCATAAACTTGCTGTGTCCTACCTGCAACTAAGAAAAATGCCAGTAAAGCAAATAATTTGGTAAGATCAACCTCAGTATAGTTTTTACCCTTCAGTATCACATCAGAGTGAAATTTATGTACCATGGAAGCTAAACAGATCGATAATATTCAGAGAACAAACACTCTGAGAAAAAGTCTGTCTTTGGATACACAGGGCTGCTATTGATTACAGAAGAAAATAAGCACTTGCTCCCAAGGACTGAAATAATCTGAACTGTGCTTTTCTACTGTTACTAGAATTCTTGCTTTGTACATGAACTCACCGTGGAAAGCCTACAGAAATGCAAGCTATGAATGGAGCAGAAGAAATGGTCCCTCCTATCTGATATGAGATCTAGGATCATGACTAAAGCCCTAGTTCTGGAGAATATGGTGGAAGTTTCAAATACATTGTCCTGAAGCTTCAACATTTATTCAAAGTAATCACATAATCAGAAAGTAATAAAAGGGGAAAAGTAATGCTGGTATATGAATCCAGTTGACATTGATTTTGGCTTTCATAAATCTCCAATACATAAAAATTGCAAAATAAAGAAAAAATATACATGCTTCTTGGAAAGCACTGCTTTGCGGAAAATGTTATCACATATTTAAATGCTGTATTGTAATGCTTGAATCTGGGAGGAAAACGAGAATAGAGGTAATAAAGGCAGACTTAATTGTATTGGGTCTCAACTGCTGAATACTCAGCTTTGCATCTTGAGTGTATTTTTTTATGACAGGTTACTTTCATTTACTTATTGTTTCATTTAAAAAAAAAAGAAGTGTATTTCCATGAAGGAAATATTTAGACTTGATTCTTTGCAATTTGGCTCATCACGAGTGTGCACAGCGAGCATAAACCATTACCAAACAGGCATGGTAGCATTTTATGTGCAATTAGTAGAATGAACTGCAAAACAGGAATAATCAGGTAGCAAGATAAATGTGAGGCTGCGCTTTAATAATTACCTGTGTTCTATCTGGACCTGCCTGTACAGCAGAAGCAAGCAGAAGCCTGTACAGAAGAAGCAAGAAGAAGAAGAAGCAGAAGCAAGGCAAAAACCACAGAGGTGTTCTCTAATTGTTACCCAGCAATTTGCACTTAAGGCTTTTTAAAAGATAATGTGGAAACAAGCATTTTAATGGATTTATCCTAGTCTCCTGGGGGTGCTGGAACCACTATCATATGTTTAATTTCGAACTAATGCACTTGCCCATAAGGGGAAAGGTACTGCTGTTATCTATAGGGGAAAAAAGACACTAGTGAATCTCCATATGTGGAAAAGTCCTGAAAGTAAAGGACTTTGTTAATAAAACAGAGGTTGGGAGGAGAACAGTTGTTCGCTGTATGAGGAAAGCTTTTATGAAGAGTCTTAGTGAGAAGTTTAAGAATTGGCAGGATTAAAAGTAGGATGCAGATTGCTTGTTATTTTAAATTCTATTTTACTCAAATGTTTTATTCTAGTTGATAAAGAAAAATATTTTGTTTTAAGAAAACTGCCCCTGGTTACTGTTTGTAAAAGGAAAGAAATCCAAAACAGAAGAGGATTCCCAGTGTGATTACCTCACGAATTCAGGAAGAGATGCAGCAGCTAGGTTCCACTCCCACTGCACGAGCATTATATGCAGCTCCACTCTGACAGAGATAAGGGGAATAAAACTGTCAAGAAATAGGGCAGGGAAATGCAAGCGCTAGCTCCTGGACTACATGACTGCATTAAGCAAATCTCCTGTAGGAGGAAAAACATGAACCTTTTCTCTAACCAGCAGATGCAGAACAGCACTAAACAACGCAGGTCCTTTTAAGTGACTTTCTGTGGGGACAAAATCACAGTTTTGCTTTATCCCCCCACCATAAAATTATTTCAGACAAAAGACATAACTAGTTTTCGTAACAATGTGAGTTGCGATGAAGTTGTATCATCTTATTGCCGAAGAACAGTAATGAAGGACAGAAAGAAAGAGCTGAGGCACCCAGTAAGCGCAGCGGAAGTCTTGCCGGCCCTTGGCCCCAGGGAGAGCTCCCTTCCGGCTCGGCAGGGGACACGCAGCCCCTCGGCTCAACACGACACCTCTCCTCTGCCTCCACGCTCAGCTCCCTGCTCTGGGGAAAGGACAAGTGAGCTACAAATCCCCCCTCATTATTTATCAATGCAGGGTTCAGTTAAAGTATCATTTACAGTACAACGACCTATCTACCATGGT
The DNA here is from genome assembly GCA_013398295.1 of Chionis minor. Classification (NCBI taxonomy): domain Eukaryota; kingdom Metazoa; phylum Chordata; class Aves; order Charadriiformes; family Chionidae; genus Chionis; species Chionis minor. The sequence continues at coordinate 109,278 of VZSF01009519.1, read as the reverse complement.
AGTACTGGTATATGTCGGCTGGCAAATTGCCTTGCTCACAATTAGGCTACGCTGGAAAAGTTTACAAACTGATGTTTTACCATCAGCGACTGCCTGGATAAGAGCCAGCAATGACGTTTCAGAACAAGATTCAGTGGTTAAAAGAAGATTAAATAAGGTCAGACCTTTCATTATTAAATGTATGGGGTAACACACACTGCTATTACTGCGTGACAACTTTAAGACTAAATAACAAAATCAGGCATTCACTGAGGCACTACGTGTTTTCTAGTAACATCGGCACCGTGAACATACCTACAATCAGAAATAAAGACGCTTTAACTTGTTAAGATTAGCGTAGGCTGGTACTACAGTATAAACAGTCGGTAATGCTTAATGTCTGACTATCATTCAGTATGTAGTGTCACAGAAAATGGGTTAAGGAGTGACCAAATGCTACAGTGGACATGCCCCCAAGTGCAAGGTCGTGCCATACTAGAGATCTGTGAGGTAGCTCCAAGTAAGATGACACATTGATACAGCACAACACAATGCCACGAAGAAATATTAACTCAGCTCCTGGGAACAGTTCTGTCCACTTCATCTGTCTTAATTAGCGGGTCTAATTAACGTCAGCAAAACAGTGCCATTTGGTGCAGCTACTGTGCTTTCAGGCAAGCCTGGGGACCTGTGTGTCGCAGGTGGTAGGTACTCGAGTGGAGCTCAGCCCTCCAGTACACACAGGACGTAGCTGCTGCTGTTAACACCATTTTCTGTTACTCTGGCCAAAGAGCATTTCTAACGCCCCTCTTCCTGCAACCACGTCACATTCACTCTTACTGATTAGCTGCCAAAGGAAAGTTTATTATTAACCCCGACTGTGATCCCCTTGTCTTTGCCTTTACAGTCTCTCTGAATCCCCTGTGAGAGTACATATGACTCTGTTCCTCAGGTCTCTGGAAAAATGAAGATGGAATACATTTGCCAAGATGTGTGAATGCAGAATGCCGTTCACTAGAACGAAGAGGTTTCATATTTGATACCCTGATTAAACTGCATTCTGGCGGATGCTGCCCTGTTCTCCCTTCCATAACCTCAGCCCCACCTCCCCAGATCTGCTCTGCAGTCTCCCTTTAAGCTAAGGCTATGTTCTGTCTTAAGGGGAACTTTGTAAAGTTGGAGTGAAAATAGATTTGAAATCTGCCACCAAATGGCGTGACCTTTCTCTGGGCAGCATTAGCCTTTTTGGTTTTTTCTGTGCTGTCTCTGTGCTCAGCATCAAGTCATGGATCTGCCTCTTCTCTTGCAAATCACTTCATCACTTTCTGTCATAAAAGAGGAACCAGAGAAACAGGAAGAGGGTATCTGCTTATGCATTGAGGACAACGGCAAACTTAAAAAGCAAACCTATCTTAAACACATAAAATGCTGTAATGACTTTCTTGTTCTCCTATTTTTATAAGGCCTGATGCTTCAGAGTCTTAACTCTGCAGGACGGAGACTGTCTATCGTTGTATTTACACAGCAGCTTATTCATTTCTGGCCTGATCCTGGTCTTGACTTCTGGCCACTGCCATAATTAGATTAGCATAATAACAGCAATTAGAATGTTCTTTTTCTAACAGACTGGATAGCTTTGGACATTTGACCTGACCTATTCAAAAGTTAGAGATACGAAAGATCTAAAAAAGAAAAAGACATTTCTGAGGACATAAGAATAAAAAAGATACTCTCGTAATTGCATGTCTAATCTCAGCTCATTACTCCCTCATTATCTTTTAACCTTTGCATCTTCACACTCAGGAGGGAAAAGATTTCTTACTATGTGAAGTCAGTAACAAATCACTTGTACTGATGGTGAAATTCTCTCTCTGTTCTCATTTGTTTGTACCATGAATACAAAGTAATTTGAGGGCCAGACAGTACAAAAATATTAACATCCTATAAGCTCAGCTATGTTTATATAAACTAAATGCCAAGCAACAATATGTAATCTATCACACAAATCACTTGCTTCATGAATAACCTGCAAAGAAGAAGAAGAAAACTTCCAAATCTAAAGAAGCCAGTTCTCAAAGAGGAACATGTGATACCTCCTCCATGCAAAATCAATACATGAAAATAATTCCAGACTCTTTAGATCAGCAAAAAAATAGAACTGGTTTGGACTTACTTTATTAAAGTTTGCGGCTGCTGTGGCCACTGCCCTGGAAGCCGCCGTCCCTCTGTCCTCTCCACCTGACAAGAGCAGCCTCCTAGCCAGACCGTCCCGGGCAGGAATCCCGGGAGGTGCCATGGCTGGTGGCGCCTGGCTGGCAGGGCACGGGCTGCTGGCACAGAGGAGGGTGGCAGCAGTGCTGCAGAGCAGCCACCCCTGTCCCTGCGTCCCCGAGCAGGCACAGCGCTCGGCTCGACGGCGAGGACACAGCCTGGACGGCGTTCTCAACGGCTCCCAGGAGAAAGGGAAAAAGGAACGTACGCGGGATGCTCCAGTATCGGTCTGCTGTCAGAGAATGGAGTTATGGCATGCACTTTCTGAATTTAACCTGATGGCAGTGGCTGGATGTATTTGGGAATATATAAGGTGGGAAAAACCAGAAACAGGATCTCAGATGAGCTAATTCAACTTTTTTTATCACGTCAGCAATCCTTTTGCAGATGATGATGGACCATTTCATTGCTTCTTGATTGGATGCGGAAAGGAATCAACTTTGTAACACAAAAGATGCTGCTTCGGAGATTAATACTAAATTGAATGAGGCAAAGATTGCAATCGCAGCCCTGGCCACGACACCGGAGCAGATGGCAGCCCACGCTAATAACCTGGAAGGAGAGACTGGCACAGCAGAACGCAATGCATTTTAATGAACTCCATTAAAACCATGAGGATCGAGTGTGACTGTATTTAAGTCTTGCTCCTAATCTTGCAGAGTTGGAAGCAAAAAATTCTATTGCCATTAACAACTGCAGAATCAAATTCAGTTTGTAGAATATGCATAGAAATTATTAATGATTTAAAAACCAGAAAAGCTGGAGAGAGAAACAGCATGCTGATCTGTATGTTGTGACCAGATTTATTGAGGTTCCTGATTAGGAATGAAACTATAGAAGGTGAAATCATGTATATTTATAGTAATTTATAATTAATTTCCATTTCCTTTGATTATTATTTATACACAGGAACTGTTTCACTACTGATTCTGGGAGTGACTTAGAACTTCAAGTAACAAGAATGGCATTTGCTCTCCTCAGAAAGACAGTATCCACAGCAACACAGAGATGAGACCAGACACAGGGACTGGTTTGGAATAGATGTAGAAAGTCAAGGGCCTCCCAACGAGTCCTCTGTATCGCTCTGCAGAATTAAGATATTAACATTAATATTTATTTTAAAGTCCTGAACCAGTTCAACCAGCCACACTTCATATATTGCATAATTAACTCTTTCTCAAGAGCTTCCTGTTATATTCTTTACAACCAAGAAACAAACCATGGCCTGATCTGAAGCTGCCTTTTGAGTGATCAGTCTGCTCTACTTAGCAAAGAGAGTGAATTATCTTTCATGAATTATCCTGTTGCAGTACAGAGCGTTTATAGTTCAATGGCTGAAACACTATAAGCACTGGGGTGCTCAGGGATGTTTGTGTGCAGAGTGTAACTATACTTTCAAAGTTATGAAAGCACGACAATACAACGGCTATTAGAAATTCTTATTAATCTGTGCTAGCTATCTGTAAGTGCAATCACAACACTGAGTTGCTGAACCGCCACCTTCTGATACCTGTTCCTGACTTCCAGCCTCTCCAGATACACAGTTGCTCTCACTGATGTAACCAGAAATATGTTCTAACCCGCCCAAAATAGTGCTTTTCATTTGGTTTTCATGCTTCTCAGCTCTTGGGAGCTTTTGACTTCATTGATCACTCTCAAAGAATGATCTCCTGCTTGTTATTACCTTTCTCAAACTTGTACTTCTGATTCACTCTGACATGACTGTAGAACAAATACCACCTTCAAATAATAGTTTGAACACCTCTACTCCTACACACATCTTCAGTTTGATTTCTCATGTCTTCTGTTGTCATTCTACATATTATAATCACTGCTCCTGTAATTCATTCCTTCCTTTCTTCCTATCTTTTTCTTCTGCTGCGCTTAGTGTGCAAGTTACACGTTCAAATAACATAATTAACAAAACAAAGTAACACAACAGCAAATTAACAAAATAATTATTTCTTCACTAGCCATTCTAGGCACTCATCTTTTCTTTCTTTTTTTTTATCATCCTAAGAATCTACAGTATCATCAAAGGTACCACCACACTGATATTATTGCATTAGACGTTCTGGAGCAAACAAGATAGAAATTACTCTTCAACTACTCCTTTTTTTATGCCTGTTGAGTTGCATTGTTGTTTACATCCAACCTCATACTTAATTTCACCACTGGCAGACTAGCTCTGAAGTTAGCAGCAGTCCTGACTGCAGACAATGAGAGTTCTGCTTACCTAAAAATCACAATTAGCTATTTCTGCTACTGTGGAAGTAAAAAAACCAACTGGCTACCGCTATAAATCCTTTCTTTCTCTGAATAACAATTTTTAATAAAAGGATAAAAACAATTTTGTTTATAAAAGACAGTGCTCTATATTACAATTCCTTTCACATCATGTTGGGGTTGACCATGAGATTATAAACTGCACTGACTGCTTTACAATTGGTTTGTGATATACTTTTTCTTTACTATGCTTTTTTCTTTACGGAGAGAAATTCTGTAAAGATTGTATATGTACAAGACCAACAGAATGCATTTTATTACATATCCTACAATCCAAAAAACTAGTTTATTCATCAAATCCATTTAGTTTCCAATTCATCTTAGCTACACTCTAATGGAAAGTCTATATTCAGATAAAAACTAAAATCCTCTTGCATTTCTCTCACATTTAAACCTGGAATCTTTCCAACAGGTAAAAAAAATCAGTAATCTTCAGGTAATACCATAATTTTTCTTATGCAAAAATAAATACTACTTAGAGTTTTATGAACGTATTTTCAAGAGTCAGCATTTTGATAACGATCTAAAAGTTTGTGTGCATACATGTATATGGGCTGGCAATATTTCTATCATTAATTAAGACTATTTCCTTAATTCCTTCTCTTCAGAATTTTTATAAAAGTTTCATGCAGGTATTTTTACTTCGTTTTCTGCAATAACCATTTTTTAATGAATACGTTTGAAACCATTAGTTTGAGATTATCTGCTATAGAGAAAAGAAGTATACTTTACCTATGTTTAACCACAGTACTATCTTAAAGAATAAAAGGAAATTGCATTTGATTCCCTTGTAATTAGAATGAATACAACCTGCCTTTTGAACACAAAGACGTTTAATTATCTGTGTATGTTTTCTCCATAACTTAATTTTGCAAATGTGTTTTACTGGCAAGTTAGTAATTTTCAGCTAGTAAGAAATATGGAATGTCTAAAAAACTCTCTAGCAAGTATATTTGTGGTTCTTTGGACGCTGATGATTTTGTCAGATTTAGGTAATAAGAAACAGCATTTCAAGTAACAGCTCTTTTGTCTCCTTCCACGGATAATTTCATATAGCTGCAGTGCAATGATTTTCTTCATTCGCAATACCTATTTTTCACTAACCTATGAACCACCTTAAAGAAATACGTCAGAAAACTCTTACCCCCCACAGAAATCTGATGCCACGTGACAAACTCTCTAGTGTAATTAATGGTTTGTTCTAATTACCTTCCAGAGCATATTTCATGTCCTGGGCAAAGAGAGTCCACATGATTTCAGCGCTGATTTTTCCCATGTTCAGCTCCTGAGGAAACCTGCAATCAATCACATTACATCAGTTCACCTGCTGCTCGAAATTATGTTTACAGTGGCACAGCAGAAAGGCAAATATTTCCGCAAAATAATTGCCCTAGTATGCACTTAATGCATTTTGTGTTTTGTACAACTGTAAGAACCATCCAATCTTCAAATAAAAATTTCCCTTAGTCTGATGTCGGGGCCTAAGTAAGTAATTAGTTGAATGTTGCACCAATTCCCTCACGAGACACTTTAAACCAAGAAACACCCATCTATCTTGCAGATAACTCCTCAACTTCATATAACTCAGACGGCTTATAAAAAACCTCCAACAGTTGGCTCCGAAGTTTAGCTGCTACAGGTTTTCCTTAATTCCCTTATTACACTGGAAAATAGCGAAGCTGGCTGTGAAGCTACATTGGTTTATACTAGCTGAATCCAATTCACTGTTTGAAGACATTCACCTTGAAGTATGGATAAAACAGTAAAGAATGTAAAAGGCAGAAAAATGGGTACTTCGAACAAAAGCTTTTAGTTTAGCCATCTTGGAAAAACAGTCCTTTTTATATATTTTTTGCTGTTATCAAGTAAGAATTTTACTGCAACTTTTTCATAGATCCCAGATGCTTCTTATTCCGTGTAAAAGAAAAGCTTTAATCTTTCACCATTAGCTACTAGCAAAAGCTGACGTTTTAGTGACAAATCCTGTATGTTTCACATCACATTTAAAAGGAGAGCTATTTGCTATTTGTCTGTCCTTATTTAAAAAAAAAACCAAACCCCAAACAAAACCCAAACCAACAACCAAACCAACAACCAACCCAACCCAAGGCCCGAGCGTGTCCTTCCTGCGGGCGCGGGACTGACATTGACACGAGCAGCTCCCGGGGCACGGGCAGCCCGGCACAGAAGCGGCGAGCGGTTGGCGCCGCGGGGCGCAGGGCTGCTCACCGGCAATGCGGAAAACCAGCCAAGGCCACGCTCAGGAGGAAACACACAGAGCTGTGTGGCTTTTGTCCGGAGTTTGCTATACCGCTTCACACTAGCTGAGAACTTGATCCAAAGGATTTTGAGCTTTTATTGAAGCACTCATCAAATTCAGAAAATATTCTCTAATAATTTTTGTAAAAATGTAAATGTTTTTCTTATTGCTGCAGAAAGAATGAGAATGATGTACAAGTTTAAGATAACAGCAATATAATCTAAGTAATGTATTCTTTCCAGAATTCTTTCCGGTGACATATTTGACCCCGATTGTATCTGCAAAGAAAAATTACTTAAACAGCTCATTAGCTCTGTCGCTTTAATGTGAAGCAATTGCTAGCTCAGATCACTGATATGCCTTCATTATGCTAATGGCTGCTCAATTACAGAACTTTGTATTAATTCTGTTAACACAAAATTAATTGTTGGTCAAAAGCTCAAATGAATTTTAACTATAACTGTCATGATTTCTTTACCTTCAGTCCAGTCTGAGTGCTCTCTTAGCAACAGACTTGAACTTTGACAAAGTTGCTCCGAGGAAATATTTAAAAATTGGATTCATATTGACACTATCTTTAATTCGTAATGCAAAGCTGGCCATAATGCAGGGCTAAGGGTGATAAAAATGCATTTGTTTGATTAATGGTACACATATGTGTACACGTTTTAACTTGTGAAAACACATGCCCACACAAACTGCAACTACCTTTCCACTACGTTGCTGAAATTACTGCAGTTTGATACACTATCCTCGATTTACCCCCCCTGACTTCAGTTAGGTACCTCAAGTTCATGCCCAGAGACACTGACTTCTGTGTCCCCGAGAAATATAAACCTAATGCCTAATCATCAACTGGACACACCAGTGAAATCCCAGGGTATGGATATTTGCAATTCTATCATTCCATGGATACATTTTTGTATACATCCTTTTTCATTTTAGCCAACACAGCAACCTCTTAGCAGGAGATTACTGTGACAAAAATGATCATGCAACAGAAAGTCCACTACGTTTTAGTACAAAACTTTCACTTTTCACATGTAATAAATTTCTCCATGACAGCTATGATACCTGTTGGCGTATTCATCAGAGTCTCAAACAGTAGATTTTTAATTTGTCCAAGGTAGGCTGGTAATGTAATGTGGACAGTTAACCTAATCAACATTTTCAGCCAGTGAAACTGATTTAACATGCTAATGAACTAGCACCTAATATGCCCACAGATCTCATTTTGCCGAGATATTAGCCACAGAATACACTTCTCCAAGCACTAACATGGAAATGACATCACGTAGCTTGCCAGGGTTCAGCCAGACCTTATTTAATGCAAGTTTCCTACAGTATAACAGTGGCACTTCAGGTAACATGATCCGATTCAGAAAGCAGAACTACTTGCTTATCCCACTGTCACTACAGAACTTTGGCCCCAGCACTATCCCAGCCCCTTCCCCACTGACGATGCCACTGCTTTTCCCCTTTCTGCATTCCCGAACACCACTCCTATCAGAGCAGGTAATAGGAGGAATCCTATAAGCAAAGCAAACTTCCAGTTTTTGACACCATCTTCACAAGCTTGAATGTTTGCTGCTGCAGCTCCCCAGCTCAGACAGGTATGCACAATGGAAACGGTGACAAATATTGTTTTCCTGCATTGAAATTAACCATTTCACATTGATTCATGGCTTGCTTTTATCCTGTCATTCATATGACTTGTGTTGACACAAGAAAGTAAGCTTTATTCTATTACTCTGCTCTGCATTCTTTATCCTGTTCTCTGATGTACAGCAATTTGAGACAGTACATCTTGTATCACAAAACTAGCCCCAGGATGCTTATTAAAAAAATATTTATAAATATTTCAAAAATCATTTAAAAATTACAAAAACCTTATAAATGCCTTGCAGAAATCAATAGCCGTTATCACTGTTAAAATTCCTTTTGTATACACACTAACTATAATGGCTGAAAACTGAATTGTATGGAGACATTAAAGCTGTATGCTGTAGACAGTTTGATTTTAAATTTTTCGAGTATCATTAGTTTACAGAGAGTTGGCCAGAGATTATCAGAGTGTAATTCACACAGAATTTCTGCATTAATTACTTTTTAAATGGAATGTAAGATCTAAATAATTTTATATTTTTCAAACAATTCCTGCATTTGCTAACATGAAAATCTTGGGATTCTTTTAATGAATATTGTACAAAGTGTACAGGATTGACATCACACATTCAAAAGATTTGCTCTGAATCACAACAAAAAGGAAATAAAGCTCAGACCGGGGTCGACAAGCATCACAGAATCGTGATAGAGCAATATTTTGTCCTTAACTAGAAAGGCTATAATATTGTGGCTACTATCTCAGCCATCAGCTGGCCAACGATGACCGCGATACACTCTGTCTCTAGGCATCCAGTATTGGCCACATGGACAGAAGACTGGACACCGTTTGGAGCTAATGCAGCTATTTTTATAGAAGTTTTCAACAATTTAAGCTGGAATGGGCATCTGAAGGTCATCTAGCTCAAAGCAGAGAGAACCTCAAAGTTAGGTCAGGCTGAATCCTCACCGCCTCCAAACACTAAACTGACACAACCTTCCTGGGCAACGCACCTCAGTGTCTGACGCCTCTCACTGTGCAACGGGGACTTGTGGCTGTACAGCTAACATGAGTTTCACGATCAGAAAAGTGTACTCCTGCCTTTTACTGTGCACTTCTGGAAGTGGTTTGACCCTGTCTTTTCCTTAGAACATCTTATGAGGAAGCTGAAGAGTGCAATCAGCACTGCCCTTATCCGTATTTTCCTCAGGCTGTACACACTGCTCCCTCAGCTTCTCCTCACACATCACGCGTTCCAGCCCGCTAATCGTCTTGGCCGTCCTCCGCTGCAGCTCTCCGGTTTTAGGTCTGTTTTGTACTGGGAAATCAAGACTGGAAACAACCATCCCAATGCCGTGTCACAGAAGGAAGCAATCGCTTCCTTCAGCCCGTAGGCTGGGGTCTTCCTAATGCAGCCCAGCACGTTCTTACGCAGAATACAACGCGCTGTGCTGGCAGCTTTATTCATGAGGGCGGCAGGATTTGGTCTCTTCTTAAGGTCCTCAAATTGCTAAAAAGGCAGCTGAGCTTTTCATAATACTGTGTTTTGATTAACATTCCTCTGTTGCATGAAACTTGTTTTATTAACAAAGGTCATGGTTTCTAAGAGCTCCTTTATCAAAGCCTGAAAAGAGGCAATTAAAAACACCATTGGAATAATAAAAAAAAGACCTCTGAGATCTCCATTGATAAAAAAAAATTGAAATCCAAATGACCTTTTAATTTTGTATTCAAATCAAACAATCACTTACATATTTTAAATATAAACCCAAGAGAAATACATTGAAATAGGGATTTTAAAACATGTCAAATTATCCAAAAAAGTCTTGATTATCCACTTCATTTCCATTTGACAGAGTTCTTATGCAAGTGTAGGCATACTAAAATAGATTTCAAGAAAATAAGTTAAAGCATTGTAGAACTTCAAATAGGCCATTTTTTAATGTACTTTGTTGAATGTAGCATATCAGAAGCAGAAGCTTCCTTCCACTCTTCCCCCAAGTGTGTCAAAAGTGAGGTTCTTTATTCCGTTAAATGTCACGGTGTCTATCAGTGATGCTGCTTCAGCTCCACTAATTGCAGCAGAGGTGGCACCAGTCAATGTTTTAGGCATTTCTTATACCACACCCCAGACCTTGTGTTGATGGGCATGGAACAGAAGTCGATTGAATTGATCTCTGTGCTGCTCATAATGCAAGATACCTTCCTCTCTCAGCTGCAGTACTCTTAGGAGCCAGGGTGCAAGCCAGCGGTAGTGAATCTCACCAGGCACCATGACCTGCACCTTCTGCACCGTGTCACACAGATACTGACTGGGCAGGTCTCCTTTAGAGGAGCAGCATCAGTGATTCCAGCACAGGTGTGAGGAGGGTGTCACGTCTGAAATCTAATGCCAAACGCCCATCAGCACCTCTATGGCAAGAACAAATGCCAATACAAATTGGTCCTGCCAGGGCAAGGCAAGAAACCAGCTGTAAATGACAGGCTTGAAAGGAACGTTCTGTTTAAGTGCACCAGCAGGACTGCTTGTGTGAACAATGTGTGAAATGTCTGTATTATTTCAATGAATATGATGTTAATTTTTGTTGATTTGATTGTTACGAAACAATCTGGCATACAGTGACAAGCCGGTCAATGCCTGCAGGACTTTTTTCCAGTCTTTATTCTTCTAGGAAAGAATCAAGAATGCTTCCAAGCGGCTCACTGCTTGTTACTGGACAAGTAACTGTTACTGGAGTTGCAAGTAACTGTAAGTTACTGGAGTTACTGGACAATACTGGCAATTTTCACAGTATGCTTTTAGTCTCTGTTACTTGCTGGGTGGTTTGTACCTTACTGAAGGGAAAGGCTAAAAATTATGTCCTGTCTACTTCACAACTTGAGACTGCAGAATGCTGAGGAAGACTTTATGTATGTATGTACTATAGACAAGTGCAAGCTTTTTTCCCCGTGGGGAAGTGTAACTGGTATGGCTATGGCATGCACCACTCCTGCCACAATTTTCCTTATCCTTTACGCATAAGTAGTCACGTTTACTTTGATTTGGTTACTCATGTTTCTAAGATTACTCATGTAACAGTAATATATAATTTATTATTTGAATTACAGTAGCATTTAGAGGCTTCTGGTAGGTTTAAGTAATTACTATGCAGGAACTTTTAAATATGTAATAAGAGAAAAATCACTGACCTTCAAAACTCACAGTTTAAAAAGACAAGACAGACAATGGGGAAGAAGACAAAGTAGAAATGACTCGCTTAAGATCCCATGACAGGTGAATGTCAGTCAGCAAGAGAACTTAAGCTTTTGAATCTTCCTTCTGAGCCTTCTGCCCAACCAGGAGAGGGTTCTAGTTTGCTTTAATTTACATACACATACTATTACATGAATATTCAGAGAAAATGTGAAATGAGTAAGAGCAGAAAATTCCAGGTGATCTATTAACATTTGATATTTATCTCCAAGTACAAGACTCCCAAAAAGCTCTTCTTCTCGTGCTCCCAGCTTGCACTTTGTCAGAGAGATGCACTTGGTGTTGTCAGCCGTATTTCACTGTCTGCCCAAACTGCCAGGCTGAATTATCAGTGTTATGAAAAATGCTTATGTTAGGATTGTATGCAATAAGCAGTAATGTACACTGCAGAGAACATGACTGAGATTTTATTATGCCTGCTATTCTCTGATATTAATCTGTTCAGATAGTTTTGTTTCAAGGTATATTATGTACATTTAATATTTTCAACACCCTCTTAATTTTCTAATTCTGATATCTATACATCTAGAGGTAAAGAAGGAGGAAAAGAGCCTACGCTTGACATTTGTGGCCACCATTAAAACTGCTTGGAGGACCCTAAAAATAGTATTGTAAAAAGGAAGACAGCATCTTATAAATTCCAAGTTACATAACATTCCTTCATGTTATAATGCTAAAATCAGTACTTGAAGACCATAAGTACGACTTTTAATTTGTGCTATAAATAGTTCTGGTACAACTTGAATTTCATCCCAAATGCCAGCAGCAACAGTAATGGTTTTTTTCAACTGCAATATATCTTTCTAGCTAAGAATAATAACAAAATAAGGTATATAATTCTATTTGTTTTCCCTAAAAGTGACCTTTACATAGAATACTCAGACACTGCTCAAGAAGGTCATATGCTACAGTTCATAGCAGTCAGCACTGACTTACCTGCATTTGGGGCCACAACTGAAGGCAAATTCCAACATATATCAAAACACACGCACAATTGAAAGCAAAAATTAGTCAAAGCATTAAAATATAAAGAAGAAACAAGCCCCCTAGAAGAGCCTTTTAAATTCACTATATTTAAAAAAATTCATAGCCAAATTCTTCACAGACACAGGTAGTGTAGAAGTTCTCTGGTTCTCTTACAAAATACACAATTAGTCTCACATGCAGGGCTGATTCTCCTTTTCTTACAAGATTTGATGCAAGAGAAACTTACAGATGAACAAGCTCAGTGAAAAACCATCCCTCACTAAAAGACTGAAATTATTATTCAATTCCAAACAGGCTACAGACAGCTCAAGGATTTCTTAGCATGATTTATCGCTGTGCACAAGATGTTAATGCATGTTAAAGCTGGGGCTTTAGCAAAAACTAATCCAAATAACGCCAAAGGGCATACCAAGCACTCCGGCAAGCTCAAGAGAAAGAGATCAAGTCTTCTCATACGGTAAAAAAAGCCGGACTGCATAAGAAACTAGTCAAATAGTTAGTCATAACTCAGGTGGATAGTCTAGGGTTTATTTTTGCAACTCGAAGACAGATACCATTTCTAAGGTGTGTGAGCTGCAGGCAGAAAAAGCCTGAAGAATTTTTAAAACGGATGGTGATAGAAATGGAAGACAAAGAGCTTACTGGCTGCGATACTGCAGTGCAGTGGCTCATCCGATCTTCTGAGCAAGGAGATGGAACCAAGAATCTAGGTACGTCTTTACGTAAATAAGCTCTGTCTCCTATCACATATTTCTTACCCTAATGAAAACAGCATTTCATGTTCCTTGATTTCAGATAAAGGCATGGGCAAAAAAAAGCAAACTTATTTCTCTTTTTCCTAAGGTCTATCTTAACTGTACTCCAGGAATGCAATTACTGGAGTAAATCCCAAGTCCTCCCTCAGATCCAATTCTTTGAAAGAAACCCAAGAAAGAAATTAGGGACTTCATTGTATTGTACAGAATCTTGTACCCTACTCAGAGGAAGGAGATATATTTGAAGGAATATATGAGAGACATTTATCAGAAAAGAAGTATGCATCCCTGAATTTCTCCATCGAGTTGGAAGGACAGTTAACAGCATTTATGTAGGGTCTAGTTTATATGAAGGCCTTTTCCTTTTGAGATAGTTTGTTCTAAAAGGATGATGGTAGCCATGATCTGCTCTCACGAGCAGAGGCACTGTAGCTCTGGACGCTGTAAAGCATCACAGAAAGGAGATAGGCTCCTTCCAGTCTCCTGCATTATGAGGATCTGCCTCATAGTCATTATCAAGCTCATTATTCTACAATTTGGTTAATCCCTCATCATTGTGGTAATGAAGCACATCTGTATCGTCTACACACGCTGTCCTTTTGTGCACTGTGAAGCCTGTGATCCAAGAGCTATACATCATGGAAAAGTTGGGGTTCTTTCCTGTGTGTGAATCCACACAAGGATTTGTGTTTTCTGTTGTTGTGGAGTCAATCTTCTCTCTGCTCCCTGTGTCTAAGCATTTACTAAAATACGTTTCCATCCTTTGTATACTTTAGTGTTTATGGGCTATATGCATATTTAATTCCAAGTTGTCTCTGAACGTCCTTTCTAATGTCCATGCTAGTTTCCATACTTAGAGAGACTGCTGGGTATCACAGAGCTGTCATTGTTACGGGTATTATGCAACTGTCGTAGTTATTGTTGCGGTGTTATTATACAGGAGACGTTAGCAAAGCTTAACACACACCACAAGCATACAGAATTTCCCACATGCTGAAGATAAATGGCAACAGCAGCAGCTGACTTATTAAAAGGAAGCAATAATCAAAGGTTAAATTCTAAAGCATGTATGCAAGGAAGGAATTTTGTATTATTTGTATTTTATCACCTTATTTTTAGGTAAAAAGACTTGACTTTTGCAAACTGTTTCAGAATTTGGTCCCTAAGCAGCAAATATCAGCCAAATTTCCCATGCAAACACTCCATATTATGTTCCTAACCTTTGTAAAAGCCACACATTTTCACATTTCTCAGTGAAACAAGAGGACAACCAGGAGAGCACTCTATTACTCATTGTTTCCTCTTGCTACAATTATTTCTCTCTCATAGGCCATAATTTTCCCAATTTCTCTGTCATTCCTAGTGACACTATAAAATCTCAGTTTATCCAAAACATTGCTATTAAAATCACCTTCCTCACTTGCATGACAGTCTTTAATCCTCAACTCATGTCAACCATACAATACTATTTGGTGTAACTTCTTAATAAACAGAATTTGCTAGGTTTTCATGAGAAATAAATTAACCATTAAGTTGCCTGAACATGATCATTTTCCATGTATTTCCAAAGATACTAAACTGAATATAAAAACTAGTCACTTATGAATGTCTTCTCTCTATTGATTTTAATTAAGCAACAATTTAATGAAAACTGTTTACAGTGGCTAGGTCTAACAAAGTGCTATATATAAAACCACAGATCAATGGAATAAAATTGAACTCAGCTGAAAGAAAACAAGAATCAATGTATGAAGCAAAACGTAAATAAAGCCCAAAAGCATTTATCCTAGATAGTACTGCATGTCTCCAGTTCAACCCTAAACTAAGGAATTCCTGTCACGACAACTAAAAATTATTTTTCTTAATTTCTGCTGTCAAATCTGCAGTCTGCTACATTTTAACAATACCGAAGTCCCTGGATCTCAGACGCACGTTCTCAGAACAACTCCTATTCCATACTCGGCGGGCTCAGTCTCATTCAGTGCTAAAGAGAGTCTGGTCCGGGTGTGCGAATACACTCATTTTTGTGCTGTGCACACAGCAGCAGGTTACACTGCACTATCCATGGAGTGCTGGGCACGGCCACTGCTTCACTAGTTCGTAAGACGAAAGTTCTATCTGATTTTGGAAAATAAATATTCTATTTAAACTGTGAGCACAGAGTTCACTTATTCTCACTCTTTGTGCTCTATCCTCCACCTCTCCAAAGTTTTTATTTTTAACCAAAGCAATGTTCCTTTTCCTGAAGAAAATATGATGGAAAAGACAGATCCTTTATACAGTCTATATAACTAATCTGGTCTTAAAGCATACGATACATTGCTGTATGAGAAAATGACAGCGGGTCTCGTGAAAGAACAGAACAGAACAAACATCCTGTTTGTTCAACAGGATAATGTTCACCAGTTTAATGAAATAAGTGATGCTCATATGCTTCCACAGAATGAAGTGTCCTGGTGGACAAGCAGCTCACTATGAGTGAACAGGCTGCTGCTGTGGCAAAGAAAGCCAACAGAATGCTGGGCTGCATCAGCAATGCGGGCATCACTGGCAGAGATAAATAAGTTATTTGCCCAACTCTACTCAGCGCTTGTCAGGCCACACCTGGAATACCGTGTTCAGTTTTGGTCCCTGCTATCCCAAAAAAGATGTGGACCGGCTGGAGAGGGTCCAGAGAAGGGTCACCAAGACGACCATAGGACTGGGAAGCCTGGTATGTGAGGAAAGGTTGAGAGAATTGGGTTTGTTCGGCCTTGAGAAAAGGCGGCTTAGGGGAGACCTTATCACCATGTTCCAGCATTTAAAGAGTGGCTACAAAGAAGGTGGAGACTCCCTTTTTACAAGCAGTCACATGGAAAAGACGAGGGATAATAGGTAATAGCTAATAGGTACAAGTTACTACTGAGGAGATTCAAATTGGACACAAGGGGAAATTTTTTCACTCTGAGAACAATAAGCTATTGGAATAATCTCTCCAGGGAAGCGGTGGATTTCTCTTCTCCGGATGCTTTTAAGATTTGGCTGGGCACGGTGCTGGGCCATCTTGTCTAGACCGTGCTTTTGCCAAGAAAGGTTGGACCAGATGATCCTTAAGGTCTCTTCCCTGGTATGATTCTATGAAGTACTAAATGAAAGTATGAAACACACAGTGATCACAGAGGAAAAAACCCAGATCCTTACATTGCCAAGATGTAACAATCAGTAAATAGCAAATTTAAAAGTCCCACCAGAGCTGTCCTGTTTCTTAAATTTGTATTACAACACCACACATAACTACTCTGTGTGCCACACAATTAAATGGAAAGCTTTCTACTAAAAATGTGTAGAGGCACAAAGTTTAGATGTTGCTTTCCATGGACAGAAGCACATTTCAGTTGAAGATTTTGTTCTTGATTTGTTGTTCCTTTTATTGAACTGATATTTTTATTTTGACAGCAGTTTCTGCTGTCTCGCTGTGTGTACAATGCGTATTTGACAAGTGCCAGGAAGTCCTAAATTTGCTTGTGAATCAGGTTCCAATCACATTTTACTTTGTTTTAAATAGTAGAATGAGAATTTTACAACTTAAATACTAGACTTCATGTTTTTCCCTTGTCAAGTTTCTTATGTCATATAACATCTGCAGATTGCCCACACGACTCCCACGGAATGGTCCGGCACAGTCTCTCAGTAGCTGCAGTGCTTGTTGAGGCAATCATGTCATGTTTCATCTCGATTCATCGTCTGACACAATTCAAACTGCCCTATCACAGCATCTTTTTTGCCTCCAAGCTAGATATAAAAACAGGGTTTCCAAAACTGGTCAAGGAAAAAATTCTGGGCAGTATTATATTATTGTGAAAACTCCTATCAGGATGCCTGAATGTCTCCTGAGGATCTTCAGTAACCTCATTTCTACAACAGGATTCAAATGGTCGTAGGCCTGAATACTCCACTGAGACACTGCATGGCCATAATTTCTGATAAGGAGTCGCAGTTTTGCAATATTCTTATGCATTCAACTTATAGTTTCCTTTCATCCATTTTCTTTCCTGGGCTAAGCAGGGGGAAGAGGCTGTTTGTCATTTTTCTTATGCTCTTTTTACATCCTTCTTTTGGGTTAGGAGGAGCTTTTCTTTAAAAAAAATAAGATGTATCCAAAGCAACTCTGACCAGTTTTTCGTATTTTTCCACCCGCAACCTCTTCATCTCTTGATCCTGATGTCTCCTATTTCTCAAAGACTATTTGTTTCCTCCGTTCACCTTCCCACTTCCAAAATAACAGTGAAAATGAGAAAGAAGTCTCACACACAAACTCCCTCCCTTGATCTGCCCCAACTGCACCCACTCCTGATTCTCTTTTCACATTTTACACAATCTCTTTAGGGAATCTCCTAATCCCCTCAAAGGAACTCCGTTCTTTATCCCTTTCCTTTCTGCCTTATGTTTGCATAAAAATATAGTCAGAATGATTTTTAAGATAATTAACCCCCAATTACTCTTGTTTAATTTCGATGAAAAGACTGAAGTAAAACACACATATATATTTGTTCCAGTTAGATGTTTTATATTTGTTATACAGTCAGACAAAAAAATGAGCTTTCGTTAACAGAGGAAATTCCCACTAAGTTGTATAAATGGAGTAAACAGGAAAAGTTTTCTTTCCTCTGTAGGGTAAGAACTTGTTCCTTAAGAAGGCTGGTGTAGGAAATGATTGAACAAAGAGATGTTTATTACCCAAGACTGAAACAATCCTTCGTTTATTTAAAGGAAAGGAAGGCATCAGAAGGCAATGAAGTATCTTCCACCTTCTGGTTATCACCAGGAGGTTTCTCTGGTAATTATACTGTGGGTCCATAAAGAAGCATGGTGCCTTTCATCAACAGACCAGCACATCTCCATGTGCAGAGTGCCCTTCACAGGACATACCCTAATCTGGCTGAGGAAACAGACCTGCTCCTGCTCCTCTCCAGACCGCTCCATTAAGCGCCACTGCAGACACCTCTATTGCTTAGCCATAACACAGATAAGTTTTAACTTTGGCAGAAATCACCACAGCTAGACTATGCCCAGATTTTCTACAATCGCTCTGTAAAGTAGCTCCAAAGAGCTAAAACTTTTCCCCAGGCCCTCATCATGTCACATTTCAATTAGTGCGACATCCGTTTACCCAGCCTTAACACGTGAAATGCGTTCCTTTGTGCTCCTCCTGTGTATTTCATTTTCAAACCCCAGCACTCTGTCTGTCTCCTCCTCCTGTGTTGATGGATTTGCCCTCTCTTCTCTACTAGTGTATCAACCAGAAGTTATTCAACTCGTCTTGGTTATTGACTGTACCTCCCTCATCCATTACACTTTCAATTCTGAGAAGTCAACTTCCATCTCTGGTAAGTCCAGGATATTGCTCTCCGTTTTATATTTTTCAGGTCAGCCTAGCTAGGCTTTCTCTCTAGCCAATCATAAATTTGGAGAGGGTCTTTTTGCAAGGTTTGTTATTCTTTTACAAATACATTGCTAAAGCTCTATTATAACGCCTAAAAAAGTCTCAGCACGATTTGAACACCTTGTGTGCCAAGATACTACAGCAGCATTTATACTATCACACTATTTCACTGAGCCTTCCCTTCTGTCTATCCATTTAGTTCTCTTAGATAATATTTCTCTACTTCACTTTTTGGGATGGTTCATATACCATGTGTCTTTAGTGCTCCTAGAACAAAAGGTTATCTTTCCACAATCACAGCACTAAGTCTTTATCAAACTATGTCAATATTATATTCTGTATTTTTAAAAATCTCTAGCTAGATTGCATTTAAAATACAACTACTGATCCAGGTGTATTTTCTGTCCTTATTTTAATAAATGCATGATTCTTAATTTTTATGGGGAAAGTAATTACTTACTGGTTCAAAACAGGTGTATACGCTGTTTTATCTTCATCTATGATGGTGACCATCAGAGTAATAAGCTGTGCCCAGAAATCCAGATTCTTTGTTGTCGGACCCTGTTCTTCTTTAGGAACTTCTTGTTTCTTACCCTGTTTTAACAAGATTGAATATATTTTCTATCAGAGAAATCAGAGAAAAATATTATGGCATTTCCACCTACAGATTATTATACGGTTAGAAAGAGCCATGTATTAAGAATCTCTAGAAATTTTGGACAAGGACTGTCTATCCAGCTTAGAGCAGACCGTATAACAGACTGTACCTGGCCGCGGACATATATCAAAAAACATACACAGTGCAAAGACAGCCAGGTCAGCAAAGATGATCAACTGAGACTTGGTTTTGAGTGCACGTCCACACTTTTAATTAAACACATTCTTAAATTCTTTGTTGTGCTGAAACTGAGTGCAAGTAAAATTGTATGATGAGGCAGAACGTTTTTGCCCTACGTAATACATCCTGAAAAAAATCAATGATAAGGAACATTTCTTGCTTTGCTTTGGATTATATGCTGAAGTTACTGGGTGCCTAACAGCTGCTACGCTCTTCACTCTAAATGAAGCAGCAGTTAAATTTCCCTTAATTTTTCAACAGCCAAAATAAAAAAGGCTATTTTTTGCCCGAAGTATTCTGCACGGAGATTTTCTAAAGACTCACAAATCAACTGGCAGAACCACAATATGCATGTCTAAGAGAGACAGAGGAAAACACTGCAAAGTAGGAGGGGGAAAAAGGAAATTCTTGGACACATAAATATACCAGGAAAAAGTACACAGGAATATCCAAAAGAGAGGTTTATGAAGGAATTGCCTTGCCAAGGATTTTAAAGCTGTGAGCAAAATCAGTCTGTTATTTGATTCCTTTTCTACCCAGGGACATGGAATTTTTGTAGACTCCTTGTAAATGAAGAGGACTGCAACCAGTTTCCCATCCAAAGCAGAGAACCTGAGATGCCCCATTACATTTCTGTAACAACCACGAGAACAGACTTGACACACTGATGTATCAGATGGATTACCAACATGACTCTCCAGTTGGTAATTAAAAGTTGTTATTGTCTTTATTCCTCTTGACTAAAAGCCTGCTTTTTGCACCTTTTTATATAGTTATAAGTAGTAATATTCATCACTTAGAAACTTTTATTGAGAATTTTATACTTTTTAATCTCACTAAAATGTGCATTTACAGCTAGATTTCATGTCGCCAGTTTTGATTTATGAATTCGTAAGTCTATGATTTCCCAGACGAAAGTATTTTTCAGTTCTTCGCTTGACAGAAGGATCAGATTCCTTATCAATGTCCAATAAGTAACTTAACTGCAGGGAACCAAATACTAAAAGAACTATTTTTATCTCTGTATGGATACGCACACACACAAAATTTCTGATGCAGAGGTATGCCTGCACATGCAGGTCTCTTCTGCACAGCTGTCAGACATCGAAATGGGTCTTTTTCACTCAACTAGTAAGCCAGAGAAAATAAACATGCCTATCATTTTGCAAGTTTAAACTTATATTCCCCGTACGTCTCATTTCTAGTTTAAATATGATCACTTCAATGGACCCTGTATCTCTTTGAATAGATAGGACACTGTATCAGCGTCATAGTGAATTAATTGTTATCTTAACCTCAATTAACTTTTATCTATTCACAGCATTTATAATGGCAGAAAGGGAATTTCAACAACACTTAATTGAAATGGTTTTTGTGGTCACTGTGGAATATTTTAGCAAAGTATCATTAATCACACTGTTACATAGCTGATCTACACATGCTCTGGGTTTGGTGTCTAAAGCAACTGACCCCAGGTGAGGCTCCTGAGCAGTCACAATGGATGGTGTGACCAGGATCACCAGCAATTTACAGCCACACAGGCAAACGAGAGTGCTCTTCAAAACAGAAATCAGTGTTGGAGCATTAATGTTACTCACAAGGGCGTTCCTTCCTAAACATTATATTTTTATTAAAAGACCTTGTTTCTGTATCAAAGGTTTATTTATAATACATCATTTTTTTCTCAGAAGCTAGTGCATGTTTAAGCCAAACCAGCTGAAGGGCAGTTGTAGAAGACAAAGCCAGATCCTATTAGTCCAGCATCTTATCCAAGAACTATTATTTCACAGAAAAAAACTGCAATGGTATGTAGCTGAGACAGCTTTTCATGATTGAGAATGTAAATAATGTAAAATTCTTTCCTTTAATACAGATAGCAAAAAGTAATTACTTTACAAAGTAACAGTTGCACAAGTAGGTGCATTCTACAAAAATTGTCTGCCACAGAAATATGAAAAATCATGATGATCCTTTCAAAATCCCCAGAGAAGGCTTTTTTTAAATAGTGGCACATTAACAAATGCAGTTTTATTCTCTGAACGCGCATACTCTGCTCAGGCCCAGTTGTAATTTCCATTCTTTATCCTAAAATCTAATTAATGGGTTAGAAATGCTAAGAATCATTCAAGTTGCTTTTACTTTAATTGTTATTATTGCTGGCATTACTATTTGTTTTATGTGGTTTCTAGCAACAGATGCCTTCACAGAAGCATTATAATGAGGTAAAACAATGTTGGAAGTTTGATTACATTGATTAGTTACAAACCTGCAAAACTAACAAAAGAAAGTTCCATCTGGGCATAAAAATTAACTTGAAACAGAGCTATTTTCATATCCAAAAATTTCAGTGATACAATTTGTTTGGCTTGAAAATGTTTCTATTAGCATAACTGAGAGGCATAGGAAACTGCACAACAGTGCAGAAGTGCGTGGGAGGACAGCATCAAACAATTATATTTTAACGCTTTCTAAATGAAGTGAAACACCCTTTTAGAGGCACTGAAGTTTAATTTCTATACAGCTTTGCTGAAGTCTGCTTTGGTGACATGGGTTCACCAACAGTCTGTTGCAAACAGTCTGTAAGAATATCCTCTTATGAAATGAAGGTTTTCCTTCTCTGTGGTCTCAAAAGAAATTTACCTGCTCTGATTTTGAGCCGATGCTAATAGCCCTCGGCTCAGCCCTGCGATTTGGTCCCATACCCGACCAGCTCTCAGTACACCGCACGCCTTTGCTTCAGGCAGTGACACCGTATGCCCTTGCACTGCACAGTGTATTTACAGTCTACGCAAAAGTTGTGGAAAGGCCTTTTAAAATGCTGACATTAGGTAAGTTTGCACATAAGCAAAGTCTATGCTTACAGCAATTTGCACACAAAATTTCTGGAGTATACACATCATTAACTATGTGGTCGAAGCAGAAAAAGCTTATCTTGTTAATATAACGGTACCTGACAACAGTTGACTGCTATGCACCCCGAGTTAACATCAACACTTGAAGAGTATAAGGCTTTGGGTAACAAACCACTTTGTTCATCTCTTCTGATGACAATCCTACTACTCTTCCTTACTTCAAGGTTGAAGGTCTATGGCTCTTCCTACTTTCTTTTCCCAGATCTCTACTGCCGCTGAATGATGACCTGCTCTCTTGACTTTCTAACCAGGGTTCTCAGACAAGCTCCTCGCAAGCAATTTTATGTGTAAAATTGGTCTTTCTCTGAGAGAGAAGCCTCAGAACGGGGTTTGAAATATCACAGCAAAAATGCATCCTTCTGCTGTTCTGAAGTGCTTTATCAAAGGGTTTTCTGTCACTGTGGCTAACGTGCTGCCCATCAAACAAAATGCTACAACATCAGGAGAGGTCTCTAAGTACCCTCTGCACGCAAATTTGAAGAAGTTGGAAACTTTTCAGTGCATCTAAAGCACTTTGTTAAATATAACGAAGTGCCTCCCAAGAAGCATTACTTGGCACGGAGATTTGTATACCTAAAAAATAGGACTCTGGGGTAAACAGCTTTCACCACTGCACAACTTTATTTCACCCTTCATATTTTTGAATGTGTTTGGAGATCACAAATCACATCCTTCATGATTCAATTCTTATAGTATTTCTAAAAGAAATTAGTAATCTAGTGATTTTTTTTTTGGTCATTTCTACTAAAGCAAAAGAGGTACAGCTTCAAAAGCAACTGAGTGGCTTGGGTTCCCAAATCCCAGCTGGAAAAATGACCAGGGACTCACAGTTGAGTACAGCAAAACCCAGTCAGCTCTCAAACCACAGGTCCATCTACGTGCTAGCCTACAGCATCTTGCTAACACAGGAACTCCGATTCCCACACGCTGGGATACTGTTAGTACATTATTGACCTGCCTTTAGGTGTTACACCTCTGAGCAGAGACAATCCACTGTGCTGCTACAGCTGTGTAACGCCTGGCTCCAGAGCCAGGTCACTTGTTGCTAGCTCCGTGCCTTTTGCACCATGCGTCAGTGTGACAACACACACAGCTGAGTAACAGACGAAGAAACGGTCTCAAAAATCAGGTAAAATTTCAATACTATTCTGCTGAGCAGGTGTCAAATATAGTGGTTTTTATCCCAGTGGTTTTTCCCAGTACACTGCTGCTACTAGTCATGAAATGATTTGTACTGATCAAGAGCTCTTCAGAGAACAGGAAGAGTTTGATTTGCATTGTATTGGTTTCACTCAGTGGAGAAGAATGCAAAAAGAATTACTGAAGGGACTTCAGTCATTGTGAGCATTGACCGAGATGTCAAGATTTTTTTTTCTTAAGAAAAAAACCAGCAACGTATTTGTAAATTGAGTCAGAAAGTTATCAAAGGGCTTCCTAAACTACTTTTTCAAGGCATTATTTTTTTCAACATAAGGCAGCTAGCTCTTCACTCAAATCATTGTTAATTAAAAAGAGAGAATACTACATCTGCTGCATAAGGAATTAGGTAGGTCCTCATCAGAGTGCTTTGTCTCAAATAATGAGGACAGTAATATATGCGGCAGTAAGACTGCTGAGATGTCATGTTTTACTACCTGCAGCACCCGTTTGTTTTTTGTCATCGGCTGTTCTTTGTATCCTCGCATGAAACTGTGGTATTACATTGCTGCATAATGTTGGCATTTACCAGGCTTCACCCCAGGAAATACCGCTGTTCCCAGGGGTGATATTTTGCTGCAAGGTATTTGCTTTATAACAGTGATCATCTCTTTGGCACAAAGGTAGTAATAAAAAGCGGACGTGGGGACTGCTGAGCATATTTTGTGATTTACTTGGTACTCTTCTTTTAGTGATAAGTCTCCCCAAACTCCAGCTTGAGCACCCTCAATTTTCTCACTTCAAAGGCCAGTCCAGACCAAACCATGACAATTGTTTTATCTTCCCCCCCAAATCAGACAATTGAACCCATTCAGAAATTAAATGTACTTTCTAGAAATACTGTGGCAGGCACCTCTGAGAACGTTAGGCTGTCGACAACAGGAAATACAGAAGGTGGTTAACATGAGTTACAGACAGAGATGGTGCATACAACATGCAGGAACCTTCCACTCCTGGCCAGATGGAAATACTGCTCTGTAAGCAGACTGTCTAGGTTCCACTTTTTCATAACATCATCCACAGCATCATTCAGGAAAGAAACGAGCTGTGGTAAAACCCCGAGCCTGCAGTGGGCCTCGGCAGGACAACAGCTGCCCGTGCTTCCCCCGAGTGAGAGCAGGAGGTGACACACGTATGAACGGTGCCTTGTTGCTCTGGGCTTCATCGATCTCCCTTCTCACCACTCACAGCTCCAATCCCAGCCGTGCAGCTAAAACATGAACCTCCTGTTCCGCACCACCGTGCCAGAAGAACTCCCGTCCTCCCACTGAGAGAAGAGGCATCACCTCACGGGGAGGCCAGCAGAGAGAAGAGAACGGTTCATGAAGAAAGCCTAAGGGTGGAATCTGCTGTAATCACAATAAGGGGTCTGGACACAAAACTAACAAAACATTAATTAAAATATTGGTTAACTGCTTCGTTATTATAAAAGCGATACCACCAGCCAGTCTGCAGTGCACCTGGATTCAGGGGAAAACCTCCAGAGCTCTAAGTTCCAACAAGCTGGATACTTGGCTGTTCCTAAAATTAAATGCATGTGGGGATAACACTAGCAGCAAACTATAAGAGGATAATGCAGAAGGCAGCTTCCCTGTACAACTGTAGAGCTGATATTAAATGTAGGTAGTAATTTGAATTATTTTACTCATCTATTAAGGCAAGATTAGTTAGATTATATTTCTCCAAACTGCCTACTACCTGCTGTGAAACAGAAAGTTTTACGATCTGTTCTAAGATTATATGTGATTGTTGTTTGATTACTGTTAGCAATGAGTAATTTTGAATGTGTTCTAATTTTTTAATTTTCCTTTTTGCGCATTTTCATTAAAATGTCGTGCACTTGCTAGTGACTAGCTCTGTAGAGACTTGTCTGCTTAAAGTTTCTACATGCAAGCTCACCTGCTGGAAATCTGGCTGAAAGAGAATGGAAGAGGCGTATAAATACAGTGAAAAGCAGTTAATTCACTTTTCCAGCTGAGTGATATTTGTGGATTTGTTAAATTCTTTGTTTTTTTAATTGCAGGACTTCATATTGCTGTGTCGTTAAGTAGAGTTGTGTAAGACAAAAATAATATAATGACATGGCCCATCCTTCTGCTCCCCCCAAAGAAGCTGGAGAGAGGTGTCACTTTAAACTTCTTTTATATTCTCTACCAAACAGAAAGGCTGGATCATCCCTGCATTTTTAAACCATCTACTTTATGGATTCACAGAAAAAAGTACTGAAAATTTTTAAATACTTTTGCAAGCATCACTTTTAAGTGTTTACTGAAATGGCTAGCACCTGCTGATAAAATCCACAGACTTATGCGACATCCAGTCTGGCAACAGCTCGTATTAGAGTTAACAGACAAGATCAAATTGCTGCAGAGTACATCTCGGCAAGAACACACAACAGTTTGAGGCAAGTCAGTGTGGTGTCTGAAGCTGCTCCTTCTGCTTATTTATACTGCTACTCAGCTTGCAGTATAATCTGGGGGGGAATAAACACGTACACAACCACCACTCAGACTGGGGGGTGCCTACGGGTGCTGGAGAGAAACTCTTCTGTTAGAGCTTGGGAGCTGGAGATGAGTTTTCTCATGCAGCGGGAATCCAGCATTAGAAAATAAATTCTCATTTCAGAAAAGTTGACTATATAGCACGTACTGCCTCTCCTGAAATACAGGAATTCACGTTTTGGATTCAACTGAAATGTACTTTCAGATAAAATTTGATGTCTTAAATCATGTAGTATGACTGTTCTTATCTATTATATACTACACAGCAAACATACATTTGCCAAACAACTTAATTCATCCTTTTCAAGGCAGAAATAGTCACTGAAATAGCATTTTTCCAGTGTACCACCCTGAAGGCAAGAGTAAGGAACAAAAGGTACTGTGATAAAGCAGTGATGGCCCCTTTTAGACAGTTATATAATTTTGCAGATACAAAATTCTTCATTTTAACATTACTTATAGAATAAACTCTGGCCATACTATAGGAAAAAAACGCATTCTCATGGTTTTTGCATGGCATTTGGAATACAACAAATGCTATTATTATTTTGTGTTGACAGTTCAGCCTGATGGACTAATATTAAGAAATGTAGAATTATCCTCCGCTTTCTTGAAGCAGTTACTAAAGCTTGGATCCAAGATGTATCACTGGTGTCAAAACATAAGGCTAGAAAGACAGTATACCATTTTAGCCAATTATAATGCTTCTTTTCTAAAGCTACTGAAGTGAAGTATTAGATTTTTAAAAACTCTTTTCCAATTACAGATCTTAAATGAACAGTAATCAATCTAATGTCATCTTCCCTAAAACCACTTGATAATTTTACAGTTCTTGATAATTTTACAGTTATGTCCAATGTGATGATCGAGTTATGAGTTAGTATGTTCATTTTGAAACTCATCTTCTGAAACATTTTAGAGTCTGTAGCCATCTGTGGATTTATTTATAATATACTGCTCCTTCTCACATGAATAAAATGAAATTAACCTGAGCGTCTGGATATGAAGGAACACTGGAATGCTCTGTATTTACTTATGGTAAATTAACAATAATGTATGAGCAACAGAACGAAACAAGATCATGTTGGCCTTACCTGATCCACTAACTGGGAGTACAGATCATAGCAATTGTCAAAAATGTATTTATAAGTTGAGTCCAGGCAGGCTCTTACACAGTCTTTCACCACAGTGCTGGCTCGAGGTGGGCTCTGCAATTCAAGGACCTAATAAAATATTTCAAAAACGGTAGAATGTCAGAATTAGATTGAACACAAGAAATCCAAGTGTTGCAATGAATGTAGTTCTGTAATATGGGATGAAAAGTGTTGAAATATAATAATGATAAAAATATTTAAAATTGTGTTGACTTAAGGTAATCTTAGTTTAAAGATGCATTAAAACAGCAAACAGAAACAGCAATAGATTTTATAGATTACGTTTTATTTGAATTAAATTACTCATATGATGAAAGAGGCATATGCGTCCAAGCATTACATCTTTAGGTTCTTCCCTACAGGTGGAAAACCTAAAGGCTTTATTTAGGTATTTATTATTTAGAAAATAATTAAACCATGTAATTATGTGCTCTCCTCTGAATAAGGATATAAGCCAAATAGCTCTTCATTTTTTAAAGCAAAGGATTCAGCTTTTTACTCCACTTTAGGATACATTAATTTGAACTTCAAGTTAATGGATTATTTTAATTCTCTTTTATGTAGTGCCTAACAGTGAAATCACATGCTATTGTGACACTGTTTTGCGTTTTTTTATTTTCATCTGTTAATACCAACGTGTACCATTCCATTCCAAAAGTACTTCAGAACTTGCTCACCTAGATATCCACATCTAGAGTGACTAAAGCAAGTAGAGTCATCAGACCTATTTTGCTGTTTGACATGTGATATTATGATACTACTAGGAAAACATTATTCTATATGACACATGTTCCTAAGGAAAACATTATTCTATATGACACATGTTCCTAAGGAATTCAACTGAGTATGCTTTATGTGACTTGACTTTAAACTAATTAAAAAGGTAAGTTTTTTGTTTCCTTCAGGAGATTTAAAAATAATTGTTAAAAAAAGGAAAAGACTTTATTTTTCTAAGATAATTGTTAATACAAAGTATGAATAAGATGACTTTACTTCAATGACCTTCAGGAAGTTGAGAGATTTAACTCAAAACTGAAGGAGATTAATTATTTAGAGTACTAAATAGAGTATGATTTTCCTGGAAAATAAAAGACAACAGCTTGTTTTGTTTTGGTTTGGTTTTGAGTCTTTGTGCAAATAAAGGACAATACCTTCATTCGAAAAAATGTAATGCTGGTAAGCAGGTCCACCGTTGATTTCAGATCTTGGAGTCTTTCAGAATTGCTAGCAGGAAAATTATCCTGGTGATTCAGGAAGAGAGGAATCATGCAAAATTAGAATTACAGCTAAGATCCTTGAACAGCTAGGAAAAAAACCCTCACATGGGGCGGTGGGGGGAATTCCCAGATGAATTAACTTAATCAAGTTATGGATTAATTTAACCAAAGTTGTTGAATCCTATTGTGTCTTGAATGTCTGCTCATCCCTTCACCCATCCTTAGCTTTTGGAAAGAAAATAATAAGTTTTTTCAAATTGGAAAAATATTGTTATTAAACCACCTAAACTCTGTAAGTTTTTGTTGCAAGGGATTTGGGGTCTCATGTCAGCACCCAATATTTTCTGTTTCTATGCCACAAGAGGGATTAATCTCTAGAACTTCTTTAAGCAGTTACAGGCCACAGGGATATTTACATAAAAACACATTCAGGTTTTCCTCTAGATAGAATACATTGCACATACCCTGTATTTAGATAAATCGATCCTCAGAGAATTGTGCAATTGATCCAGCAGTTTTATGAACTTTTCCCTCTGTAAAAAGAAAACAATAACATGTTGCATAAGATTTGGCAGGTTCTTGTAATTGACTGGTTTTTAGAAAGCTCCCTTCCATTCTTAACTTATTTGAAAAATAGATTGTTTTCCATTCTTTCATATAAAAGCGCTGGTCTGAGATATAGGTGTTTCAAGGCCAGGCAATGTATCTTTTATCACTTTATTTTCCCTTTCTATGCTATATTGTGATTTACCTGGTATGCATTCAGTACTGTGCAGCCATGCAATGCATCAGTGACACGACAGTTTCCTATGCAGCATTTTCCTTTCTTAATGACTGATGCATTGTTAAATAACTCAAAATATCTGTAACCTGAAAAGCATTGCAATAATGACATCAATGCAGTATAATGGCCAAAGTTTTAAGTTATGTTAGCAAGGCTTATTAAAGCAGATAAGCTTATTAAATTTTTATGGAAGCCTTGTAATTGCTTACACTCTTGAAGAAAGCACTTCTCCCTTTAAAGTGTAAGAAATAATGCTCATTTACAGCAGAATTTGGTGTAAAAGTATGACTGAGAAATATACTTCAGAAACAGTGGCTTCTGTAAGAATAAGTAATACTATGCAGTTATAGTTTTCCCTTTCAAATGTGGAGATTAACTTGTTATCTTGATAGATGAAGCTGCAGCGAAAACATTTTGCTGTGATACATCCAGCTGAGTTGTGCCATTCTCAAGTAATACTAATGACAGCTTCTAATTACCAATCTTCACGTTAGAATGCATTCCATAGTTCACTGCACAACATTGTGCCCAAATCCTTGCCAGCCTACGTGAAAGCAACAGGCTTTGGAAGTAGCAAGATCCGTTAGCTCTCAAAATGCACGACTGTATCCATACCACCCCTGGAAGATGATCAGCACTAAGATGAAAATAGAGTTCTTGGTGCACTGTTTCTCACAGCGGAGCACTAACCTATACCAAAAGCCACTAATTTGGCACAGCTCCCTATACGAGATCAATCAAAAGGGAACATTTTTGTCATGTTATAAATCTGTACTGAAATATTCGGTCAGCCAAATCCTTCCCAGCTGTAGCCTGAGGACTTGAATTTGAGACGTTCTTTTTGATGAATGATGGCAGCTATCTACTAACAAATGCCTTTTGACCCAAGTGAAAAAGATAATCTAATATTTTGCCTATAAGTCAATTTTCGAAAAACAGAGCTCCAAATCTCTCTTAGTGATGCTTACTACTGTCTTTCCATCCATCTGCTGAACTATGAATTGGACTGGAATTTGCGTCAAAGGTAAACTGGCATTAACATCAGAGAGAAGACTTAATCTCAATCCAATCTGAGGATAGAACTAGTTCTGATCGTTAGAAAAATGTAAAAAAAAAGAAAAAAAAAATCCAGCAAAAACATTCTAAATTTCAAAAGCTTGATCAAACTCAAAAGTCTAATAGAGCTTGAAGATTGAAAAAGCAGCCTTGTTTGAAGGAAGATGTAGAGTCAGTCCATAACAAACCATCGATTAGCTTATAAAACAATACCTGAATAAGAACAGATCAACACTGTGCTATCATGGTTACACAATAATTAAATCATAAATATTCTGATAGTGCTTTTCATCTATAAAACTTTTTTGCTTTATAGCAATGGAGCAATGTTAATACTCCTCTTTCAAAGCAGACCTCTAGCAGCTGATGATTAAGTTTCAGTTCAAGAACATGCTGCCTCCAAATCAAAGACCCAGCCCTAGGTACATTCATATGTGAGTACTTCCACCAGACTTAACATTTACCAAAAAAATTGGTATTTGGAGTAAATATTTCTCTAAAAATTTACTGAAAGGACCTGAAAATAATGACATAATGGATTATTATTTTTTTTTTTAAATGGATTTATGACATCCATTAAATTTGAAAATACATTCATCTTGGTGCTACTTTAGGAGTATTTAGAACTAACTATTGACTATTTACAGCTGTGAGCAGTAGCATCAGATCCTAAGAACATTCAGGATTCAGCAATAACCCTGGTATTACCACTACACAAAGTGTGTTTTATAGATATGAGTTCTATCTCAAAGATACTCATGCATGAAATGCAAACTTTAGTTTCAACTGTTTGAAGCCCTGCATGAAAAAAATGTGCAGGAATGCTGTACTTAATATACAGTTTGCGACAAATCAAAATTTGTTTTAGCATCCAGAGCAAATTTTCTTTACAAAACTAAACATTTACACTTTTTTCCAGGCATGGACTGAATTACTTTACCGAGCATAGTGTGATAACTGTATTTCTGACTTCTGATGGGAAGACAAAAGCAAAACCAGAATTAAGTCTTTCTTGGTTTAATAGTCCAAATGTATAATTTCATAATGTTATCTTGAAAATCCTGAAATTCATAGTGTTCTAGTATTCTTAATACTGGAGAAGAGCATTAGTACCTCTAATGCTACTTCAAACAACTATAATTTGTATTTAATAAATTTTAATTATGTTTACTATTTTATTTCATGTCAATAAATGGTATTTTAGAAAACATTATCATGGTTTCATAGCTGCTGTTAAATGAAAAATAGTTTTGATATCAGCCATACAAATAACAGACATACAAAATAAAAAAAGATGAAGGAATGAATGCATTTTTCAGCATCAAATTGTGTTTATCTGTGACTACATTATGTGGAATAGAAGAGATATGAAATCAGCCTTGAATTATTGTTCTCCCTTCCTGCTCTCATCTTCCCATTGAGGGAAGGTAAATAAAATAGCCTAGACTAGAAGTGAACATATCTTTACTTCTTATCATGTTCAAAGACTAGGAAGTCCACACTATGAGATACTTATCCACAGGAGAAGAGTGAGCAACAAGATAAAAATTACTACCACATCCCAAGCTGCTGGTATTCCTCCTAAATTTCTGATACCTAAGTCCAGGACTTGGACAATACACCATTACTTCAGCAAAAATAAGAGTCTTTATTTCAACAAAAGTAAGAGTCCATCATTACAGGCTCTTGTGAGAACACCACCAGTATTTATGATGAGGTCCGTTAGGTTAACACGAGTTCACTGGTGACATGCAGCCCAAGAAAGCAACTGCAATCGATACTCAGACTAGTGCAGGTAGAAGTTTGCAAGCCCCACTGCAATAACAACAAAACCTGATTGTTAAAGATTTCAGTACTGTGCACACGTGCCAGTGCTTTCTACCCTATAGACCTTACATCTCACTGTACAAGGAACTAAAAAGGCTCTTCTCTAGCTTTTATAGTGATTGGTTGTAAAGACTCAGGGTAAAATTTTCAAAAGCTAACAGCAACTTTTATTCTTTAGAATGACCAGCTTTTTAGCAATCTTTGAATTCAGAAGTTAATATGGTATCATATATTAGAAAAATAAGATGAGGACTAGTATTCTATTAAAAAGGAAAGTCTACTTACCCCAAAGTTAGTAGCTGCAAACCGATCTGAGGCAGAGACGTTTGTTGCTGCTGTAGTATGAGCATAGAAAGCATTGATATTGGCCAACAACGTGCTCATAACTGCTGGAACACCAGGGCACATGTATTTGGAAGACAGACAGGAAAAGTGCCTACAATTCAAAAAAACTGACAGTTATTAAAGATAGCAAAGATTCCGCTCTTTCTCCTGCCACAATTTCTTTTCAGCTCCAGTGATGTAACTCTCAAGCTACCTCAAGGACAACTGTGCAGATACACACAATGAGAACCCAGACATGTTTGATATAATTGCCACTTGTTGCACACTGATATTTTCAAATTCTACACATCAGACTCACATTTGCTTTTTACTCTGTTAATCCTAAAAACAAGAACATGATTTAACTGTCTTAACTGCTATTAAGGCAAAACATTATTAGACACAAATTTACAATCAAACATGAACTTACCATCATAAAACGCCACAAGAGATCTATACTCTAGTGGAGAAGGATCTCATTGATGCCAACAAAAAGACTCAAACCAGCATTTTATTGTGGCTTGTATTTAGGCTACGTTATTAATGAAAGGTGAGGCATCAAGCAGCTTCTGGGCTCTCCTGGATTTGATTTAGGCTGTAAACTGAAACTACTCTGCTTTGATTCGGGCCAGTGAAGTTTAGGTAGTCAGTCTGTTAAACCTGAACCCATTTCCCTTTGGGAAACCACGTTTGAGAAAGAGAATGTCTGTCACTGAGCCCGTTCGGGGCTTCAGGAGCGAGAGGGTTTTACCTCCCTTCTCCTGCAGAGCCGGAGCAGATCTGCTCTCTCTCACAGGGCTGGAACTACTGCCCAGCTCCCCCATCCCAGAGGGAAGCGACCGCGCTGCCAGTCCCGCGGCGCGGTGCTTGGACTGACACGGGAGAAGAAAGTACAGGAAATCTCTGTGACCTGGCACCGTTTCCTGCTGCAGTCTGTTGAGCTGCTGAGGCCACAGGACACACACGAGGGCTTGTGCTCACACAGCGTTGCATTCTACAGCCAGAAAAGGAAGAGGGCAAAGGAAGAACCTGCCACACGAGGTTGCACTGAAGAATGTGGCTACAACTAGTCCCCAGGCTGAACATCACCTCCCTCACGATTCAGCCATTCCAACTTTCACAGCGTCTAACTGGAAGCATTTTTTGGGGTGGAGTTCCAGGCTTGCATTCAACAGAATCTTGAAAGTGAAAATTTTGGACCAAGTGCTGATCACAGAAAAAAAACCAGCGTAAAGTGATTTTCTATTTGGTTTTGCGTACCTTGCCTCCCTGACTTGCTAGTAACCTTTCCGTTACTGTTCTGAAAGAAACCAGACCATTAGAGCTCGCAGCACCTCCCACCAAATGTAAGAAAACCACAGCACTGCCATCCACTCAGGTCTGAGTGTATTAAATCAGCTCTGATTTTTAAGCACTCTGCTTCATTGACAACTAGAATTTATTAGGGAACATTTTAACACTGCTGAATCAGGGAGAACATAATGTCAGGTCATTAAAAAAGGGTAAACCTGTTGTCGATATACAATATTCGAAGTGGGAAGCCATGTACAAGTAATTTACACTAAATTAAAAAAAAGGTCAGAAATATTTTATGTATTCTCTTTGGTTTTCTAGAATACTAAAAAATTGCAAGACAATATGTGAATTAAGGTAGGTTATATATTTTATTATTTTGGTAGCTCTTAAAGCTCAGGAACAGCAAAGCATTTAGACTTCTAACTTTAGTCAGATTTAAACTCTTAAACTGAAATGAAAATTGAGCCTATAGAAATTAAACATCTAAACAACTTGGTGGCTGGTACATTGTACTGCACCAGCCAAACCCAGAGTTGCAATGCAGCAGCACTGTTTACTTGCTCAAACAACAGGAGATGCCTGCTTATAACCTACAAAGAGCTTTTAACGTAAGAAAATATGAGAGACACAAGATGGATGAAAGATTTAATACACGAGGAAAATGAACAACATCATCGCAAAACATAAAACCTTAATTTCAAGGCTTATATCTAGGTAGGATCAGAAGTAAGATAAAGGGATAAAGAGTAAACGTATAGAGATAGGAAAGAGTGAGGGGGATTAGGCAGAGAAGGCGATGCTGACGACGAGTATACGGTCAAACACAAGGATATGAAGAACCTCCCTTCGCTCTGGAGTTTGTAAAGATACAAAAAACGAGCTGTCTACAGCTTATTGTGAGCCTGCACACAAAACTCACTCTACCTACATTACACTTCGTGATATCCTCTTAGTGTCTCAGTGGTCCTGTAAATTCCTGCACTGTGAGGCCAGCCTCGCGCTCCTGCGACTGATCCGCTTCACATTCCTGCTTTCTGATGTGGCAGGGCTGTGGAAACTTGCTTCTGCTGAAGAGAATAGCGGGTCTTTCCTCGTGTCTCCCATGCCACTAGCAGTGCCCTTGCAGGTGCCTTTTCCCTAACCCTCTGGGGGAACCTGCAATTTCCCATCTGCCAAACGGCTCTTACTTCTGTTAGCCTGTATTTTTTTAAAAGGAAATTGGGCGAACAGAGCGAGTCAGCAGAGGCAGCTTCTGCTTTTCCAGTACTCCCCTCTCCGTGCACCGGCTCCTGCTACAGATGCTCACCTACAAATTCAGAAATGGGCCTAAAAACCGCTCCAGGCAGCCAGGACCTCACATCACTCCAAGCCCAGCCCTCTCCAAAACTTTCACTTACTTTGCAAAATGAGACATCTGAATTGCAACATTTACTTCAGCAATCTATGTCAGGTCACAGATATCTTAAAAAAGAAGAAAATTTCAAAACTCCCCAAGTGTCCAGGCTTGGGAATCAGTCTTCATTAATATACTCAATATACATTCAGAGCTAGATACCAGAAATGGACACCACAGAATTATTGGCCAAACTGCTCTCCTCAACAGCCTTCGTCAATGGAACAGGCTACAGAACCCAGAACCCAGTAAGATATTTGAAATAAAATCAGCCACTTGCAGTAAGGTAAATGTGATGCTAAACATACAGATATAAAGTGCGTTTTAATTACCAGTGAGTGCTCAAAACATGTCTGTTATCCATAAATTACTGTATTTTTTCTTTGTTTTCTAAAAAAATAAAACGCAAGAGATATATACCAGCTGACCCTGTAACTGAAAAGCAATTAGCTGGAAAACTTCTAAAATTGTAATCTTCTGACTCTTGTGCATCTCACTCACGATAAATTCTCTTATAATTTAACTCATAATTCACAAGAAAAAACCAAGTTATTAATTATGCATATACACATACCTAAAGAAAATCCCAGCAAGATCCTCGTATCTTCCTACTTAAAACATCATCCAAAGTCTCTGAAGTGTTAAGGACATAAAATTTCAACAGGAGCGGATACTGGGATGAATCAAGCCCTTAATTCCACTCCAAAAGCAGGCTAAGTAGCTGAATAATTGCTCGATTTTCTAATTTACCTGGCCAGGCAAAGAGACAGGAAAAGAAGGGATCCAACTTGGGATGGGAGGCAAGAGAGGCAGGCTCAGATTAAAGAGGATGTAGGGCTGCAGTCTTTGTACATGGGGTCTCTCTGCACTTGCAGCCTTTCCAGGAGACCCACTTGGTGGGCTTTCTCTGGCCTCAGACTCCCTTTAAAGCATTTTCATGATGGGTTTACACATCCCAGTCTTGCACAGATGTGGTAATGTATATTGATACTTAAAACTTGTATCACAGTAGTCATATTCAGAGTGTTTTGCAAATATTTCTCAGGGTTCCTGTAAGGTAGACCATTAAGTGCTATTATCTCTGCTTTACAAAACTGAGAGAAACTGCTCAAATCTGCACAGCAAATCAATCACATGGGCCAGGACTAGAACTCGGCATTCCCACCTATATGGCTTATAGAGACAACCAAACCTTTCATTCATTGCCAGTATTTTTCAGAAGTGCTTTCAAATAGGTAACGTGAATCTGACAGAAGCACAACACACCTACTTACTCAGTAGGAAAATCTTTCTTTGTGTGCCACGTTTCCTATCGACTAGAGGAACAATAGTTACCTTTGTATAAAATACAATAGTCTTTTCAGGTGATTCTCACCAGTTTCAGGTAACTTTTAAAGTTAATAATAATTTTGTCTGACCTATTTATCACATGTATTTTGAGAAATATTTGTAAACATGATCAGAACTAATTTTTAACTGACTGTTAATTTCTAAAAATCTTCTAGTGGACCTAAAGAACCTTAGTGCATGAGGAACCCCAAGCGGGAGATAAGAAGGCACTGATAACCCCGCTGGCCTTACAGTCATACCTATAGCACATGCTCTGCTGAGGGGAGGCGGCAGACAAGAGGGGCAGTCAGCAGCCGTCACTATCTGAAAAGCCATCCAGATCCTATCAGCTGCTTGCAGGGAACATGACAGACTGTGGAAAAATAGTTTGGGTCAACATTTTAAGTTCAGCAAGGTGTCTTCTGCAGGATATTCTAACAATTTCCCATTAAGTTACCCAAGGCTTGGACTAAACTCTTATCTTGAAAATAGACCCAAATTGTACCAATTTGTTGTGAGGAAAATTTAAAACTATGGATGCGATTTATTTATTTATGCAATTAATTTATCCTTATGATATTACTAGACCATTCCACCTGTAATTTGGTTAGTGAAACTGATGATAAAGCATCTGTGTAAAGTGACAGGTTATGTGGATTTTCACTTCTCTTCATCCTTTAATTAAAATCTGTTAAGTTAATAGGTTCTGTGAACTTTACCACATACAATATGGGTCATGACTCAGAGTGCTAATAGCCCAGGTAAGAAATCTGCAAGTCACCTGGCTTCCTTCTGCTTCCTAAAATACAGAAAGATGAAACTTGTTTCCTTGTTTTTGTAGGTCTCTGAAAACAGCAGCCAATAGCATGAGTTATTAACAATTTCTAATGGGCACATGATGTGACAGCAACCATCGCTGTCGCACGTATTTTAGAGTAATATTGCAATGTTCAAGCCAGACTCACATGTCTGAAACCAGGCCTGCTTGCTTCAACTTTCTTACTATGCAATTTCCTGACCAACGTACGGTGGCTCTGACTCTTCCAGTCTTTCTGCTAGCGTGAATCGGCAAAGAAAGAAGGCTAATTAATGTGCTGTACTCCATAAGCAAATGCTATCAATGAAAATTACTTTAATGGGTGATTTGTGTGCTTTTTGCAATGCAGCCACATTAACTGAAGACTGGCAAGAGGAGAAGATGGCATAGTTAATGCCCATTAACCTGCTGGAATAAGAACTACTTAGAAGCATTAGTTTCTATCTGCGGTGACTCTTGCCAGTAAGAAGCAAAGACCTTAATAGAGCTTTTATTGCACTTGACTCCACTACACAGTAAATCCAGGATGCTGACGCTATGTATAATCTCAGTGTCTAGTCAAACACTGTTTCAATACGTGCTCTGCTTTTTACCTTCTAAAGTGAAATAAATTGTGTTGAAAGATGAATGAGAGGAAGAAAATTATTATTTCTTGGTGGTGGAGAGGTGGCTTAATACACGCAGGAAAATAAAACTTCCAGTACCAGTCAAGACATTGAATTTACAGCATAAATCACCGTCCACCGCTGCAGTCATCAAAATAAAGGCCAGCTGGATCACTGAAGTGTTGTTCTGCCTTTGTTAATCTGTCTTCTGTCATATCTATTTTCTTTCCTATTCTCTCACAAATACGTGGTTTGACTTCTGGGAGTCTAAGCACATAATTGGTGTCGCTAACAGTGTCCCTCTGGCTGCTATCCATCCCCCCCTCCAAAAAATCTCTTCCAACTCACAGAAGAACAGCTGAAATTGCCTTTCATTTCTTTTCCCAATACAGACTTCATGAAGAGTGGAGGAATATAACAATTACAAGAAAGAAGAGTGGGTTATGGGATCTACAGAGTCAAGACTTTTCAAAAAGTTGCAGTTACTGCAACAGAAGTAGGCTTTCTGTTGTATTTTGGGTTTGGGTCAATGGTTGATTTTCTATTCATGTGAATTCCACATCTGGTAACTCAAAAATCCATTTCCTTGCTTAAGAACTGGGCAGTTGGAATCTGTATCTTGAGAGTAAGACACCATTCTACGTGGGCATCCTTTACGGAGGAACCATCTATATTTACTCTCATAAAAACGTGGATGTGTCTGTCTGCAACAACAGGTGTGATCACACTTGAATTCATTCTCTTTTTAAGTTTGATGAAAAAGGTCTAATTTGGGACAACGCCTAAGGCAGATAAGTAACCATCTGGGGGATATCTTTTGGGTTGATATCCACATTCCATTAAGTCTGTGGTAGATCTCCTTCTGATCTAGAATCAAGCACTGACTGACACATGACATGTTTCAAATCACAGGAAACGCAAAATCTCTTTGCTGAGGGTGGTTGAGAGAGGAAGAGAGCTTGAGCTTGGGACTTGGAGTTGGTCACCTATTGGACTGATTTTCCATGAAGCAGTCAGGCACTGAAACAATAGACTGATCTAAATTCTTGTTTATCTTTGCTGAGTTGGCACAATTGTGGTTGATGAGTATAATCAGTTTATTTGAAAAATCAAGGCTATCCTTTTGAAATATTTCTTTGCTTTAAAGGAATAAATATAAATAAGTAGTAATTTGAGAGCCAGAAATAAATTATTAGGTTCTAAGAGGATAATAGATGACAGCCACCAGCAAGAACCTGAAATGATAGAAAAGTGGGATTGTTTATTACTGTAGCAGAACAGGGTGCCAAATTGTTCCTTTAGGGAGGCTTAATTAGATTTACATTGTGTTCAGAAATGCAGAACGGCATGTGTTCCTACTCCAGCATATGCTATCTACCCATACCTAAAAGAATCAAGAATGTCTGTCATTAAGTGGCACTGAAACTTTATACAATAGGTGATTTTAAAATTGCAAACAATTACAAATTTTAAAAATTACCTTCAGACAAAAAGAGCACCTCATTAGCAACACCTTAAAACACACGTGAGTGATACAGTGCATCAGAAGCATGTGGATGCTCTCTGGGGCCTGGATCACGGTCTGTGAAAGCACAGTCTGTTCTGCACTACCAAACGCAAACATTTTAATTTACAATGTTATCGTGAGACATGTAACAGAAATATTCTACAACTCGATTCTTAAGCATAAAATGCTTACACAGTATTCCTTTGGGTCAAGTGATTACATTCAAATTCTCTCTCTTTTGTATGGTAGAAAATTGCTTTTCATTTAGCAGGAACACATCATTACCAAACGGAACCTGATCATTCTATTTTCCAAATCAAGAAGTTTTCTTCCAGCCATTAAAGTTTTTCCAGGAGAAAAAGGTGATCTCATAAACAGATAAAACAAACAGATAACAGTCCAAAAGAAAACTCCCCATGACAGATCTAGCGTGTTCACTACCCTTCTCCCCAAAGCCTGAATGGTGGGAGACATGTCTGCAGGTGAACCAGCAAACCAATGTATATGAATGTATATTCTTCAAGTATTATTTGAGATTACATTTATCATTGATTTTATTCCTAACTTGAACTGGGTATGGCCTTTAATGGAATACGTTGAAGTTAACGTAACTTAAACAGTACGGCATACCCCTAAAGTAGGGATTGCTCATTATTAAGATTCAACATTTTAAAATGTAAGTGGACATGGGTATGGGAGCAATGAAATCTTGAGATTTTATTTCCTGTGTAAATTACCTGTGACTAACAATATCGAATTCACTCTCTTATTACACCTGCCTTGAAACACCTGATTTGCTGTCATCAACAGTAAGGAAATTTAATGGAAAAGGTACAGAAGAAAGCAAGAACAAGAAGAGGTCAAGCTGAAGTAGGTCATTTAACTTAAGATGGCTTGGTTGAAATTTCTGAGTAAGGATTCCTGAAAAGTGTGTTTCAGTGCTTGTCCAGCTCCATGTTAGATGTTCAGACTAAATTTACTTCCTCTGAACGAGTATCTGTATGTTATGTTATTTACTGATATAAAAATAAAGCACCTTCTTTATGTGAAAATACAACCTGTCCATTGATAACATTGTTAAATGACAAAGCTTTTTGAAGATTCACATATCAATTATATTGCTGTTTTTGCAATGGTGACTTTTGTATGTTTAAATTTCTAAAATCAGTTTCAAGCTTTCTCTGGAAAATTTCAGAGTACTGGCATTCACGAGATGAAGGAAAAGAAACTTCAAAATAATTTTTCAGTTGAGGTTGTCCATCAAATACACTGCCATGTTGTATTGAGATAATCAACTATTGAGGCTATAGTTAAAAGGAAACACTAATGCTAAACCAGTGCTTTATTTCCTAAGCAAGACAGTAATAACAGTCCTCCCTTGGGCATTAAGAGCTCTTGAGAATTCACCTCATGCAAAACCTTGAATTCATTTTGATACATACAGCAGGAACAGCTCTATCATTTGAGAGATTAACATTTTGGTAAAAATGGTATACTGATTTAAATCATATTATAAAACTATAATACTATGCTAGTTAAGTAATATAACTTAATCAAGATGTAAAGACATACACGGCTAAAGAGAAGCTAAACATGAAAACCCAAATATTCATGAAACTCAATGCCTGAGTTCCTCCATATGTAGTATAGATATACAATACCACAGGGGAACTGTCAAGCTTAATTAATTCTTCTGTGCAATGTTGGTTCAGGTCCTTAGAGGAAAAGCATTAAAAATGTATATATTACAAATACATCCTCTACCTTTCCATTAGATGTACAGTACAATAATTCACAATGAGCTACATAAAGTGAAAGACATGTTCATCGCAATAGCAGATGGTGTCTTTATATCCTGCAATAAAATGACAACTCAACATGTTACGTGCCTTCATACTTTTAAGATTTTTTTTTTTTAAGATGTATTGTAAAGAGGTGGAGGAAACTAGACTTCTTCTGATAAAAAAT
Source organism: Chionis minor (assembly GCA_013398295.1). NCBI lineage: Eukaryota > Metazoa > Chordata > Aves > Charadriiformes > Chionidae > Chionis > Chionis minor. The sequence goes on along the minus strand of VZSF01009519.1, from coordinate 67,737 downwards.
TCTGTAATATCAGCTTTGCATAGGAAAAATTTTCTATTTTTCTTCTTCAAGGGACTCATCTGGAGTCCTCTGCTTTCCTAAGGCTGCAGTAGGAGCAGAATATACTCCTCACTGGCAAACTTTTCACTGGATAAATTAAGAATACGTGACGGAGCTCCTGTATCCCCAGGCTTATAAATCCTGTGGTGCTGTGTTCTAAAGTGATCAGCTACTTTAGTATGAACAATGCAGTAACAGGTACTAAGACTGTTAAATGGCTTACACAGATTATTTACATATACTATGGAAGTTTACTACAGCCATTGTTGGCATTCTATGATGACTTCCGCACTTCTGGAAAGGAGTACAGAGCTTGTGAAATGCTGTTCTACCATCCCAATCCCATCTGGAAGAGTGGAAGTCTTTATGATCCTTGCTACATATCAATACCATAAGGATTAAGAAAAGCATCAGCAGTAATACCAGTAATAGTTGATAAAACGTTTATAACATATATTAATTATATTGCAGATGAGAAGTACTTTGATGAGAATCAGATGGACAAAAATGATAACAAAAATTTTAAATTAAGAATGAAAGTGAAAAGGAGAATGGAAGCATAAAGGTTTGGAACTCATTACCTCAAACACATTCTTGATGGTAGAAATCAGACATACTAATACTTACGTCATAGCTTGATAAATATACTCAATTCCATAGCGCATTGCAAATTCGTCTACAATTTCTTGTGCAGCGTCATCAAAGTACACCTTCCAGGCTTCATCACCTCTCACTTCAGGGATTTTTACAACACCATTGGATTTAACTTCCGTCAAGTAATGAAATAGATTCTAAATGTAAGAAAAGTTGCAAATAGAAACTTTCAGCTTTTAAGTGGCATTCTGAAAATATGTCCTAAACATCAATATGTTCATTGTTTGGTTGTTAATTTTTTTAAATTTTGACATAAGGTCATGTCAGTTAACTGGCACAGAGAGACCGCAACGTAAAATTTAGCAGGAACTTTCTCTTCTCTATCATACGCCCTTGTAATGAATGAAATCATGATGTTTTAATGCTCACTACACCCTACTTCAACTTTAAATGGATCCGTGAGCAATAAATTTCAAATTCATTATTTAAGAACTGTAAGTTACAGGAAGCCTATCAGAAATCTTGTAGAAGCCTCTCAAGTAGTGAAAGGCATGCAATAGAGTTAGCAACCTTGGGACCACAGCTAGTACTTAATTTGATGTAAATGTCATAGAACGCTGCTCAGATTACCTAGCTCCCTAAGTATCCACAAACTCAGCAGCAGATTTAATCTCCTATTTTTTATGATCAAAATCCCCCCAAACTTTGAAAGAATTTCAGGTTTGCTAATTAGCTCATTACTGTCTTGTGGATTATCTTAAAGCAACAGAATTTTGCCATTTACTTCACAGGTCAAAACATTTGCAATATCAGGTCAAAATCTATGAGCACAAATGCCCTGAACATTCAATTTTACAAATACTGAACAACGGGACTTTGTGGATACATACTAGTGCTGAACTTTCAGCCACATATTATCTATCCACTTTCAGAGAGTACTTGCATTTTTATTACAGAACTTCAATGTGCATGCATCACTGTTTCAGGGAAGAGGAATAAAACACAAGGAAACTCTTTCAAAAGACACCCTGGTTTACCAGTGATGATTTTGGGGTTTTTTCAATCTTGACAAAAGTAACCTAGTGATAGGAGAACCAGATTTTAGATTGTCTGTGCTGCTCCTGCTTTTCCTTGCTCTCTCCAAGACACGAATTAATACAGCAGGAAACAAGTCCTTACAATTAATAGCTACGTTTCTGTAATATGCAGAAGAGGTTGTATCTTTTTCATGTCAGCACGCATGCATGGCACATCAAACGCTAAACCAAAACACACCACAGGCAGAACTTAGCTGACTCTACCTCTTCTTTCTTCTAGCTCCTACGGGCAAGGAATGATCTGTTGGTGTTACGTTGTTCTGCCTTTGACTCTGAATCTGATACGCCATCAGCAATACAAAGCAGGAAATCTAAAATAAACTTGTCCTGAGGGGTAGCAGCAGTTATTTGTTTCAGTGTTGTAATGTTCTGCAGCCTTTTTTCCTTATCCATGCAACAGCTGAATAGTAATGTCTGTACAGTATGCTTGCTTTAACTTCTCCAACATACCTCATGTAAACAGGTGTACTGCACGTGGTAGGGAGCAACTTTCTCCTCTCCTTTTATTTCAACATTGATTTTCAATCTAATGGCACCAGAGACAGCTGATTTATCTGTTCGCTTTTCTGAGGAGCAGAAAAATAATATCTTAGTAACTACCAAAAATACATATATGTTACGTGAAAAGCTTTCATAAATCATTTTAGCTTAATAAGAATGTTTTTTAAAGCCAGAAAGTCCTGCTGTTGAGAACAATAGAATTTTTTTTGACATCTCACATATGGTTCAGGCCATGAAGCAGAATATCAACTATGAAGTACAGAATCTTCCTTATTTTATCTTCCAAATTCAAACCAGGCTGCACAGCACTTGATTAAACACTTTTTCTTTTTTGATAGAATTTGTTTCCATTTTCTATCTCGTATTCGTACCAATTATTTTCATCATTGATATTTTCCTTTAGTTATGAAGACTTTAGCAACAATCTGAACTACTACGTCTGAAAGAAACTCAAAGTGTTCTTAGTAGAACTCAATTACAGAGCTAAACTGAACCTCACAGAAGAAATGATATGAAGCACTTTGTTTACTCTATCTTTACTAGTCCGTTTAGTTGCTGTCACTCGCGGAGGTCACTGATCTTCTCTGACTCCAATTTTCACTTTCCCAATCCACTCCAGCAGCATAACTGAGTCAATTGGTATTACAAGTTTTATGATTCTTCCAAAGCGCTGTGATGTGAGTGGTGATGAACAGTACATTGATAAGAACTCCAATTCTTTTGGAGTTCCAAATTGAAATCCAATTGTTTTGAGTATTTCACTCCTCTTTCCTCTGTATGATGTAACATACTGCAGCTGTGTCAATGAGCGTATGTATCAGAATAAAATATGCCTTTCTTTCTGGAATACTACCATTAGCCATTTACTAATATTTCTCTTTAGATGCTGATTGAAAGGTTTTCATTCTAGATTCTTTCTTTTGCAGAGCGCATAGATTTTCAATGCTATTATTAAACCACTTCCTGTCAAAACTGTTCAGCAAAATGTTTAAAAAAATCCATTTCATAGCCATTTATATCAATATTTATGTCAGTGTTTATTAAGTCTAAGTTACTGAAATATTTGAAGGAATACAATTCAGAATTCATGACCCAATTATCTTACCTTTAAAAAAATCTCATTATAAACAGGAAATAAAGCAAGGCTTTCTTTTCTTTGTCAATAAGAAATCAAATACTTCCCTGACACATCTATATATGTCACCGGGAAATTAAACACTAGACAATGAAATAAGGACAGCTGATTAACAGACAAACACTGTACAATTTCAGAAAATTACATCACCTGAAGTTTTCACATAGCAGGCAACCTAAATAAAAATGTTATGATCATATTTTATTATCAAATATAGGAGATTAAGTTTTAAAACACTACTCCAGAACATTTAGTGCACGCAAAGAGATTTTTAGAATTAGAGAACAATCGTATGCTCAGATTTGGATACAGGAAATGTCTTCTGAGACACGTTTTCATTGATTCATCTCTGGTTTAAAGAATGATACTTCTTAAGACATGACCAGACAAGGAAGCGCAGTCATTAAGGATGACAGAGACATCTTGAGTTTCAGCAGGCTGTCTTCAGATTATGACGCTGCATCTAAACGTATCTGACACATACCAAACAGAAAACTCAAACAACCAAGTTTCATGAAAAACCACAGGTGTAAAAATAGTGAAAAATGAAGACGATTAGGCCCAGAACAGTATATAATTATTTTTTTTAAATATGTGATGAAATGAATGCGGCCAACAAGAAAAATATTTGCTAGATTTTCTCTGTATCTTTGTAGAAGTATTTCCCATGGAATGCTGATGTGAATTGACTAGTCTGAAATGTTGGGTTTTCCTACACGTCTTTCATTTTCCATTAAAACGAAATATTTTTCTTTGATATTGTTGTGATTAGTCTGCTCCCTGTAATTGTCACAACTCTGCATGAAAGCCAAGTAAGTATCTTTCATTTTCAAATAAACTTGTAATGTTTAGGATTTGAAAAGTTGTACTTTAGTCCCAAAGCTATACATTTTGAAGTCCCAGACCTACAGATGCTGAGATTCTACCAAATTTTAAAAAGAAATCAGTAAGAATCGTACCTAAATTATACCATACATCCATTTCTCCACTCAGTGTTCTCACTTCAATGATTGTTTGCCCAAGGAAGTCATCTGATTCCTTTTTGAAATGCTGTTTTACTCTAGATTTGATGTCATCATCTTCATCCCATACTCTCACTTTTATTCTATCTGTAGAGTTATGGCATTCACTGTAAAAATAATAACAAATTACAAAATATGAGTGATACAAAAGATACATACATTTATATGCTTATGTAACTGTCCAATTCAATTTCCTTGATTTCCTAAACTTGCTGCACTGCATAAAGTGACAGAATATGAACAACCTGCAACATGCAGTGGAATAAAAGGCCATACAATTAATATATATATATAGGAGAAAGTGTAAAGATTAACTTGATTGAATTATGTATACATATGAATTGTATTTAGGAGTGTCATGAACCCCTCATTAAAATTATTAATTCCCACTGCATATTTCTTAATGATACTATTTAACAAACATCTTGGGAAAGACACAGTTAGATCAAGTTTATTCATTTAGGAACGTTATGTAATACATACAGTAAACCACAAAAGTAGTAGCCTAGAAAGTTATAATACAAAAACTGACAAAAATCTTAAAGAATATTTTCAGTACGCGGCAGGAAGTTTTTGAAAAAACCCAACAAGTATGCGCAAACAACAACAGGACAATCAGAAAAACCTAGGGAAACAAGTAGATGCTTTCTTCAAAAGATCTATTGCTTTTCGCCTGGACTTCTATTTTCTGGTAAGGAGGAGGAGTAGGGACAGACTGCCATACGCTAAAAAATTCCTTGCAAATTGAAGTGGCTTACCAGCCCCTCAGGAGTTGAGGGGATTTGAGAAACTTCCGGGTGTATGAAAGAGCGCGGTGGCTTCACTTGCAAATGGCAGAGTTGCAAGTGGATAAAATTTTTCACTCCCAGCTCCATCCTGCGTATATTTGTGCAGAAATGGAAAAGAAACTCTACTGCTGCTTATTCCTATAAGCCACAACGAGGACTGTGTGTTATCGGTCAGTGTTGGCTTCTGGTGACTTCACTGGAACATCCCAACACCGACTGCAGAAGTTGGTGTTAGTGAAAACCTTTTTGGTGACATTTAATGGCGAGTACACACCTGCCATCTGTTACAAGCCATGTCATACTCATGTATCTGTACTAACAAGCTTTTTTAACATCCATTCAGCAATATTACAAAAAATATTTTCAATATTATGAAATTTTGTTTATCTTTGAATAATAAATACACTTTAAAGTGTAGCAGCAAATTTTAATCTTCAGCAAGGTCTTAGTTTGACATTAGATTAAGAGTTTTTACGTGAACTCCATTCCAAGTACTATCACTGCTCAGTGATCTGTCTCACTGTTTCCAGCATTAAAACAGCAATACTATAACTTATCTCGCAACTGGCACCCCTCAGGGGTGTTCTAAGAATTAATTAGTGGTGGTAATGGACTTTGGAAATATAAAGTGCTTTAAATGGTATTATTACTGTCAAGGCCAATCAGTCACTAAAACTGGCACGCACAGCTTTTACTCAGCTTCACTGTGGCATCACCAAGTCTCACCATGTCTGCCTGTATCCCACATTTTAACATTGCAGATATCTCTGGTAATTAAAAACCACATTGTTCTTTGATTAGCAAAACTAATGAAGCCTAGATTCTTTTTGCTTATGACTGGCTTCCCTGACATCTAACAAACTGCAATCACCTATTGAATCTTCTCCCATAATTTGGATTTTCATAAATTACCCCTTCATATGGATTCCCTGGTGTCTGTTATGGGGTGAGCTCATAGTGAGGACACTGCTAGGATCTCACCTCCGTCTGACCATCTACGTTTATACAACATGATGGACGGAGTATTAGGCAATCTGGGAAATTCCTCCGACTGACCACAACATTCAAAAGCCACTGGCAAGGACATAGACAATATAGAAAGTCACAGATAGATCAAATAAAGATCTTTGCCTTAAGAAACCAGACAGAAACCATTTAATTTTCCTAAAAGTTAACCTTGAATTATTACTTAATGTTGCTAGAGTCTTGAATTGCATTTAGTTGTGCACTCGATAGAAATATTAAACAGAAGAGTTTTACAGTGGCATGAGGAGATCCGTCACGGGTGAGGCATTATGTGACCCTCATCACCATATCTGTGGTGATTAGTAGAAACCTTGTTCCTGCTTTGTTTCTCAGGGAGATGCTGCATATAAAAAGTTATTAAATGGTACTTCAGTACAAATACCATATTTTTATTCTTCTGAGACAACACCATATTACCTCTAATGTATACTTAGCTGATTAAGGAATATTTATTCAGATGGCCAGGACAACTGCAGTACTTTGCCACGATACCCTCAATTGTCTCTCCCACATCTTTCTCTCCTTTAATCCTAGGTCAGTGAAAACATGCTGAGACCTGTCACAACCAACAGGTTCACCAACATGTTCATCTTTGTGTCTAAACCTTTAGCTCTGCTACATGTTTGTAATGTTCCTGTGCAAGACCCCAAAAGTCGCACAGACTTGTGATGCAAGAATGGAAAGGTAAATGATGGGAGACCTTATCACTCTCTAAAACTAACCAGAAAGGAGGGGGTCATTCTCTTCTCCCAAGTAACAAGTAATAGGACAAGACGAAATGACCTCAAGTTGTGCCAGGGGAGGTGGATATTAGGAAAAATGTCTTCACTGAAAGGGTTTTCAAGCATTGGAACAAGCTCCACAGGTAAGCAGTGGAGTCGCTTTCCCTGGAGGTATTTAAAAGATGGGTAGACGTGGTGCTGAGGGACATGGCTTAGCGGTGGCTTTGGCAGTGTTAGATTGTTGGTTGGACTCGATGACCTTAAAGGTCTCTTCCAACCCAAGTGATTCTACGATTCTATAAACACGTATTTCTACTGGCCTGTCCTGGAGCAGTGAGACTGCAGGGAGATTCAGTATTAAAGTCACAGAGCTGTCTCTGCATGATTGTACTTACCTGCCCAGCCTCTCGGAAACAGCACTATATAACGAGACACACTTTCTGCTTTAGTCATTGGCAATATCTGTGCAGAAGCTCCGTGGCTCTGCAAAGAGCATTGGGTGGGATTCCTGCTTCTGTTTACTCTGTCCAGGAAAATCAGCCCAGGGAATTCAAGGCAAAGACAACATACGCTATTTTCAGTGTTCCTCTTCTAGACACTTTGCCTTATATGCTCAGTAAAAGTGTTCACTAAGGTGTGATACAGGAAAGTGAGAAATGAATTGTTCTTTAGCACACAGAGAATGAAGATACTGATGCTTTTGAAAGCTGGAAAAGCTGCAGTATATTGAGAGACAGTAGAGAGAAGAGATAGTTTTAATAATTTATCAGCAATCTGGTGATTCTACATTACTTCTGCATTTACAGAATGCCGCCCAGACATGAAATAATCCTCACAGCACTCCTACTTATTCTAATGGCTAGAGTAATAAAAAATGTAATAATAAACTATCTTTACTATGGTAGCCCCATGTAAATTTAATATTAGTTGCACTGGAATGACCTGATCTAAGAGACCTGCATCCAATGTTAAAAGAACAACTAATTGATACCATGTCACTTTCAGTAAAGAAATAAATGCAAATGAATGAAGAAGCCAGTAAAGAATGTATGGAGACTTATTTACCACTCTGTCAAAATGAAATACATTCATCATAACAACACTCCTTCCTTGTAGTCTTCAGTAACAACTCTTACATCCATTAAGAAATTTGCATACCCTGAATAGTTCACTGTCGTAACAAAAAAATAGTTTTATAAAATTAAACTGTATTGACAGCAATTTGAAAAAAAGACTCAGACCAAACATTCTGTACCATGAAACTAAGAAACATAGCAAAACGAACAATTTATTCTTTGAATTTGTTCTCAGAGGTGTTCTACTGTCTTGTTCTGGGCTGAGGCCGTGAGATACAGTTATTTTAATTAGTAGGATGTCTCTCAGAGTACAGAGTCTTCAGATACAGTGAAGATTATTCTTTTTACTAATCAGTTGATTTGATCAAGGATGTATAAAATGACAGTAGGAAAGGAGCTTGGTAAGGTCCTCTTGTTTTTATTTCCTATACATGTCTGCTTATAGTAAGTATTGCTTTAAATGAATCCATAAATCACTTCTTTGCAGTATAAATCAACTCTGCAAGTGCTGCTCTTTAAGGTAATTCTAAAAAAATGAACATCCACAGCCAGATGCCTCCAATAGCTGTCACAAATTCTCACTTAATCAGAAACTGTAGACTGACATTTCCAAAATATGAAGCAGTTGAACAGCTTCTCTGACCAACGCAGACTTAAGCTATCATGGTCTCTGATCCACATCGATGCTGTTTGGTGCTAGAGGATACTTCTTCCCAACATTATCTGCTAAAATACACAGCAGTAAGAATTCTAGCTGCTTGAACAAAGAAGTATTTTATTGCTTTTCTGCAAGCAATTGTAAGTCTTCTCTATTAGATTTTATATCTGCATTGATATTTTCAGTGTATCACCATGAGATCATCAGAAATCAGGCAAATTCTACCAGTTTAATGATGACCATTATATTGGCCAGGTGGTAATCAGAGTCTTCAAAAAAACCCTTCTCACTGATCTCATTTAAACCAATTAGATCAAATGTTTTCCTGTACTGAAGGGAGTAATAGATAGCCAATGAAGCTATTTATGAGAGCCATATGGTGGCCCAGTGACAGCCAAAATAGAAAGAATATAAAATATTCATCCAGTTATAGGAAAGACTTCTGTGTTATGCACCTGTATCTGCAAGGCCACTTGGAGATGTTGTGCTTGTTAGACAACACTGCCAGAAAAAAACCAAACAGATGTCCATATTTCAGCAATCAACTGTTGAAATTAATCAACAAAAGAATGAGAGTGGAGAAGAGTTTTATTATAGTGTATAGATCTAAAAGTTCATCCAAGGCTGAAAACAATACAGCCAAAGTATCTCCTCCTTGACACTAAAAATGCAGTTCCTTTTCCCTCATCAGACGCTGCACTCAGCCAGAAGAGGGACGGTGACAGGCAGCTGCCAAGACTTTTCCTTTGCTCTGGCATTGAAAAAACTCTCCTCTCACTGTTGTTTTATTGAAAAAATAAAGCCTGCTGTTATCTCCTAGAAAGGAGACAATGGCAACAGAAAGGCTCAAAGCCCTTACCACCTATATTGCAGTCATTACAGGAGCATCTACTGGCCTATTTACTTCTCTATCTTGTGTACAAAAAATACACATTTTAAGGAGAGATTTATTCTTCCTCTTATAGTCTTGTTTTTTTATTGAGATGCATGCATCTCCACGTAAGCTCTACTTTAGTTATGGCTTATGAGTTCTCATGTTAAAATCTGTGCCAGGATCCCGTGGTCATTTAGCGGAGGGTCACGTTACCCGTTGTTAGAAACATCCCCTCTCCGCACCCCACAACCGTGTTAGGGTCAGGCGCGATTCTGCAACCCGGAACTCTGTCCGCGTTCCGTCGCCTACGACAGAGCAAACGCACAGGGGAGCCAATGTTTCTTCCAAGTCCTTGTTTTGGAACAGATGGGGAGAGTTAAATGAATGTTTTGGTATTACGAGTCACTATACGATTTTAAGACAGATTTTATTTCTGCAATTTATCATTCAGGAGTTATAATGAAGGATAGTATTTGATTTTAAATAGGACTATCAAACATCACTGGTAGAGCCTAATTTAATTTAAACTTCTAGAGTCAATGAAATAGTTATATTGATCTACTTTGGATTTAATCTTGTGGTTAAACATTTATAGTTTATTTAATACACTTTAGAAATTTTCACACACTTTCAATTGAAATCCAATGCATTAAGTAAGTCAGAGAGATGACTTTATAAAGTACAAGTGTTATAAAAATAATTGAAAATGTGTTCAGCACAAAACAGTTATTTAGGAGATTTATGCTGTTGTAAGGTTTCGGGTTTTTTTATTAATGTTATTGCAAGAGCAGCAGACGATAGCAGTACCTAGTGCTGGGTGGGGAAAAAAAAAAAAATCACGTTTCCACGGATTTTATGGTAGCCCTGCTCACATCTTTGAGAAAATATATTTAAAAATTCATACCAAATTTGCTGAATTGCTCAACCAACTTTTGACACTATGTAACTCACACAATTAAATGCAAGAAATCAATTACTCTCCCACCTTTGGTTACTCACAGCCATTCCGTGAGGTGTGACACTTCAGCTGTCCCTGGAGTAACACAACAAACTTGAAAACAAAACATGATCTGTATAGGAGAAGCCCGTAAAGAATTTCTGAGTGTGTATTTTTCTGAATTAATTATTCATTTCTAGTACTGGCCTTCGAATCTGTGAAAGGAGCAGGCATTGTTTAACACAGCTGGATTACCCAGCACCTTTTCCAGACGACTGGAAGCGGCACCCTGAGGCACACCTTTCCGGCTCCCTAGAGAAATGGTGACTTCGCAACAATCAGGCAGCAGATTTCAGACAAAGAATAGGGGAGAGAAAATAGCTGTTTTGCTACATGGTAAGAAGGTAACCTCTCGTGTTACAACACTGCACCTTCTTGAAGAAGACAGGGCTCTGCTTCAAATGCCTGAAGCCTAACAGAAACTGTTCCCACGGTTTATGTAGACAGGAATGATGACAACCGATCATTACAGGAGGAAAGCAATGCAAGAAGAAACTAAACGATGGTATAGCCCAAGGAGAATTATTTTACATTGCAGTTAGTGGCTATCTTGAAATTGTCTGTTGTACACGGTGACTAATTAGAGATTCTGAATCTTGACCAGGCAGTCTGCAGGATCCTGAGCTGCTCTGCTGCTGCCTTGTAAATTCAGGGTTCTTTATAAAAACGACACATCCTTTTTCTCATCATTGACAGATTTCATCAAGTTGTATCAAATGAACATTCAGTTTTGAATAGCACTATTAGGCATAAACACATAAGACTTTTATAATGCAGTACCAAAAATTTAGACTATTATGTGTCAGTTTGCATATATTCTCAGTAAAAATGCAAATATTTTTGTATTTAACTGTTTATCTGTTTAACTGTTTTGTACTTAACTTGTATTTATCTGTTGTATTTAACAGATACATCCTCTTCTATTATTATAATTTCTTCTTTTCATAATTTACTATACTGTTGTTTTCACACAGCTTCTGTAAAATACCTACTAACTTCACATGATAATACTGTGGCAGGTGCTTTCAGGGTAGACTGGAATTTTTCTAAACAATTTAAGAAATCTGCCTAAATAAACAGTTCTCTTTCACTTAAAATTTTCAAAAGAAAATCCAGGGTTTATCTTAGCCTTTCAGAATCCTAAATTGACTTTAAAAATAGTAGTTAAGTACATGTACTGCAGCACATACCAAGCACAAAATCATGCTGAAAAAAGAACAAATGCTGAAATACTTTTGCTACGTGTAGATGAACAACACCGAGCAAATTGATACTATTATCAGGTCGATCAAATTCTAAGTCAGGAACGTGTTATTATCCTAAGGCAGTATTTTCAGGAAAGGAATAGCATAGTTCCTGTGAACTGGAATTTCCTGTACTGTCACACGTCTCTCTGAAAGAAGTTCTAGGAACATTGCCAGAACTAGAACTGGCATGAAATCGTATTCAAACCATAGTCAACGCATGATGGACTGAAACATCTACTTTGCAGTCAGGGTTGAACTTCCCTGATACGCTGACAACCACGTACACCACACTCAGTTCAGAGGCCAAAGGCAGGAGACAGGAGGATCGTACCATACTCTCCACATCAGGCTTCTGCACAACACTCGTTCTTGGAGAGGACAGACATTGCAAACAGCCCAGCCCACAGCCTGGGCCATACCAGTTACTATCAAATCCCCCAGTTCCACTGAGGAGAATCGTGATGTTGAATAAAAACACATTTAACTTGCATGGAGACATTCAAAGGCATTTATAATGCCAACATTTGGTAGGTAAGGTTAAAGTCTGAAAACTATTACTTAAGTTCCCTAAAAAATTAGAATAAATAGGCATCACTAATAGATCTCCCAAAGGACATAATTATGAGCTGTATGACTGCTATAGGATAAAGTCACAATAAGCTTCTATGCTCTCTCCATTCAGAACTCGCTAATTTATTAATGCTATGAATATACATAATATAGACAACAAATATTTTAAAATTAAGTAATTTTTTCACTGCGTAGCATTATATTACTTCAATGTAAATTAAAAAAAGCAAGAAACAACAGTATCTTCTGTACTTACAAATAGAATTTTTCATCCCATACTGGATTCAAGTTTCCAAAAATAGTCTTTGTTCTCCGCTTGGTTTTGCCCACTTGTACAGTAACATATGGATCACTTGAGCCAGTTTTGTCCTTGGCCTGTAAACCCTGAGCACAGAGAACTGCAACAAAAGGAGAGAAATGTGCTTTAGCCCTCGCAGCCTTCATTGCTAAGAAATAAATGAGATGGTGACAACATCAACAAGAAACAAAGCCGTCAAATTGAGGGCTCCTGAAAAAAAGCTTTCTGGATGAATTTTCTCATCCTCTGTTACTCTGGAGACAGGCAAGGCTTGTCTAATGACCCTTTCAGGACTGTACAAAATTTACAAATTAGTTTTAAAGAGTAATAAACTTAAAGATTCACTACAGAGCCCAAAACAAATACTTTCATTGCCAGGCATAATTCAGACACGCTTCTCAGACTTCAGTTTAATCAGTATGGCAAGTAAGACAACGTTGTATAACTGGGCTTGAGTCTAATAATCCCCTAAAACCTTAATACCCCCACCCCAATAAATAAATAGATTTTCAAAATTTTTCCAAAGATCCAAACTAAAACCTCCAATTTAAAAAAAAAAATCTGCACTTTGGATTATGAAACTAAACATGAGGGGGATGGTTATGATTGTCATTTTTTTCCCCCTCATGTGAGACGAACCATCAGAATTTTCAGCATACTTCCTGTTCTGTCACAGACACAGTAACAGCTCACATCAATTATCATTAACTGTTTACATATTTGTCAGTCCTTCTGATATATACACCCACCTTAACTGTCAATTTTGTGGCAAATATAAACACACACAATTTGATTTTCCATCATAATTCATAAAACTGGAAATTTCAGGAGAAAGCAGAACTGTAAAACAGCAGCCTACCAAACCCAAGGAGTTGCAGCTAAAATACTTGCCATGGCTCCTAGCACCAGCAGAACTTGGCTTTATTATTTTGCACATAGTATTGAAACCATCACTGTGGTAACATTTGGTTAACATTCTCTAATGTCAATCATTTGGGATAATGAAGCTCCCTCAGTGTGCTCAGGAAAATTATTACATAAAAATGGCACCTTCTTACTCAGCAGATCAGCTCCCAGTATGGGTTCAGTCCTATCTGCTGACTTCAGCGAAAAAGGTAAGTTTGAGGGGTTTTTTTGTGTGTGGTGGTTTGTTTGTTTGGTTTGGGTATTTTGTTTTGTTTGGTTTGGTTTTATTAATTCTTATTATCACATCTCCTTCCTGAAAAGACTAACTCTTAGGAATGAACTAGAACATATTTTGTCTTCCCCATTCACTATAAATCCAACGGTAAATTTTTAGAAAATTTTAGCAGAAAGAGAAAATATTTAGTTTACTTTTAGTATCAGAAGAGGCCATCCTATTCTTCATGACATTAAAATGAAATTGAGGCTAATTTAGATATGAAATCTAACTGGAGTCCTTTAATGTTTCACATCACTGCCTTCCAATTCTTTGGTCTTTTAGTTTAATCTCTATTTGACTCTAATCCAGTATCACATAAAATCAGGTTCACCTGTGTAATCAGCTGAGCTTTTATTTAGATTTTTTATGCTGAGGTTTTAATTCAAAAATTGAAATGCCACAGTCAGAGGACCTGGAAATCTTTATGAGCAACCAGTCTAATGCAGTTGGAAGCAATCTTGCGTATGTTCTGCATGCGCAGGTTTCCCTGGCTCAGCATCACTAAGCCGGAATGCACCCTTAGTCAAGCAGCAAGAACGGATGATGGGTTTCAAACCAATGGGGTCTGGAACTGCAAGCTGCACTGTTCTTGGCATTACAGTCATTAAAACCCATAAACACAATTGCGAACTTTACTTCTTGCAACTGGTGGCAAAAAGTTCAGCACTAGCACAAGAAATACTGGTAGGAGGTAGAGGAGACACAAGATCATTGATCTTCCTTCCTAGAGCAGTGGAATATAAAGTAGTTTTGCCAACAACTGTAACTTAAAACTCTTCCGGTTAGCATGCTATAAATTCAGCCACTTATAGATGCATCGAGTATGCAATTAAACACACAGTTCCAGCTCCAATTATAATAAATCTTATTCCTGAACCAGGGGACTAGGAAAGAAAGAGCTCCTAGAGAAAACAGTTCAGAAGAAAATCTACCTGTGATGGTTATTTTTGCTGACCATTTGGATGTTCCATCCAAAACACTTTGTTTTGCTGCTTTTGTATATTGTACAAAATCTTCTTTGGAAATATTAAACATTTCCTGGATCACTTCAAACACCTCTGGTCTATTTTTCTCTCTAATCTTCATTCTTTCCTTCATAGCACTAATAATATTCTGTGTTTTATCTTCTGCACCGTGTTTGGAACTTTTCTCAGCAGCTCCTGAAATGAGAGAAAAGGTCAATACTTTTATTAAAAAGTTGATATCTTAGTTCTTTTTCTCCTCTAGAGTCTCCAGCTAATTCTTGGTACTGCAGTACTCAAAGGAGATATGTGTCTCATCTGTATAACATCAAGCCTCTTATATTTATTCTTTGTGATACCTAAACCAATCAATTAATTTACTTTAACATGGTAATTCAACTTCAGTCAGGTACGTGTTATACCTAGAAGTAGACATAGAATCAGTACTATTCAGTACTGATGTCAGTAACTTTTCTTACTTAATTAGGCATACCAATTCTTCTAGAAAGGTATGTAAAAGTGTTCGCTCTCTGGGTCAGTCTGCTCTGCCCTTTGCCTCTGTTACTAGCTAAACTTATAATGCATATGTGAATAATTCTTCAAATAATTTCTTCTTTTTTTTTTAATTCAGCATGATATAACAATGTTTTCATTCCTTTCTTTCTCTCCTTTTGGAATAGGATAGTATCAGAAACTGTACTTGGTTCATTAAGACAAAAAAACTCCCAAATTAATAGAACCGTATTTTGGAAAACTCTTCTTGATTTACCACCCAAGAAAATAATTTATCACAGGTATGGAACAGATGAGCTCCTCTCTCCAGTTTAATTGTCATTATTGATCATCTCATGTAAGTATATTAGGATGATGGGAGAGATGAAAGGATGTTATCTGTGTGAGAATAACCTCTAGACTGTATTAACAGTGGTATGTCAGGTCTGTCCTATAAAGTACATCTGGAAAACAAAGTACGTACTCCGGTGATTTGCTGGTTTGTCTGGGACATCAAAACCACTACAGCTTTTACTGGGTTGAAGAAAAGAAAAAAAAAAAAAAAAAAAAGGAGCAAAGAGAGTATACGGAGACCATGCTGTCAGAGGCTCTATTCACCCTTCTTCCCAGGAGACGTCTGGAGAGATTTCTCTGATCTCAGAGGCCCTTTAAAAGCCAACGTTAAGTTCTCCTTATAAAATGTCCTTTGTCTGCCAGAGGAAAGTGTTTCTGATTGATGTCTACAATACACCTTGTATCGGAATAACCTAAGTGTACTCTTGAAAAAAATCAACTGTCCATCTTGCAGTTGGGTTTCAGGAAAGAAACGTCAGACTTGAGTGGGCAAAATGGTATTACAAATGTTGGAATAAAAATTGAAATTCCTGCAGTGCTAAAATAGGTTATTTCAACTCTTGATAAGATTGAGATATAAAGCAAGATGCAAGATCACTACAAATTTCATAATAAATGACACATTACCACTTGCTATAGGTATTGCTGAATTTTAGCTCACGTTATTAAACACTACCCGAGGGTTCATGGCACTGAGCATGACCATTGTCATCACTATCACTAGCAGCAGTAAGTACTTTACCCTTCCAGAAGGCTGTGAAAACATCACCCAACCAGCCATCCTCAACTCCTCGGAGGATCAAAGCAGTATTGTTCCCTTTAAATGGATTGTAAAATTAAGACAGAATCATGTAGAACAACTTGTTATGCAATTAGAATTCAGGTATTTCAATCCTGAAGAGGAACGCAGTTCCTTCTCTACAATACCATCAAACACTATTATGTTCTTTTGATGGCACTTTTTGTTGAGGCACTCATCTTGCAATGGCTAAAGAAGAAATTATCTAGCTAAAGAAGAACGTATCTATAGAGCTGGAAAGGGTCATTTTTCAGCACGAGATCTCAATGAAGCTTTACAGAACAAATATTCCATGCTTTGTTTTCCTTACTGTTTTTACTGTGTCTGAAGGTTTCTTAGTACATTGGAGGACAGAAAAGAAAGAGATATATAGTAAAGTAGGAAGGCATAAGGTCATAAGATTGGCAAAGCGTGGGATGAGATACCGGATACCAGTGATTTCAGGTTGTCAAATGGCTGAATTACATGGCTTCTTCAAGCTGCTTTCCACGCCTATTGAATCTTGAGAAATCCTGGAAATCTCTTGATTCGAGTATCTAATTTTTTTGAATGCAGAAGACCAAAGTTCTAAAGATTAAGGATTTTCCACACTGAAAAATTAGGAGTTAGTAGAAAAATAATTAAATTCTACCATGAAACCCAATACCAGTTAAAGAATTCTCTAGTGATTTTATCACAAAAGAGATGATTGCTGAGCTGCCTGGAAAGTGTGACAACTGGTTCTTGCAAGATGCAGGAAAGCACCACTTTTCATTTTGTCTTATTTTCTTCCCTTGCTTAAAAAGTACAGATACAACGTCATAACCGAATGATAAACCATGGACACAATCTGAATGGCAAGTAACGTATTCCTGTTGAAAACCTTGCTGGTTTTTGAGGCAGTAAAATTGGAATATGCATTAAAATGCAACTTCAAGTTTTACTAAAAAAAACCAGTATAACCTTCTATTTATGCTAAATTACTTATTTCAGCTATTTTTACATCTTCTATTGCTGACAGTCTATCAACAGCCCTTTTCATGCAGTATCGATCAGACTAATTAAGACAACATTGGAACTTATGTTGCACAGGAAGTTAACGAGCTCCTTTTACCCTAGGGACTGATACAAACTGAACACGACTGAAATCAATTCTGATTTAATATTGCGCCTACTACTAGAAATCGCTATCTTGTTGAAGATGAGAGGTCTAATGAATGTACTACTGATTTTTTTAAACCTAATTTAGAGCAAGCTTAGATATTGACCTTAAAGAGCTTGAGATGTTAATTCATTTCTACAGTCTGCAGTAACAATCATTACATATAAAAAAAAAAAAGTCATAGAAGCTTGAAGGCCATATGTCCTAGTGATTAAGATGGCCAAAAAGATGACTGTGATAAAAATAACCACAGTGAACCACATTAATTTCATTTTATGATACTGTTAGCATCAGCTTTCTTAGAAATAGAGATTTAACTAACTGTACCAGTCAATTTATTTTTTCAATAGAATGTTAAATATTTCTAACATAACTGAACCAAAGTATGCAAACCTCATTTTCAAAGTAGTATAGTATTCAAACTCACTGAACAATTAATCTGTTACAAAAAAATATGACAGGACGCTGAAAAACATTTGCGTACTAATGGGAAGACCGGGATCCTTTAGGTGTGTTAAATAATTTTTTATCTGCAGTTTGTCTTGTAGAGGTTTACTCTTTCAAGACTCAGTTATTCAATGTTTCCGAACTGTTTACACCACAGCCAATCCTATTTATTTTTTGCAGGCTCCTTCTCAATCTTATTGTTTATATATTTGTAAAAATTCTTCAAAGGCAATATGGTGCTCTGAGCAGAAATACAGAAGGAATTACACCAGAGCCTAGCTGGCTCGAATGTTGCTTTCCAGTGTGCACAGCAACAAGAGATTTCACCACTTTGAAGACGCCACAGAAAGAACACTCCCTCTAAGCATTCCCCATTACAAGAAATCTAAGGCTAGCCAAGGATTGCAAGAAACTCGTACAGCCTGCTATTGCAAGAGACACGATCTTGGATCTTGCTGTTCCTCTCAATGCTTTTATAACTGACCAGAAACAGCTTTAGTAACAATTCCCGTTTGAACTGTGACTCTTTCAAATAGCAGAAATAGACTGAAATGCTATACTTTATATACACTAGCTGTCACAGGCATCTCAAGAAGTTTGTTTTTCACTCTGCAAACATCTGCAGGAATGAGAAAGACTTAACTGGTGTTTTCTTTGACAAAAATGAATCCAAATCCTAAAGGTCAGATCTAAATATTCTTAATACCAGGGGTGATTGGATGTGAGGTATCTCTTTCGAATATGAATCTTGAGAGTCCATTTCTTGTGACAGTTTCCCACAAAGAGAATACAGTGGGAAGAAAGAAGACCCGAGTGGAATGTCCGTGGATTTTTCCTTCATGTAGAAGCTAGTGAAACCCTCAGGAACACATCAACAGTGAACAACGTGGAATAACTTCAGAGTTGTAAAAGCCCCTTCCATTTCAAAATCAGAATATCACTAAGTTTGCAGGACTTTATTTCCTATTGTTTAGAATCTCGTGTGGTAATTATGTTGTATTTTAAGTATGGTTTAAATGCATCTCAGGTATTTTTGGAGTAGAATGCATGGTGGCTGGAATCAATTTGCCCAATGAACAGCAAAGAAAAAGGTTGTTTCACCTTAATTCTAGTCCCAAAGAACTTCCTGACTATTCCCACCCCCCTACCCCCCCCCTTACACATCCATGGTTTGGTATTTTGTAGGGACAGATCCTATTTACTGTTTCATATTCTTCGTCTGTTCTATAGCACATTAATATGACTTATTGTAAAGTATGAGGAATTTTTTTTTTTAATCTTCGCTTTGACATTTCTTGTATTCTGGGTTAAATAAAACAAAAAGGGTGTACATGATATAACAGATTGCTCTGGGTGTTGCCATAGGCAGTGGAAAGTAAAATATATACTGTTAGTGACAAGCAACATTCGGCAAGTTCCAAGCACAAAAGCAAAATTAACAGTAAGTATTTCATGAAGTTTCTGGCTGGCTCCTTAGCAAATGAACATCAACGTGCCTTCACTGTTTTCTGAGGATCTGACATTTCAGGAAACAAACACAGAATCAAGAGGTGTGAAGTACTGCAAATCTTTAGCTGTCAGGAAATACTCACTCTGCAAACAGTCAGCGTTTAGGAGGTCTTGGCACTTCTCATGGCATTTGACACCACACTCGGTGCACCTCATGCCTTGCCTGGCAATGCCCCAAAGCAGACCTTCGCACTCGTAACAGTACGTAGGAGTTGTAGCTGTCCAAACTTCAAAGTTATGAGGTGTAGTTGATGATATTGGATAAATCAAAGCCTGCAATGTCTTCTTGAAAACGTGTACTTTCTGTTGAGAAAAAAAAAAATATCAAGAATTCAGTTGAAGTATTGTTAAATACAAGTGAACTGCAGCTAAAGCATATGTCATTGCACTTACAAAGTTACAAAATATCACAGAAGTATGAACTAATTTGCAAAATACTCATTTACTCATTTTGCCTTACCCTTTGTAGACAGAAGAACCCTGGATGATTGTTTTGACTGACTACAGAAACAGGAGAGCTAAGTTGTAATCAGGTCAGTCAACACTAGAGTACCATATTTTTTTTTTTATACTTTGAGGCAGAAATTAAAAAAAAATTCATTAGCAATACATTCACTGATGCATTTTAAGTAACTACCTAACACATTACTTCTGAAGATTTAAATACTTCCTACAGAAACTTAGGCATGCTGCACAAAATGAACTTTGACTAGATACAGTGCTATCCTCCACATCAAATAAAAGTGGGCCAATGTTATGGTTCCATTTTGTCTGCATTCTGTAACAGCATACTCACTAATTCCTTTTTGAGCACCAAGGTGCTTTTTACCTACAGACAAGAACGGCCCATACTCTCAAAAATCCACACCTGTTTCTTGGACTATTTTGGCTTAGGACCCTGGACCAGTTTTAGCAGAACAGTTATCAGCTATTTACTGATGAGTACTGCGAACAACCTAATTCTAAGCTCCTTAGTGCTTAATGAGGTGAAAACAAGGTAGTCCTTGAAGTTTTGCATATAAACCATAGGCTTATATGGCCACAATGGTCAAGGTTTTTTATTCAGGCTTTGTTTTCTGGCACCCAGATCTTCTAAGCCCAGTTGATTCATTGGGAATAAAAAATCCTCAGCAGCCTGTAGGCAACACTCGGCATCACACAAAAATACAAAAAATATCACTGTTTCCCCCCCCCACTAAATATACAAATGGCTACCATGAATGTATCAGAAATTCTAGACCCGTTCCCTTATAAATACAAAAAATTGTTTCTTTTAGAAAGAAGAAACCATATTAAAAGAGGTAGCACACTGGAAGTCAGATATTTCTGAGTGTCTGTCTGTCCCACCGTCTCTTCATCTTGTGTGCACATAATGCAAGGCAGCTGTAACGCTGTCTGCACAGCTGCGGCAAACTGGGGAACAACACTTTGGAATTTGTGTGGTTGTCCATTTGAGCTCTAACATCACTGCCACTGTTCTGATAGCACAGAAAGCAAGGCTAACTTAGTCAGTTAAGCATTTGATAACATTCCCATAATTTTAATACTCAGCTGTGGTAAGTATATGCCAAAAGCAAGATATTAGCATCTGTAACAACACGGTGATATGCTCTTGGTTTTATGCATCTGCATCTCCACTCAAACATGTGAAATATTCTGCTAATAATAAATTGTCTGATAAAAAGGAAAATATTTTTTGTCTTCATATCTGCATAATGTTGCACAATCACAGACATCACTTAAAGGACTTTTGCTACCATAGGAAAACCACTACCATGTAGCCATAAATCCGATTCATAGGTTCAAGCACTACAAATCACAAACACAAATGTTAAGTAGCTTAGGCTGAAACAGCTCGTATCGAAGTTCATAGTTACATGCTAAAACCCAACCCCTATCCTGTGAAGCCTGGCCAAACAAACCTGGTCAGGCATTTCATGGACATTTGATCCCAGCACCTCTGAGAACAATGTAGAACTGAACTAAGAAAACAAGCCGCTACAGGAGGAATGACTAAAATGAGCACTGAATTGCTCTTCAGGGTGCTTTCTTAGCCTACCCTGGACCATCAGCCATCTAGTCACTCCCCTGAAAGCAAGGGCAGGTCTGACTTGGCAGACCTGGAGAATTTTATTTACCGTACTGTCTAGGGGCTTTCGTTTCTTATACGCCTCTGAATGTATCTATTAAATGCATTCACCGAGCTCTAGCCATGGCAACATTTACCACTGTTAACTAAATACTCCTCCTATATATTATCTGCTTATCCTCTGAAGCGAAGTTTATTTCTGTCATACACTACTTGAGATACTTTTTCAATGTCACTGATGTATTATTTTCACAAATTTACAGCTCTGTCTCTTTCTTCAGCAAAGCAATTAAATGAATGCTCAGCTGAAAGCTTACATTTAAGCGTCACTGAAGTTAATACTGTGACACTGCTTAAAATGTCTTTGGATCAGTGCTTAGGAACATACAAACTCCCTGTGTCATGAACATGTTGTACCACAAGGATGGCAATGTCGGGTGGCAAAGCTCAAAGCGTTTAACATCAGGTTTTAATTTTTGGAGTAAGTGATATTTAATAAAAGCCATTCATTCAAAGAATTTCCATACTGAACCTAATCAGCCAAATAACCTGCTTCCATCAGAGTCACTAATATTCCCTCCAGAAGAAGTTGAGGGAGAGTAAAAACCAGAAGAGCCTTAATCAGAGGAGTAACTTGCCCAAAGGGGATTTTCTTCCATAACTCTCATCGCTGACTGCACTTCTTCATCTGGTTTTGTGGCAAATATCTGGAGAGTTCTTTTATACCTGAAAATGTCTGTTCTTTTTGCTTTCAAATCTTGCTCTGCTCAGTTTTGATGATGCCTTAGGGCATTAAGTTCTGCTGGCTACTTAGAGAGCAGGTAGAAAAGTATTGTGTCTTGAAAGTGGTTTTACTGGCTGTACCATTACATTTACCTTCAGAAGAGTACTCACTTCCCATTAGTATGTTTAGTGAGGGCTGGCAGAAGACAGACTTCCCCTATTCACCTCTTCTTTGAATCAGCTTTTAACATTTTTTCATGAAATGAGCTTTTATGTATCTAAACATTTGCTGTCTGTCTTTGGATTTATGCTTTCATTTAAAAATTTCTTAAGAAACAGTTGTTTCTGGAACACAGTTTTTCATACGGCATGGCTCAGATGGAGGCTGATGAGTATAACAGCATAAAAATACATTCAACTTGTTTTTCCCATTCCGTTTCTCCCACGCCATAGTTCATCATTTTCTCCTGACTGACAGCAAGCACTGGAGAAATGTTTGCACGGAGCTGACCACTGGGATTTGCTGCCTTTTTTCCTCCTGAACAGCACCATTTAATTCAGAACCTGCAAGTGCAGTCCAAATGATTCTTTCTTGTCCTGTATTTGTTGGCAATTAATATTATATCCCAAAGTTGCACCTTTAGCCCTTCGAAGTCACAGCCTGGTCATTTTTGCATGAGGGGAGGCATGTAAATGAATAGTTGAACCTTTATTTAGTATCATAAAAGGTAGTAATACTTAGAAATTGTTTCATTTGTTTGTTAAGTAGACATCTTTTAGTAAAGCATAGAGACTATCTTAAGGTCTTTTACTGAACTTAGATATTTTTGTAGCACCTATAACACAGATGGAAAAAGTAATTATTTTGCACCAATTGCATGGCATGAGTTTGTTCTCTATAATTTTTCCCCAGCTTTTAACTTTTTTAAGATTCCGTAGTTCTCCTTCATTCTATCAACCTTTGTTGCTATTTTGAGATAGTAGAACAAAATAACTATTCCTTCTGCTGAAAGATCATTTCAAACACCAGCTGTTTCTTACCTCATCAATCCATCTCTGAGCACTACCAATTTGTTCCTTTATAATTACCATATAAGCATAGAAAGTTCACAATAAATCAGAGAAGAGTGATGGATGCGTGTGCGGGTTTCAGTTCCCAGAATATCTGTCAACATATTTTTCTCTTCCATTCTTCTACTATGGAGCTTAACAACAG
Organism: Chionis minor; assembly: GCA_013398295.1. Lineage (NCBI taxonomy): Eukaryota > Metazoa > Chordata > Aves > Charadriiformes > Chionidae > Chionis > Chionis minor. Next base: position 44,178 of record VZSF01009519.1, on the reverse strand, counting down.
CGTAAGAAAAATTCAACTTTTTTTTTTTTTTTTTCCAATGTAGGATATATTCTAGAAGGCTATGTTTGCACTAGCAATTTAAGGAACACAAAAGGGGCTTTTATTCCTTCAAATTAGCGCTTTTACTTAGTTCAGCCATGTAAATGTGCTTGCATCACATTTCAAGCATTCCTGAAGAAAATGGCACCTGTTCTGGTTTTGCTCAAAAGCAATTTCTTTTGCAAAAGGTAAGTGAAGTCAGTAATGGAGAACACCACCACACAGGTTTTACTAGCTCTAACAATATGATCTTTCAGAAGATTTTCCTGGTCGCTTCTTGTACAAATTGCATATTTCTTCATCTAGAATCACATGTTTTATTAGCAGGAATTACAATTACAAAATCAAATCCTGTCCCAACCACCTATAATAATCACACAGAAACCTTCTTGTGGAGTCTTGTCATTCTAACTGTACCCATGGTGGGCTGAAGAGAGACAGATACTGAAAGACTGCAGGTAAAGCACGGTGCAGCCAGATAATTTAAAGGATTTCCCCAAGTAACTGTTTTGTAAAACACAGATTTCTTGCTTAGTCTCTTCCGAACATTGTGCATGTGAGTCATCAGAAGCAAAGCTGGTGTTGTCACTGTGGATCAGGCAGCAAATTCTGCTCAAGATCCCTTAAGTTCCTACACAATAAACAGAATGCTTATACACTCAGTTTTATTCAGCTTGGAGCGTCTAAGGCTGAAATAATTTCTGAAGAGCTTTGAACAAAAACTTCTCTATTATTTAAATTATTTAAATATGTCACTGAAAACACTTACCATTTCATCATTATTTATGGAGGTCCGGATGAGCATGGCCATAGAAATACCAGATTTTCGAGCTGCAAGTGTCTGTTTAAAGCAAAGGCAAAACCGTTAAAAATTATACTAGGAACTCCGATTGTTTAATCTAATGGAAGGCAAGTGGTACTCTATTAGGCTATTGGATTTAAGCAAAACCGTAGGAGTTACAAAAACTTTTAGTTAATGTTTGCAGCACACAACTTTCAAAGTTTCAGTAGATAATGCAAGCACACTTTCCGTCATCATTACTGTTTCTTTCAGCAGTGCCTAGCTGAGCTGCCATTTCTAATATAAAACCTGTTATTCAGAGGTTTATGACTCAGTTTTTTTAAACCACAGGCTGTCACTGATTTTCCGCTTTGCCAACAAATTAATGTGGTACAAGGATAGGCATCCTGCCCTAATTCGGAAGCTGTTTGTGCCTGCAGCAACATAGGAGACCATTTTGCAACAGCCTTACGGTTCAAGTTGTCAGTCCAGATAATTTTTCGTAACTCACTGAGCATTTTTGAACTGTGTATTTATATAAAATGCTATTTGTCTTAAATAAAAAGTCTTTAGGAGACCTAGAAGTCATTTTTTCCTTAAAGACAATATCCATTCAATAGCTACATGGAGAAACAGGCTGGAACTCTGTCTCAATCTGTCCTCTTTTGCCTGCATGATGTTAAGGGTCTATGAGCACCTCCCACTTCCAAAGACTACGTCCTTGGTTGTAGAGACAATTTCATTTGCTCTAGAATAATACATACAAAGGCACACAAAATAAATTATTTTTAATATAAAATAAACAAGGTAATTTTATCTTCCTTACTGCAATATCACTGTAATTTTAATGAGTCCTTGAGAATTAATTAGAGAGTATAATGATCAGAAAGAAAAAGACCCTGGGGAAATGAGTTCTGTGCGTTTTCCAAATAACATTTTAACTCTGAATATCACTTCTGCTACCAGTAGTCCTTTTGGCCTGACAGAAACAGATAAGATTTATTCCACTGTACAAAATATTAACCAAAATATAACACTTTTGTTTTACCATATTTTACCTGCAAAATTGGGTCCTTCCCACCTATGCATCCTTCCACCTATTCCAAATCATTGCAAGTATGCCTGTGTACTTGTGCTTTATCTCCGGTCTTCCGCCATCCAGCACCTGCTTTGTCACAGGTAGCTGCCCTCAGTCTAGCAGTGTGAGGATGATCAGTCATACCACCCCCTAACTGCAAGTCTGTCGTTGCCTTTGTTTTGAGGATACAGATTTTCACCTTACTGTGAACAGGATCTTCAGTAGTCCACCATTATAGAGCCATTTCATCCAAAGTTTCAACGATATTTTGCATGTGACATTCTTATTTTTGTGAAATCCACGTTGGGTCAGGAGCAATTTAGGTATACCTCAGGAGAGGACCCGCATCATTACTCTTTGGATGGAAAGACAATTCAAATTTCTTCCCGTGTCATAATTTTAAACACTGACACAATTTAAATGGATTTTTTTTTTAAATGTAGAGATATTAAGACTGTTAATTTTAATTTAAAATGTTTACTTTCCCTTAAGAATATACCCATTCAATTTTCAGTAAGTTTCCCTTGATAATAAACTTGCAGATAGACACAAAATGATTAATCTTGTGAAATGGATTACAGGGTAAGAAGTCATCCTTGGCACAGAAGTATTTGATTTGATTCCTCACTATCCTATTACAGTTAATATGGGATGTAAAAAACATCCTCCTCCCTCCCCCCACTTTTTTTCTTTTCTTTTAAACTCTCAGCAGTTTACTAAACTCATGCCATTAATTTGCTATTCATATTAAAAGCACCCATCTTCTGATCACTCTTGAAGCACAAGTTTCTTCTCAAAGTCTTGGAAAGTAGGCGTTTACATTTACCAGCCTGCAGTACGTTAGTTTTATAGTTTTGACTTCTAATCTTCCTGCCCCTTTCACTCAGAAAGTGATTTGACCCTTTTAGGTCTAAAATACATAACCCTAGCCATTCCAGGCTGCAGAGCAATATGGACCACTACCAGGGCAGGAGCACAGAGGGCATAACACCACTAACCCTGAACACAGGGTGGTGAAAATACTGCGTTCTGTCCTCAGCAGCATGTCAGCTGAAGTACCTGAGCCAGGCAGGAGAACTGCAGTTCCACACTATCAGTATACATCAATAAACAGGTACCATTTCCTTAGAGAAAAGGAAAGTAGGGAAGCAATTTTGCTCCTGTCAAGTTTCCTTGAGGCCTAGTTCTCCCAAGGGCTACTCCTGGAATCATGTAGCTTAACCATTTTGCTCCTTAATCAGAAATGTGTCTAAATTCATAGTACAGTGTCCTATATAAGATGAAAAAGCTTAACAGAAAACAGATAATTAGGCTGTTCATAATAAAGTGTTGGTCATGTTGGAAGGATAATAGAAGAAAGTGATATCTCAAGGGACTTTTGATAAACCAGTAAAATTAACAGTCATGGATTAAATTTACAGTGATTTTAGTGAAGAAAAAAACCAAAACAAAAAATCCACCCAAAACCTCGCAAGGATTATTTCCATTTATATATCACTGTCAGAATAAACTGTATCTTCAAGAGAAAGCCCATAAACAAAATGTTCCTGTTCTGAAATACTGTTGTTGCTGATAAATCAACAGCTTGAAACACTGAACAGACACAGGACAGTGTCTGTTCCTAAGGATGGAAAGAAGCAAGGAGTAAGTATTTTGGAAACAGGAAGGGAAAAATCCCACCAGACTCATTTATGGGAAACACGGTGACGGGTTACGAATATAGCAAGAAAACTCTTCCCCCTACTACTTTCTGTCTTCAAATAGCAGCAAGGAAGAAAGGTAAGCGGAGCTAAACATCTGGAGCCTCCAGGAAGGAAGTCCAAACTGCCAGAGCATCAAAAGAACAGGGTGAGCAACAGGACCCCAAAGCCTGTCACTATTCTCCTTTAACAGGATATAAAGCTTGTTCAGGAGTTTGCACCCGCTTTCTCTCTCAAACTGACGCTCTGATACTACTGCACGTCTGCAGAGTGTAAAGTTCTCTATGTAGGTACTATTGCATCATGAACAGATGGAAAAATTTATAAAGCAAAACAAAGAAAAAACCCAAAAAAGAAAGATGATGATAAAGCAGAACGTTGTCTATTTAATTTCTAAATGTTTTTCCAAGTGTCTGATGGAAGGCTTAAAATAACTCAGTCTCCTTTGCGCTCAAGTCCTTTTAGACCCCCAATAACTTGTATCTACGCTATCTCATGTATTACCTCAAGATCTGCCTTAGTAGCTGAAATAAACTAATACAATTAGAAGTCATTCTAATCTAAGCAAAAACATTGAAAAGTGGTAACCACAAGTAAAAGAGAATTACATTCAGGATACAATTAAAGATTAAATGAAAGATTTGGTGGGTGAAGAAAGAGCCACCTGCCATGATGAAATAAAAGCAATCTGTGGTTTGAGGAGCTCCAGTAGCAGGGGAGAAGGAGCAGCCAAGCTAATGCTTTGCAGATGTCCATGAATGGTGGCTGTTCCATGTAATACTCATTCAGCTGTTTTTATAGAGGATTTCTGTTCTCCTGGTCATCTTTTCTTTCACATTTTTTTTTCTTTAAAGGGATCTATGGACTGCTAGCACTAGGGAAAAAAAAGAAGTTGAAAACAAAATATTTGTTACCACTTTACAAATATTATTATATTTTTAATGCAAGGTACTCACTAGAGGTGAATCTTGCAAAAAAAAAAACAAACTGTTTTCAGCAATTAAAAGCTGCACGATTTAAGAATCTACAGGTGATTTATTACCCTAGGGATCTCAACTTTCTCATCGGAAAGACAGGTTTGTTGCCTGGGGGAGGGGAGAAAGAAAGGAAAGAAGCTATTGTCGGAAATTACTTTCCCCCTTCCCATAATTTTCTTATTAAAAAAAGTTGATGTCTGATCCTGAAATGCCCAACAGAACTGCAGTATCAAGCCCGGGCAACAGATTTCGAAAGGAAATGGCAACTCAGCTTAGCTACACGATCATTACTGGACACCCCTCTAATACCATTTATTTTTTCTTCATATTTGTTTCCATAGCACAGACACAACAGCATGCCCCATCTAGCCTCTACGATTATTCTGAATATTAAGGTTAGTTAGAAATGGCATGGAAAACAATGAGAACAAACACGTTCATCAATAATTTCTTAATTTCCCCACAACTAATTCTTAATTCCTGGAACACACTGATGTGAAATGAAAGAATGTAATCATATTATTATGATTTCCAGTTAGTAGAATTAAAACCCCCACAAATATACAAATACAGTGTGATTATTTTTATGGTTTATCTATTTAATGTATGAATACTAAAATATCAAATCTAATTTGTCTATTAATGATTAAAGGAGTTAATAAAACGGACTGCAAATGGCAGATTTAATGTAAAATAGTCCAGACATTTAACTTTCATCTAGTGATTACTCTGACACTGTACAAAAACTAAGCATGTGGCAGCTGTAATTTATATGAACGTCCTCAGTCTTAAGAGCTTAAACCACCATAAGTGTGTTCTAGCCTCTATAAATGTTTTTGTGGAGATGCTTACATTAAAGTATCAGTAGATTACTGTTCTAGCTGCAATGGGCAGTTGTTTCACCTGCTGGGTTCACATCAACAGTATGAACCAAGCAGCCTGTTTTACAACAGCAGCAAGGATCCACAAATTATTCTTGTGTTCTTAAAATCAAATGATAATGCTAAGTAATAATACATTCTTGATGAACAAAAGAAGAAATTTGCCTGATTACAGTGACTGTACAGTATAAAGTCACGTTTAAATCAAATGAAACCAAGAATTTCCTAGAGTTTTCATAACATTTGAAATGATGACTGTCATTAACAGAAGCAAAGACTAAAGCATCGTGAGACAGAAAACCAGAGCTACCCTTGGTCTATGACTGGGCAGGTGACCACACCTATTTTGCCACCATGCGTTAAGTCCTTCTAACCTTACTGCAATTACTCCACCCCAATTACTGCTATTCCTCGCCCTGGTTGCAGACCCACCTCAAATAGAAGCTTGTTTAAATGTACTTGTTTAAAAGTAGCGCAAAAGTAGTACTGCAAAAAAATATTTGCAGTATGCTACTGCAAAAAGTAGCATCAGCAAGAGCTCCCAACTCCTTCCTAGCCCCACGTTAAAGACGCCTGTTCAAGCTCTCTGCATCGTCAGTCAAACACCTTTCTGTGTTGTTACCCCCTCGAATGATCCCTTCTCCTTTCCTTGTCCCTCCTACCTGTACAGATACATTCTACTACAACTCAAATAACGACCCACAGTTGAACTCATGACTGCAGCGAAGAGCTGTTCCTGGAGATGGATTTTGACTGCCTCATCCTCGCTAATGACTTAATCCCAAACAAGCAGTGAAACCAGAGTCCCAGTGCATTAGTGAAAAAACTTATCTCAGAGACTTAGGAGAAAAAGAAGTACTAATACTGCTGTAGAAAATTAGATTTTCCAAAATGTGAATTTATGGAAACAAATGGGAAACAAAGATAACACCTTAAAATGATGTGCATCATTTCGATAAACCTTGATACACCATGCTGAAAGCATGAAAACTAATAGAGAAACTGGAAGTGCAAAGGGACTGGGAAAATAAGGAGGGACCCTTTACAAGTGCCAAAGTTAGTGGAAAAAGAAAATATTTCCATTTAATTACTAGAAAAAACTACATCATAGTACATAAGAGTCTTTACTTGCTTTGGGAAATTCACCTTTTGCAAGGCAGATCAAAGAATTCATTTGACTGATACTAAAGAATTTAAAAGTAGGGAACACTTTCAACTTCTCTTTATCTAAGTATCTAAGGCTGTTCAGTTCCACAGGGAAAGCATCATGGTTAGGTTCTAAAAAAATCTCAAAGGATATTTGGAATACACATATTTTTAACATAAAATTTTTCTAATAATTTGGCACGTATGATGCAGAGAATAGGACATTCACATAAGGCACAACTTTACTTAGGATTAAATTCTTTGTCGTAAAATAGCTTTTCTATTTTCCAGTAAAAGGTCAGCATAAAATATCACATTCATGAATTATTATGAACGTTTTGTAACATTTATCAGTATAAAAGCACTTACCATAGCCTGAAAAATCCAGCCGAGATAGGAAAGAAATTATAAAGAATATTAATAATGTCAGATGTATTGCAACAACAAAAACCAAGAGATATCAAAACGACACCTCTTTCAGTCAGTGTCAAAAACGTTTAGCACTCATTTCTAGCACTATTATTTCTGTATTTCGGAAACCATCATATAAGTCAACATAAAAAAGACCATTTACTACGTATCATATCTTACAAGGACTTGAGAATTAAGTTACTGATTTAAATGAGATATTTTGGAACCAACCTATTATTACAAACTCTGAGCTCACAGAAGATTGCTTAAAATGCACATACCTTCAAATACAAACAATCTTTCAAAGATGATGATGACTTACACTAAGTCTGAAGTAAGTTCCTTTAAAGTTGGTAAAAAACTGTTTTAGGTTTACAGCTACAGAACTGAATTTTAATATATTACTATTTTAAAGAAGTATGTCGCTAAAGAACTAGAGTGAAGAGCTACACTCTACATCCATAATTATCAAATTCCAGAATACATTTCAGTTTTAAAACTCTGCAACTACCACTTATTAGCGACAGAATTCCTTCATGAAGTTATGCTTCAATTATTGGACAGCAAAGTAGCAATCATTACATAGTAATCATTGACATATTAGAATAATAAAATTAAAGTTTTATTCCACCACTCAACATGCGAATTTTCTTTTTTGTTTCACTTTGACAATTATTATGTATCTCAAAGTAAATAGTCAATATTAAGATTTTGATGTCTTAACTTGTTCTAAGCAACCGTCTGTAAACAGTTCTAATAATTAAGAATAAAGCTAAGTGCTATTTAATATGCATTAAAATATCATAACATGGCTGTAAATCATACTCATGTAATTAAACTTACAGTGGAATGGCTACTGTCAAAAAGATGGTTTCAACAAATGCAGGCTCTATGTCATAAATTGCAACTTTTCACTGATTTTAGAAGGAATTATCCTCTAAAATGGTTGTTGTGCTTTCTCTTTGTGACCCTTCAGACAGTATGGTATATCACTGGACAGTAACTGAACAGAGCAGCCGAGAACACATTGAGCAATTATTTGGCAAAGATTGATCTTTTAAAGACAACTGTAGCAATCATTCACTTTGGCTGACTCCCTTTCTCTACAATGAGAAATTGGTTTGGGGGGCTCACCACCACCAGAGACTAAATATGTATTTTACTGAATTATGAATTCTGTGCTTCAGGAAAAGAAAAAGAGAAATGTGAATGGCACTTAAAACTCTTCAGAGCAGAGATTCTACTTAATCTTTAGACTGGAAGTCAGAATAAATCTCAAAGGAACTGCCATTATTTTCACCTTTCTGAAATTTATTTGCCTGCATTGTTATTGCCTACAATGACTGCTAAAATAACATACCTCATCTTGTACCAAAAGCATGCATAAATCTTTAAAACATTCATACTGAAACAAGGTTGCTTTTTAAAAGGAACTTTCTTCCTCTTTCAGTATCATCATAAATCAAGTCAATTGGTATCCCAAGCACTCAATAGCAGCTGTCTTCATAAGCTAATTCAACACAAAAATGAGTAGTTTATTATCTCATAGAATGCACATTACTCGATTCCACAAGTAACATCTAAATATTCAGTGAGATATCCAGACTTATCTCATACCATAACTGCATAATTGACTTTTACTGGCCTCAATCCATTCTCTCAAAATACCTTTTTTCCCCCACCAAACAGTTGTTGACAAACTGTCATTCACAGGCACAATAGTAATTACAAGGAAGATCTAGACAACTGAAAACTTAATCAAAAGTTTCGTGGCATCAGAAGTTACTTACCACATCTCGAACAATGGGAAAAGATTTCTTTCTACGCAGGTCTGGCATGCTATCAATTCCATACAGCCCACGGCCAGCACTGCAGAAGATGAAAAAGCGAAGAAGAAAATAAAAACCTGGGGCTTAGAGTTTTGCATCCTCAAGAACTGCTTATTTAACTGTATTTACAGTTAAAATCAAAATTAGCAGTCATCAGCTAAAGAATGTAGGTGTTCTAATTCTTATGAAAAATTAATACGAGTGTTCTTGGTGCGGCTGACTTTTTCTCTTAGCATTCACCCAAAGCAAAGAGTAGCTGAAAGGCTGCTTAATACCTCCTGAAACCTGTTACCGTGGTTTTAGAAATAATAACAGTAGCTTTCCCTCAAAAGAACTTGTATATCTGGTAGTTGAGATGGAACCCAACATTGTACAAGACATCATTGCCATAAATTTGATACAAAGAGTAAAATATCCAACTAAATACATAATCACATCTTCTCACATGAGTCCACATAAATGTGGAAAACAGAAATTTTCCCATTTTAAGATAATTCCACAGCGACCATCATAATTTTCTCTTGGCTGGTTTAAGTTTTTTTCATTAAGCACAAATTTAAACCCCATATTAGATCTCACATACAGCTTGAAAACAACAGCAAAGAACAATTTGGAGCCCCTTCAAAGAACAAAAGGCTGACACACCAACAGGATTTTAACAAACACATACTGATCTGGCAATAATATGCTTCATTGTCCCTGACTCTTCAGAACAGGTAATACAGGTATTATCCTCCTACATTTTTTCCACAGTAGATGTTAGAAGATTGCTATAAACCTTGTCAGATCTAATTCAGAGATACTTTATGATTCTCAGAGAAGCTGGGATGCCATATTTTTAAAGACCCAATATTTTCCCCTCCATGCTCCTTCTGTTCGGCACTGTCTCAAACACCTTTCTCAGTTGTTATACTTTTATCTCTATATCTCTATGTATATAAAAAAAAGCATGTTACAGTAAACTGTTTCTAATCTGAAAGCCCTCAGTTTATTTATACACATCACAGTTACCAGGTGAAAACAGATTTAACCAGAATTAGTGACAGAATTTTCACTTCCTTGCAAGAGGTCAGTACTTTGTCCCAAATACTCCTCTGCTGTCTTGAGGATTACATCCCCTCGCCACTAGCAGAACTTACAAATTCCGTATTTAAGCCAAGACTCTGGATGATGGTTCCTGTTGGATATAGATATTACAGTTCCACAGCTGCAGCTAAATCCAAAAGGAATTACGAATCAAGAGACCTCAGAAGTCGTGATTTACAGCCTGGTATATTGATACAAACTGAAATCAATGCTGGATTATGCTAATATCCCAGACTGTAAGCAGTTCAGGGACAGGCATATCCCTCTACCACTACTAATATCTTCAAGATAAATGCAACAGAACCCATAATTCAGAATTAAAATTATTTAAAAGAAGTGAAATATGTTAATAGGTGTTAAAAAAAAAAAAGGACACCAACTCTGGCTTAAATGACCTCTGAATTACAAACTGTTAGAAGCCTAGAAGGCTACGACAGTATCCTAAGGAATAACATCTTATGCCATGCTTAATCTCTTCTGACAACTTCCTACGTATCTGCTTTTGGCCACCATCAGGAGAGGAGGATGCTGGGCTAGACAGACCTTTGGTCAGACTCTGTATCACTGTTTTGTGGTTTGTTTTTTTTTTGTTGGTGGTGGTTGTAGGGTTTGATTGTTTTGTTTTTAAGGCAAAGCCCACAATTTTTATCTCTCACTTGGAATAAAATGGGGTTCTATTTGGTCCCCTTACTATTCCACAGGCCTCTGGAAGAAAAGGACAGCGCAATAGACTAGCAGTATTTATTTCCATGCCTTACTTCCAGCAGATGCAGAGCAGCAAATTTACTTTCTTGGAGTGTGCTTGATAGGGGACTTGAAAAGTTCAGCTTGGGTGAAGCTTAACTGAACTAAAATCAGAGGAGAGAAAAGGTAAAATGGCATAACGGCATCTATATCCTTGGAAGTGTTTCTTCACCTTCTGTTCCATATTTCCCATAGTTTGAAGTTCTGGTGAAATTTATCTTTGGCGGTACCCGTACTACGGATGGGTAAAGATTCTGATCTGCAGAAATGGGTGGGCTTTCTTGCCCTAAGCCCTGTCTCTAAGACACGTGAGACACAAGCACAGTTGCACCATAAAAGAGTGCTGAAATGAACAGAGTAAATCTGGGCTAAGATACTTAGTGGGCAGCTCTCCAAGCAGAATAAATTGCAAAAGGAATTTGAGAAGCTACCCTTAAGGTCAAGGAGTACTTTTACATAGCAGGGGACAAATCCCTAAGATGGAATCAAAAATAAACTTACAAAACCACCAAGTGGAAACAAACATTTTGGGCAAAGCTAATAGGTATTGTGGCATGGATAACACTGAAATCTGTGTTTTGAATGCAAGAAATCAATTAGCATCAGGGAACTGTTAACTGTTAAAGCTAATACTAGAAAAAATGAGCCAGAAAACACTGCTGCACCCTCCAGCCCAGCAGACTGCTGTACCGTGATGAAGCACTCCGCACAGCTGCCAAATACTAAAGCTCAGAAGTGAGTGAGATGTTACACACTGGGAGTTGTTGATACACAGATAAACCCCATAGCGGGAACAAAGCTTGTTTCTCCTATCTTGTAATAAACAAAGATGCTCAGAACATTGTTTCTCAAATGGATTTTAAAAGATTAAATATCACGTTCAGGATTATCTACAAATTCATTTAATCTTGTAGTTCAAGATACCTGCAAAGATCTCGATAAAGATCGCCTAATATTCACACTGATACACACAAGATTCAATCCCCAAAAGTGATGGGTTCAACTTTAGAAAAGCCTGTGTATTCAAGAATCTTTCTCCACATATTCAAATAGGACTGAGATTAAATCTAAAAGCTATGATTTTTCACATGGTGCCACAAGTTAGATGAAAATACAATGCCTTTTTTTCCCCCCAAATAAATTACAACTATTAAAGTTTTTCCATTAATTGTATCCCTTTTCCCATTAGTTAAAAAAAATTATCACATTTCACTATCATATCACAAAGCAACAACCAGTTTCACATAGCCAGTAGGAGAATAAAATTTATTTCCTAGTAGGAGAACTTCCAAGCTCCTTGAGCATTGGTGTTCTTCAGGGTAATCCCATTTGGCAATGATATATCACCCTTTCTCTTGCAAAGAAAATAAAAGATATATTTTGCACTCACAGCATGCTTCAGAAATGAAGCGATGCTTGCATCCTTAAGTTGTATACTGTTATTTAAAAAAGCAGACATTTGGTATTTGATTAAAACTTCTTGATCCCAAGAGATGCCAAACCTCCTCAAACCCTTTTCTTTAAAATGGCACTCAGTGCTTTGCATAGAGTCTCTTGGCACTGTGTGCAGGATTAGGTCACAGATCACATTCAGAATAAAATGAAGAAATAAAAATATAAATTTGATTAAAAATACTGCTTTCTTAAGAAACTACAGAAAAAAGAATTCAAGATCTTTAGAACTTGCGTAAGGTGAAAATGCAGTTGGGTGTTCTTTCTTTGTCATGTCTTCAAGTTACGAGGTGCTTCATTGGTAATAAATAAGCTCTTGCAGTAAGTTTCTGAAGTGGTACATCGTTAATTGGCCCTATACTTATGGGATGTATTGTGGGTAATACTCTCAATATAGATAATAAATTCCTGTTATACGGGCTTTAATTAAAGTTGTTTTAAGGAATGTGAGTTGCTATTTATATTAATATTTAATCAGATAAGCTGTCATCCTACCCAATCAATGGGCTTCACTTCATCTCTGCCAGTGACTAATTATTCTAGTGTTTTACCAAGTCACCTCCCCTACCAGCGATCTGATTTTTTTAATTTGTTTGTAACTAAACTGGGAGCTGGGAAATCCATTAGTTCAAAATGTCAGCCAAAATCCAACAGGATATGGAGCGGAGAAAAGCATAAATACGTTTCCAGCACAAGGAGAATACAGTTTCAGTGCAGCGTTTCAGAGACGATGCTGACTTTCAGCGTCACCTGACATTTTAAGATAATTTGGATTGCATCTGTGTGTACTTTCGTCATAAAGAAAAATTCTTTGTAGAGATTCCCAAATATTTGGGCTGTCAAATTCTGAAGAAAGTTAAAATAAGTCACATGAATAGCTTTAAAACATTACCGTAAACCATTTCCCCTTAGTCACGGCAGCAACAATAATACCCTGTTACTTAGTCTGATCCTGCTGGAGTTCATCAGGCCCACACTATTTATTCAAGTTAAATCATTCTTTCATCTTTGTTACAGACAAACATAGGACTTGAAAGCTATAATCAAAACACTCAAAATGAACACTGATGAAACCAATAATATGTTCTAACAAAATGTGAATTTTTTTTTTCTAGACTGGCAGTTTAGCATAGCATTTCAGCTGCAATTCCCGAGAGTAAAACACGTCATTTCTGTTCTGTAACTGGCAAGTGGCCTGTATGGTGAAGAACTTGACAGATGATCTATATGTATGCATATATGTATATACACGTATCATTTTTTTGTAGAGGAGGACTTTATCAGCCCATATAAGCAGACAGCTCCTCTACTAAACTATTGAAAACTGGCTAGAAATCGTGACTCTTACTGTGGTACTCTTTGCTGTACATCTGATATACTTAATGGTCTAAATTCCAGCCTTTTTACCCCCAATTCAGTCCTCAGTTTGAGCGCATTGTATTACAAATTGAGAGCTGTGGCATTGTACAAATTCACTAGTCATTCTTGGAAAATTACAGTTTAAGTCATAGTAACATTACAAATATTTAACAATTGTAATTTTATGAAAGGTGTCAATCTTATGTCACCATACCTGTATTTGAGCAAAATAAATCATTGCAAAAATGTTTGTATTTTTGTCATTACAACTCTCACTATTTAATATAAAGAAGCTTTTACTTTTTCTTCTCTTTTTCATTCCTAAGCATAAAAAATTCAGAAAGAACCTCAGCCACTCTTAAGACCTGTGCAAATGAATTCATTTCCAGATGAAAATAACAACAAAAGTGAAGAGGTGAGGTTTCATTGGTGTGGTTTTTATATCAATCAGTACTGAACAAACATTCTAAGTTACCAGGATACTTAATTTTCTTCAAATTCTTAAGTTTATATAGCATTTCAGATTATATGAGTCTGACAGCATAACAGAACTTCTGTAGGTAAGTGCGGTAAATAAAACACATGCCCAGCTTTAACAACTTATAACGCTCGTCTGGTCTCATGAAAACTGAGATGAATTTTTTGAAGACTGAACTAGGGGTGAGGAAGGGCAGAAGAAATGTATCAGTGCTGCACATTAGAATCACAAAATGTAGGCAGTGACTTTTGTAGGACTGGATTTACAGACTTCCCTGGTCCTCAGCATATTAAAATGCCACTGGAGAAATACGTAGCACTTTCTCTGAAAATGAAAGTTGGATTAAAAGAGTCTTAAGATGAGCTGGAAATACTATATTAAGAAATAATAATAAAGAGCCAAATTCCTTCACAGAAGAAAACCTGAAGCTGTCAGAAAATTTGGGGGGACACTAGGCAATACTAATGGGACTATATCCACTCAAAGTCTGACAGACGGTGTACTCCAATGAGGATGCATATTAACATCATGAGAAGTTTGAAATTATGTTTGCTAATCAGATTTCTATAGTAACGATATGAACTAATCACACATTAGGATATATTGACAGATGCTCAGATTCTGGCTGCGGCAGCGAACCAGAGTTTGTGACTACAGCTTTGAGCCTCCCTCTGCTTCCTTCTGATCACAAGTCTGCTGAATGCTTCATCCCCAGGTGTCAGCCAAAGCGGACCACCAGATACTCTAAATTGTGTCAACAGGCCTCTGGGGCCATCTCAGCTTTTAGAAAAAATAAAATTGCTTGCAAAGAAGTTCTGACCTCATTTCTTTTTCCTGTCATGCTTCTTGTCACATTACAGGGAGATGATGCTAGCCAACTAAAATGAATTTATGCTAGCCGCAGGCAATGTGGCCTCAAAGCATCACCATTTCAACTTGTAAACCTTTTTCCTTTATTTTTTTTCCAAAACTTTGAAAGAAACAAAAGAAAAAAACCCCCACCAAACNCCCAACCCCGCCCCCCCCCCCCCCATTTCCTAAGGCCTGGAAGCTATTAAAAACCTAGCATCAGCAAAACTGCATTAAAATTACATTTGCTGATATTCTTGACCTTTACACCAGAACAAATCAGTAGTAACACTAATGGCAGAGTATTCACAGTGCTGCAAAAATTGTCTAGAAGGAAAATCTGGTCTCAACATTTACAGGAAAGAGAAAAATCGGAACATCCTTCTCAAAATTAACACTCCCTTAGCGAAACTGCTGTAATACCATAAACCAAAGGACTCATTTTGAATTCCCTCTACTATCCCTAAAGTCTATGTAAGTGGTTTCCTTCATATCAACACGACCATAATGAAGAGAGACCAACAAGGGGAAAAAAACCTCAACAATTTGCAGAAAGCTTGTGGGAATTTATAAGGCGGAGATATGAAAGTTCTACAGGATAAACTCATTTGCAAAAACAGGATGGAGATCTTCCTAGAACCAGATGAGGTAATAACATGCTACACTTTATTTACCTTTGACAATATGCATCTCTGTGGTTGTCATTATCAGAGGATCTTAGCATCTAATCAAAATAATACAAACCTCCCGGAGCAGAAAGAGATAAACAGATTAAAAGCAATACTGAAACATCAGTGACACCCTAATGAAGGTGGTGAGACTATATTACAAAAAATAAAACAAAACCACACCACAAAAAACCAACCCCAAACCTGAATTCCTCTTTTAAATCCAGATACTAATGTACCTGTGAACTTTCAGCATGCTGTATCATCATGGAATCATGGCCAAGCAGCTTCACTACATTTCCACCTCCAATTAATTAATAATTTCTGCATACGTGGTATCACATGGATTTAGAAATACATCCACACAAATACGTAACTAACTGCTCCCAGACTATACACATTTGAGTCCGGGCCGCATCCAAATTAAAACTTCTACAATGACAACCAAGAGAATTTGTTTCTGCACCACATGCTGGATCAACAAGTCTTTTCACAGTTAAACACAAAACCAGGAGAGTCAAGTCAATATGAAAAGTGCAGAAAAGACTTGGAGTCTGGGAGGCTGCAAGTTCCTTATTGGTGTGGACGACAACTAGAGCACACTTCATCTGAGAGCTACAAGAAAAGGAGAAAGGGAAGAAGTAGAGACATCTGCAAAAGAGACAGCAGCTCTAAAACGTGAGAAACAAGAACTAAAGCTTGAAAATGAAGAGGACAACTTTAATTAGACTTGCTAGTAACTAGTAAGCAGGTGAAAAGAGTCTCGAACCTCGCGGCACATCATAACACATCATTCTTGACTTCAAAATTTCAAACAGGGATTCTTGAAAAGCTAAGCAAGGAGTAAGCAGTTCTACTAACTTCAAGTTATTGCTGAAGTGTGACAGATATACAAGGAAGGTAAGAGTCTAGTTCAAATTCATTTGTGTAATTTGGGCACTTTTAAAAAAAACAGTGCAATATTCTGATTTTTCATCTAATTATTCTAATATATCAAGTCCATATTGACACAATTTTTTTTTTTCCACAGAAAATTCCCAAGTATGTAGTGATGGCCTTGCAGTGGTCTGAGATGTCAGGACTGTTTGAGTGCTGGGGTGCAAGAGAAGAGAACAGCAACAGAGATCATATTTTTAAACCTGGGAGAAGCTAATAGTATGAAAGGCTGGAAAGAAGGAGCTCGGCGGAGATATGAGCCTGTGTAGCTATGTTTTAGGTTTGGTGGGAAGACAGAGGGAAAGTGCATAAGCAAGGGAATACGCTAAAGGATGGCTCCGTCACAAATTCTGATCACTGTCATGGAGGCTGAAGACTGCGAGTCTGTGGATACGGGCACATCCAGAAGGATAAAGGCGATAGCCACCAGACTCCCAGCATATCTTGAGGGGCAGGGAAGAAGCAACTGGGGCATCTGTAGGCAAGTTATTTCCATGTTACCCCTGGTAGTAGAGCAGCTACAGCATTTTATAGTTTTTTTTTAAAACATTTTTTAAATGGTGTTAATTGGCTTTTTCCCAGCAATATAAATATTTAGTTAGAACCACTATATAAAGGTAATAAATTAAAAAAAAAACTAATTAAAACAAAAAATCATTTCAAGGACACAAACAAAACTAAAAGGTAACAGCATGTAAGGGGATTGATGCACAATAAGGCGAACAATATCCAGTGGAGACACGGAAAGGCTGACCCACCATGTCTCCTATGTCACAGACAGGTAAGCAATAAACGTACACCTGCCTGGGAAGATCCATTTCAAATTTAAGTGGAGAGTAGGACAATCCACTGGGAGATCCAGTGGGAGAATACAGTTCCACTAATATACGTGGGCTGAAAACACATATTTCAATCTTATTCTTGGACAACTGCATTTTTAGTACTTTTTCTTGCATCTTTACTAAAACAGCCCCAACTTTGGGTAGATGAACTAGAAATTCTCCTATGTGCAAATTCTCCATACAGCAACAAATTCAATCCTTCTAGTAACAGTTAAGAGGCCCGTAAGTATGCAAAGATTGCTGGCTATCAGCTGGAAGTACAGATTAGTATGCTGATCTGGATCGTGAGATCAAGCTTTGTTGAAAAACATGAGAATAGCTACATTACCAGAACTAACAAACTGGGCAATGCTGTATTGACAGTGAAATATTAGTCCTTCTGTATAGCCTTTGGAACATTAAACGCTACAGCCATAGATAAATTGTTCATGTTACGTAGGTTATACATTAGATTCTCTACTCCCTTCTTTATCTCCAGTAAAAACAACCCAAAAACATCCTGACATAGAAGACGATGAAGCTGAAGGCACACAAGGTATCATTCAAGGCAAGAAAAAAAACCCTTTAATGCTGACTATGTTTTGTGTGTTTCTGAAGATATTCTGCGTAACAATCACCTATTTGAATTTGTCAGAGAATTCAAGCAAAATAAATGTGTTTTACCACTGAGAACATGCCACTGAAGTAAAGGAGTAATCACGTGCATGCAGCACCATCTGGGTACCATTACCAAGTCTCAGAATGGACTAGGTCACGTAGTAAAATTACCGGTCTCTGACATCACTGCCATCTGACAAGCAGGGAATTAAAACAGAGCAAGTCTCTGGAAAAAAGTAAAGCTGTACTATCCTGGAGTCGTATACATGACAAAAAACCCCAGCTTACCTCTATGTACTTTTCAAAAATACTGAAAGGATCAATTCTGAAGTGTCTCATTTTCAATAAAATGAAGAAGAAAAATAAAATTGAGAAGATACTATTTTATACTGCCATGGGAAGTACAGGAAAGATGGAGCTTTTGCCTTTTAACAGAGAAGTAGCACGAGAAGCCCCAGGAAAGCGGTATTTGGTCTTTGCCTTCTCTTTCTCATCCTGGCTCTTCTCTGATTTCATTAAGTGGAGATCACTGCAGAGAAAGAAGAATTGCAGTCTTGTGCCATGGACCTGGGATGTGCTTGTGCACGCGAGGTGGGATCACAGCACTGTGTTCTGAGAGAGAAGGGAGAGTAAGGCAGAAACGAGGCAACCATTTCTGTATTTCTATATGGATAAAGCAAAGAATCAAGGTTTGCGAGGGAAAGAATCTCCCCTCACTTCAAAGGGCAGCACCTTTTGGGGAGACCAGGAGGGAGAAGGAGGCACAGCTAAGGCTGCATCCACTTATGCTGACAGGTCAGAGGTCAGGGATTCTAACAATTTGGGATTAGTTTTCGCATGCAGAAGTAGAGTGGAGAGTGCGATTGAAACAGAGCCACAATAGTCTTAGATGTCAGGGCTTTTCAGCTGAATGAGAAGTTAAATTAAAATTGCATCGCTGTTTTCAGGGAGGCTTAGTGAAACAGAAGCTTGCACAAAGATACCGCAGGCAGTAAAGGGAGTAGAGGCCCAGCCTAAACTTTGTCAGCAAAAGAAGTAAGGTTTAATCTAAAAACATGAGCTTGTACTGAGCTACTGTCAGTCATTTGAAGTAGTCCTAGTCATCACAGGATGTCTGTCCAAGGGACTGACACACCTCATTCTCAAAGGATTCAGTATCGGAATTTATTCACCTGTGAATAGAAGAGAGGGCATAAAGAGAGCAACTTCTGTCTGCATAGTCCTTGTCAGTGACAAAAGGTCTCCTTACTTCTATGAGATTGTTTTTTGTGTGCAACCCAGAAAAAATAATTCTCTACGGTTTTGTACACTATTTTCCTAAGTCCTACACCTATAAGAAAACTGTCATTAAGTGACCGGCTACGGGAAGTAGTGCATACAATCAAACTGTACGGTCACGCGCAGCATTCCGCGTGCATAGATAGATATCAACGCTGTCGGTGTCAATATCCCGTCAGGCTGCCAGTACCTGCGCTCACAGAGTCTGCTTACAAAACGCTGTTCCTGAACTTCACATTAACGAGATGTTAAACTGCTTCTCTTGGGTTCTGCAGATCACAAGCAAAATGACAGAATGAGCTCTCTCTTATTAAGCTTACTCCTATGGGGGGGCAAAAAACAAGAGCTAACAGAGCAACAAGAAGCAGGTTACTTAAAGAAGGGGAAATAAGGAAAAGAAGAAAAATCACATGAAATTGAAAATTTTACGTAAGATTTTGGTTAAGAAAAAATTCTCTAGCTTAAGCAATGAAAGCCCAACCACATGCAGTGATCAAAATTGGGTCATTAAAAACCACAGATGATAAATCCAAGACAGTTTTGGATTAGCTTTATTTTCCATGTCAGATTTCTGATTTTTCTAGAGGAAAAAAACCCCATTTCTTCTTATTTTAAGAATATATCATTGAATGTAATATACAACTCCTGCATCAAAAAGAGTGTAGCAAGCAGGTTGAGGGAGGTCATCCTCCCCCTTTACTCTGCCCTGGTGAGGCCACATCTGGAGTGCTGTGTCCAGTGCTGGGCTCCCCAGTCCAAGAAGCACAGGGCACTGCTGGAGAGGGTGCAGCAAAGGGCCACAAAGATGACTAAGGGACGGAAACATCTTTCTTATGAGGAAAGGCTGAGGGAGTTGGGCCTTTTCAGTCTGGAGAAAAGAAGACCAAGGCGGGATGTCATCAATGCTTCTAAGTACTTAAAGGGAGGGCGCCAGGAGGACGGGACCAGTCTTTTTTTAGTTCTGCCCAGTGACAGGACAAGAGTTAACAGGCACAAACTCGAACATAGGAAGGTCCATCTAAACACAAGGGGGAACTTCTTTACTTTGAGGGTGGCAGAGCACTGGCACAGGCTGCCCAGAGTGGTGGAGGAGGTCTCCGACTCTGGAGACATTCAAAACCTGCCTGGACGCCATCCTGTGCCCCCTGCTGTAGGTGAACCTGCTCTGGTTGGACTAGATGATCTCCAGAGGTCCCTTCCAACCCCTGTGATTCTGTGATTGTTTAGCAGAAGACCGGGTTCAAGAGGAACCTGAGCATGCACAAGCCCACGGGACCTGAGATGAGATTCATCTGTGGGCCCTGGGAGAACCCTGGGAGGATGTATTGCCAACGCACTACGCATCATATTTGAGAAATCCTGACAGTCTAATGAAGTTCCCAGGGACTGGAAAAGGCGGACCATAACCACTATTTTCAAAAAGGGAGAAGAAAAAAAAAAAAAAAGGACCTGGGGAACTACAGGCCAGTCAGTCTCACCACATTCACTCTCAGCAACTGGAAGATCTTTTTGCCTTAACCTTTTAGATTTCAAATGTTAGACTGATATAATTATGTTACTATATATTTACTGAAACAAAGACATAATATCAAACTACAGCTTCGAGGGGTGTTTATTTTGTATGCAAGGAGGTAAAAAGTTTTGTCATCCAGTTGATTTGTGCAACTGAACTGTATTAATTTCTTAAAAATTAAGGACTTAAAAAAATAAAAGAATACATACGTAATGAAACTGAGTAGCTTCCTTTTAAAATAATTCAATTTTTGTAAGAAGAAAACTTAAAGAAATACTATCATATTATGAAACTAATTTGCAGATACAAATAATGAAATTCACAGTCATACTGGTACTTACCTACTAAATGCCTGGACCGCATAGAGCTTGGAAGTATCCAAGGAATTTCCACTTACTGTCCGAGCCTTTAATAAAGACCAAAAACGTACAGTTACTCAGTTGCTCTTAGTCAGTCTTGGACAGAATGTAACTGCATCAAACATACAACACCTAATATGAAAATGTTTAGCAGGGTCAGCTCCAGGCCAAAGCTAGAGTAACTGTTGCTTTGGAACACATTTTGGTAGCATTCAGCATTTAATGGAATACTCTGGAAGAACCCATGGGAAGATACAATATTGTTTCCCAAATCCTGTTGTCCTTTAAGTCCTACAGTGTATGCAGTGTAGATGATAATTAGAGGCAAAAATCCCAGATATCATGTTTGACAGCAGCAGACCCCTGTGTTGGCAATTATGGTAAGCACAACAGTGAGGGTTATCCTGTTTATAAATGCAACACACTTGCAATGCACTCAAAGGAGAACAAAAGAGTGGAAAGCTGGGAAAGACATGCAAATTTCACAACTAAAATGAAGGAACCAAACAGGTCAAATAAGTCACAAACAAACATCAACAAAATACATGATCCCTATAGTAAATACGTGATTTTAAACCTTTTCATCCACAGAATCGCTATCTGAAAGAGAATTGGGAAGAAGGGGAATACAGGTTAGACAAAACAGTCTCTCAGAAAGTATCTTTTACCATAAAAAACTGTCACTGTTTTAATTTGCCAATGCAGAGCAGAATCCAAGTAATACCTGCACTTAGCTGTATCGTTGCGGCAAGACCGCTGTCACTACATTTTAAACAATCAAAAAAGATGTTCTCAGTACTTAAGTACCCCAGCCACTTCTGCAGGGCTCTGTGGATACCACATAATTTATATAATGTATCCCAACTTCACATGATTTTTAGGTTTTGCGTTTTTTAAAAATATTAATGAATCTGTATTTAATACAGTTGCAGTGTTCAAAAAAGAATGCTCTATTTCCAAGGAAAATGACTGTTTCTACTAAGAACATTAAAAAAATATATCTCCTGAACTGTTACTGTTATAGCCTAGCACAGCTATTCATATGATGACAGAAATTACCACCAAACATCAATAGAACTACAATTGTGAAAGTATAAGGTATGATATATGTATTATTATAAACCACTTAATCCAAAAATATGATATATTCACATTTACTATCACACAGAAAATATATGCTGACAGGAAAAACTACCTTTATTTGATTGTCTTGTCAAATTTGAAATACAAGTAAATTTAGAATTGGTTTTATATACTCTTTCGCCATTAACTGTGTCTTTTTTTTTTGGAACTCTATACAGTATAGTGCATACATGAAACCGCATTGTTTTAATTGTCACCTTACTGATCTTTCCATTTTTCCTCCCCAAATGGAGTACACATTCTACAGACCCTTTAAATAATTTGGGGATTTTTAAGATATTTAGACATATCCCACATCACATAACATTACAAAATGATCATGTTCCATCTTCAACATGTGCCACGTTTCATTTTTAAACCAGTTTATCTACAAGACAATATCACATTCAAACACGTATATGAAAAATCTATTGGTGAATGTAAAGGTGCATACAGTATAGTACTGACAATCTAAGGAATCAAAGGGTTTGATTGCGCCACTAATTTTAGAGACTGCTCACGTGCTCAAAGCAAAGCACATGCACAAGAACAGGCAGAAAAAAAATGGGAAATAAGTTGTCCAAAACATGTTTTACCAGTGAGATTATATTTGATTTTGTGTTATTCAAAAAGGTTAAAGAGGACTGAGCTACTGGGTACTAGCAATGTCACAACACCAAACTTGAATCCATGGAAAATCCACCTATGCAGCAGTCTCTCCTCCTTTGCGAGACCATAACATTTGCCATTTTATTAATGCTTGACTAAAGATCTTAGCTTTCTTTCACAGCTACCGGGAACAATTCTTTTAGAAAGAGCATGCCTAAAAGAAAGAGCTATAGTTTATCATCCCAAGGAAAATTTATGTTTTGAATTATACAAAATATTAAATTAAAACTATTACTAGTAGTAAATTCCACCCTTCAGTAGAAATAGAGTAAGCACATCTCTGTGCACCAAGAATATTTGCTTTCTATGAACTCTTTTCATAGTTCTTCTCCTGAATATAAATGGACATGTACCAATTTTTAGTTTTATGTTTTAGAAAAATCCATTAAGGTATTTTTTTCTACTGGGACATGACCTATTCTTATATTTTCTCACTTGACAAATTCCTCCTTTCAGAAATACTAGAATTTTTATTTTGCTTCAGAAATTAACTCTTACTTAAATTAAGCTATAGTGTTTTAGTTGTCAAATTACCCTCATTTGACTGAGTAAATTTATAGAAATATAAATCTCATTATTATTTACGTGAAATATGATTTTTAAACAGTTTGCAGGTACTTTGCTACCAGATGTCTAAAGAATCACATCAATTATATGTTTAATTCAGTTGTTTAGAAAGTTATATTAAAAAAGACAAAATTATCGAGACTTCCACGTTAAATGGAATTTTGTATTTCAGAGCATGAGAGATGGACATATGAAGTTTTTTTTACCTCTCTTGGGTTTCAGCCAGCTTCATCTAATTTCACTACACTTCCTTCCTGGAACCTAATTTTGCCTAAATTTAGGAAGGAGAGCGACAATCAAAAATTAGGAAGGGGAAAAAAAAACTGTACTATATGTTAGATTTAACTTGTGGGTTTGGTTGTTTTTTTTTTTTGCAGTTGCTACTTTAAAAAAAAAAAAGCACCAGTCTAATGGCCTCTTTTCTCAATAGAAATTTATGCAATAGAAATTGCATAAAGCAGACAACTGACGCAAATTTCCCAAAATGAGATTTTGAGAGCATCTCTTTTTTTGTGAGAAATGACTGCATCTTCAGAGACAAAATTAGCTTGAAAACTTCGTTGTTTCTTGCGTCTTCTAAACTCACCATGAGTAAAATAATCTGAACTGTGGAAGCGTTCTCTGTGTCTACAAGAGCACCAAACCAAAAAGCATACAGTCACCAAGCAATTCCCTTCCGTAGTCATTAGGCTGCCAGAACAGACAGCAGTATTCCTTGACGCAGATGAGAAATGAACTGTGATTATGTAAGAGACCACCGAATGTATTTTCACATCAGGGACAGCAGGCTACATCTCAGACTGTACTGCTGAAGGACAAGGATTTACTTAAAAGAGCTTATCTTCATATAACTTGTTTCTGTCACCCACACATTATATGGCAAACAACTAACCTGAAGAAGTTATGAATATACTAAGACCAGCGTAAACACTGGTTCATTTAGTTAACCCTGTGGGATACTCCCTATTTTATTGCAGTTAGTTTGTTTCTTCTTAGGTTTTTATGTTACGCAAAAAATCACTCCATTAGGAAACACAAGTATAGCCGTCACGTTATGCACCTACACCGCATGGCATTTTGGGTAACTGGAGGACATTTTACTAGGATTTCAGGAAAAATCCATGGAATGATATTGCTCCATAATTGTTGCTATTTCAGCTCAGTGCATTCCATACACATACCTGCGTAGTGGCATGATAAAGAGTAGGATGGCCATCTAGCTACTTACTAGTGAAAATTATATTTACAAATGTTGAATACTGAAGACAAAAGGAACCTTTTTTTTTTAGGCAGTCTGATAGTTTGAAACTCAACTATATTTAATTAGGTAACTGGTAAAAGAAGAAAAAATGTTTTGACTTAGTTGAGGATACTGTGGTGGTACAAGGTTACTGTTAGTTTACATTTACCTAGTTATAAGAATTAATACAAAGAAGAAGAAAATGTAACATTAGTTACATTAATCATTAATTACAGCAAGGAAAGCATGATCAGCTATCATATCACATTTCTCCAGATAAGCTCATTTTATGTGCAGAATTCTTCAGAGTCAACGATAGAACACAAAAACTGTAGGAAGGAGAGGACAATCTTAAGGAATATTTAGCAAACCATACGTTAAAATGCTCCTGCTTAGCTAGAAAATTCTCTCCAGCTCTTTACCACTTACCTCTAATCCTCCTTCTTTACTACCACTCCCTAAGCCTCCCACAAACAGACATAAACTTTAGGTAAACAAGGAATTAAAAATATTCACTGGTTAAAATTAGTCTTTAAGGTTCCATTAGTAAGAAGTTCCAGGTATTAAAAGGCTGTCTAACATTCAACACACCCACTAAATCCTGGCTTCTGTTAAAAGTGGTTCACAGTTATGCACTGAGGAAAGTTAATTCCCAAGCGGCGGAGGAGCAGGCGGGGGTGGAGGGAGGGGGCAATTCGGCATCCATTCAGCCCCCTCGAATAAGCTCCCAAGAAGATGCTGCCACCTGCATCTCACCACACAACACAGGAGTTCATCATACAAGACAACTAGTTTCTAGACCCAAACCTCCTATACAAAAATCTCCAAAAGCAGATTCCTCCACCATGAAAGATTAACTGGCAAGGAAGATACGGAAGTGAAGACAGACCTTTGCTTTTGTAGCTTATGATATCATCAGAAATACAACTGGACAACAGTCTCATCAGTCAGCAGAAGATTCCCATCCCCCCACCTCCAGTCAAAAGCATCCTTCAAGCCTTTTGTCATTACCTCACATTTGCATTTTTCTAAGCAGCAGAGCATCATCCTAATACGCTTCTCTTTCTTTAAAGATTGCAAAAATTTAGTTCACCACCCCCCAACCATAGCACAAGAACGGTAATAAGGTCACAAAGATCTGAACTGTTAGGAAACCCTAGGGTTAAAATGGTATTTTGTATACTACCTTGATTTTCCACTCATCTAAGTGCACATCATTGTATAAAGACAAATTGGAAAAAGATTTAAAGTTCATTATTCTCTCAAAGTACCGTTTTAATCTTTAATTCTGCAAAACGAATGTAAGAACGTCAAACTGACTGATAATTACGTCATTCCTGGAAGCAAACCCTTTAGACATAATACTTGCTGAAATTAGATAACAATACAGCTGTTCCACGGAAAGAACATGTGTAAAGTACCCATAGTCAGAAGTACTCTGTAGTCTGAGCTGGACAATTCTAACTAGTATGCACTGCTAAGAAAGGGAAATAAAGGATGAAAACCAAGGTCAAATAAAACCAGCACATTAAAGTAGATTGTCTGTCCAAAACAATAACACTAATTAAGCCATGCTAAAATAATAAGTGCTGTACCCAGAAGCTAATATTATCACTACAGAGCAAAATATTACAGTATGTAAGCCTAGAGGATGTTGTGCTGCTGAAACACATTCTAGGGAGATACACTGTGTAACGCTTGGCAGATAATATTAAAGCCAGCACATCATAAGAGATGAGTGATGCTTGTCTGACAAAGAGAAGGTCAAACTTGAATAAAGCCTAGTTGACAGGAGAAATAGAAGAATTGCTGCTAGCACTTTACTAGCAGTGATGTAGAAAAATTACTAGTGGATACATTGAGAGCCAAAAGAGGAGGTCAGCTTGGTGAAGATAAAAACTGCATTTGTGTCTTCATTAATAAACTGGCATGCAAATGTGAAACAGGAGGACAAGCTTTAAAACCATCTCTGGTGTTTAGAAATTGAGTCCTATTAGACTTCTGATGGCTCTTGCTTTCCATTATATTTCAACAGCTAACAGATACTTCTACCAACTTCTGAAACTAACCTCTAAAAGAATAAATTATTGTCATGAGAACTATTTGATTATGGAACGTGGCATGATACTAGTGCTTCTTAATTTTTGGTGCTCTCAAAAAACTACAGTCCACTTTCCACTTGAAGACTCAACCTTCTTGCCAATCTGCAGCTTGTCAGAGCGTGGGTAGGGAATAAAATACAGAGGCAATCTCAAGCACTCTATTCCAAACCCAGAACACATCAGAATGTAAAGCATGTATCACCCGTAAAGAATAAAGAGGCATATTTCAGCTCTTTTGATATAAGTAACAGTAAATGGAACCAAGTAATTAATTATAGTCCATCAAACCAATCGGATAACTGAATACTGCAAGTCTTTCCATATCACAGCCAACATCTCCACAAAATACTTGACTTGGACTGATGTATCATGGTATTACTTTCAAGCAGAAGTCCCATCGTGTTTCTTCCAAAGAAATACAAGCAAACAGCCACTGGGTTTAACACCAACTGTGACAGCAGTCCCTCAGGACACAAGAACATGTTCCTTGGTACTTCTTACACTGAACGTGAGGATTTCACCGAGACGTGCAAGTTGGAGTGTGGCAGCAGCATAGACAGAAGTGACAGTAGAGCAGGAATGTTAAGTGGCTGCCTGGGACATAGGAGCGAGCTGCTGACCATCTTGGGCAACAAAGAGTATGTGTGCAATAGCAAATAGTTTAGTGCCATAAAAGAAGACCAAAAGGCCAGAGCAGTTGGTGCTGCTGATGCAGATGTCCACATCGCAAATGTTTTAGGGATGTTTACTTCATACCAGTTCTATTTTTGGCCCTGTTGACTCAAAGTCCATTAGCTGCTGAGCACATCAGGTGTGATCTTGGAGAGCAACATCTGCCTTGGTTGCATTGGTAAAATAACTAGATGACACGCAGACATTCCAGCGGTCAAAACAAATGTGGTGAATGGGGAAGACCAAGAGATCTGCTGTTGTAAAATAAAATGCTAATAGTGGCAAACTTGCAAGTGATACAAATATCCTACTGTTAAAGACAAGGAACAATATATACACCTAGGATTAAGAACAAAGGAGCAGACCATATGTCTGGGAAACAGTCTCATGTTTCACAGGCTATGATGTTCATAGCTGCTGTTGGTATGAAGTTGTTTCTTCTCCTGTGGAGTTGTGTCTGCTTCCCAGCTAAGGTTCAAGGAACTATCTAAAACAGTGTCAAACGCTTAAAAATTATCTTCAAAAACCACAAACTAGGAGACTACAAAATTTAGGTGAGACTAATTTCAAGACTTATAGCAGCGGAAGGGAAAAATGAGTCAATGGATAATCACATACAGAATAAAAAGATGACATCAGCCAACGTTGCTCATGGAGATAAGATAAAGAAATCAGACTTCCTTCTGTTGATAAGCAAACTGGCTTAACTGATATGAGAGAAGGAAAAGACTTGAAATACCACAATGCTAACACAATTTTTGAAAATTGTATTTTATGACATTGCCTATGTAAGCAAGATAAACAAAGTAAAGGTGAAATCAGTATAAAGTAGCGCACTGTTGTATTGTGATATATAGGAGTAATTCTTTGGGCAGAAGTATTGTGTGGAGTACATCAGAAAGGTCGATTTCAGCCAACATTCTCAGCAAGTTCAATGAACAGAATTTCATAGAGTCTGTAGAAAACAACAATCTCGAATGGGTTGCAAGTATGTCAAGCGAGGGAGTTAGAATTCAAAGTGTTCTTCACATATTACTGAATTAACTTCACTGCATCAACACTGCTCCTGTAAAAACTAGTTCTGCATTCAGAAGAAAAAGTGAAAAATGGCAAAAAAGTTATTAGATAGCAGTATGAGGTATATAGCATATTTGAAAGCATTGTAGATGTAATATTAGCGCAAAAGAGGCTACGGTAATTCTGGAAAGTATTAGTATGTGTCACATACAAGACAGAGATGACTCAGCTGTATGGGCACCTGCTAACTTCAGTTGAAGTTGCCTTTCCAGTTTTTGGAATCACACTAAAAGTAAACAAACCGAGTAGAAAGAGGATGACAAAAGCCAGAACAAGCAGAGATTCAGAAAAAAATCTGTGAGGACAGACCGAAAAGATTCAGTTCTTTTTGTCTTACTGAGGACTAAAACTAAGGAGGGAGGTGGTGACAGTACTTCAAATGCATTCAAGAGTGTAATAGAGTAATACTTTTCTTTTTCTTCATGGCTAATGATTACATAATAGATATCAAAAAATGCAAAAATGTATGCTTACTCACATTTACAAAATATACAAGTAGCATTCATGTAGCAAATAGTATAAAGCGCAGTGGATTTTGTTCTATAATACAATTACTTTTTTTTTTTTTTAAACTGAAGTAACTCAAAAGAGTCTCCAGATAATTCTCATGAAAGTAAAGAGACTGACCTTCTTACCACAACGTAAAAAAAATGGTTATTTTCCCTCCTGTTAGCTTCTATGCTATAGGTAGAAATCAAATCAAATCACCCACTGTTTGTTTCAGCTCTTCCTGAAACTATTAGGTTGGAATAATTATGCATAAACACAAAAGAGATATACAGATAGTAAGAACTATAGACTGGTACACTGGAATTCAAAGCATGACTTCTGGTTCCATTGGACTTTTTCTACCTGACAGGACGTGCATAAATCCTTCTGAATTCCACATTCTATTTTTATAGTTATTAGGAAAAGTCATGTCTCCTTGCTCTCCACTTCTATTTTGTTATAAAAGAAAATTTCAGCAAACACGCCTTTTAAAGTTCCTAAACCAAAATTCCACTACTTGATGTTTCCAGTATTTTATGGTTACAGGGAAGCATCAGCTCTATCCGGTTTGTGCCAAATGGAACAATATGACCTAGAGGTTAAGATTATAAACTACTTTAGTTCTTACTCATCCATTTCATACATATTCTTCTCTCCTGATTTTACACGTTCAATAATAGGTTCTTCATGTCTCTCCCTCCTTATTCCATCTTGGTACATACGCAGCTGATGGACAAGAATTCCTTTGGTGAGGCTGCAGTTTTCCTGGTGATACCTAGAGCGACGCAGAGTTTATGAATCTGTGACAGATGTGACAAATTACTTGCTGCCATTTGGCCTCTGATCAAGAAACCTCATTTCTCAAAGACAAAAATTAGAGTCAAAAAAGATGTTCTGCCACATCACTTCTCAGATTCCAGCGTAACGTAAACACACCCAACTAGTTTCAGTAGTCAACTCCAGAGAAGCTACTAGTCAGCAAGCTGTTCTTTACCACTACTTGTATGATGAAAACAGAACAGTCTTTTCTGTGTTCAACCTCTTTTTCCCCCCCTAGTTAACTTGTATCTTTCTATACATCACAGTCTTTACCGCAGTATCAAGGACATTTGTAAACAGCTCTATCAGCAACACAGTTAGAAGATCTTCTCTTTACATAATTTTTAATTTGAAAATCAGTAAAATTTTCAGTGGAGTGACTCAGACTTTTACATGAAAAAAGTGCAGAAGAAAGCTGTCTTACAAAAATAGTATGTATCAAACACTATAATAGTGCAGGTGCCTGTATGTGTGTGTCTGTTTTTTGCTAGAATTACTTATATATTAATCAATCCTTATTTTCAGGTTTACTAAAACTTCTGATGCAAGCTACCTTAAGAATACTCTACTGATCACGGAGGCAAATCACATGGTTGACAAAGTTTCACCAATTTCAACGATCATTTTGCATCAGCAGGAACCAGAGAGGTTTCAGATATTTTCTCCTATTTAAAGTCCCAGGGAGACACAACTGTGCAGTTGCTCCACTGATCACCTGGAAAATGTGCAGAAAGAAAAAGTCTGGCACCTGTCCAGAACTTGGCAGCAAAGCAGAGAATCTCTTTTAGTTTCACACTTTAATATTCTACTTCCCCAATATATCAAAGGAAGATTTGAGCATATTTATGAACTCATGTTTTCCAAGTCATTACATTTTTTAAATGCATGTCTAGATATTTTTTCAGCCAGTTGCTCTAACAAGATTCCTTTTATCCTGAAGCTACATTATAAAATGATGCAGTGCTATTTCAGCTTCTAAAATAAAATGATCTAAAGAAAAAGCTTAAAAATTTTAGAAATAAAAATAGAAAATATTTCTTAATCTTGGTGATAAGATATTGATTTGCTTTCATTTCCACACCCAAACCAGTATAAGTCAGTCCTTGGAACAAACATTTACGCTCAGGTTGTCTCTCTCCTCTAGCAAATTTATTTTAAATCTGTTTTAGCACAAAAAGGGCAGGCAAATTGCATGAATATTAATAAATCTACATTAATTCTAAAGTCAGTGAAGATAGTCTTAAATAGTCTGCTGTTCTTGGAGTAGAGTAGTAGAGATTTTCTTCTTTTATGAAAGAACCTAGCAGTTATAATGAATTACTTCTCAAAAAAGGAAGTACTTTTCTAAACAGAAGTGGTTTGGGGTGGTTTGTTTTGGGTTTTGTTTGGTTTTTTTAATAGCCAAAATATGGATGATTTCTGCTAAATCAAAGATTTTCTTACAAACACGAAGCCTATAACTACAGAATTAAAATACAATCAGCCATAAGAACACTATTCTTTTTTTCTGAAAGATATATTAAAGCATTTTTTAAAGAATTCTTTTACTTAAGGTTTCTAAAACTGGGATTTTTTTAACAGATCTTGGGGAAAAACATAACTTCTTTTTAATAGGGGTCTGCTTTATTTGAATGGTAAAAGTCTCCGAGATGATGACCTCTCCCCTCAGTATAACTTTCCTCACTCTAGTCCCTCTTTTGACAGACTGAGCCAATAGCAGCAGCAGCCAACCGGTACAGATCACCCTTCCATAAAGTCCCACCTTTAGAGTAGGTGGTGAATGTAACTACCTGCTCGCTCTTCACAGAAAAAAGACAGATGTATCATCTTTATCATTAACTGATTAGATTTCCTCACATAATTTTTCAAAAGCCACCTTTCTACAATTCTGTTAATCTCAGGCTGAATAGACTGCCACGTGCTGTCTTACATCTCCGATATCCCTTTTCCCCATCAAAGGGCAAAAGAGAAGCAGAAAGAGAAGGGCAAAGACTTACGCCTGACTAGAGCGAAACCAGCGGCCAGAAAAAACACACGCGCAGACTCTTGTGTGCACAAAATACAAGCATGGGCAAGACAGACTCAGTCAAATCATTACATATCAGTTCATCTCCAACATCTTGACTGAATTCATGGAGTTTTTAATAGCTTTTTAGAACACTACTTTATTTCTTGTAATATTACTGGAAGATTTCCAGTTTGCACAATATATATATATATGAAAAGGGATTTTCTAGAATTTTAGATAAGCAGGTTGAATGCAGAAACATACTGTATTTATCAATTCCTACCCACATCATCTAGAAACGTATTTAGTTTCCCCTCAATTCAGCTTCTTACTCCACCAAAAAAAAATTTTGTTTACCTGACCAAAAAGCAGGCACAAACATGAAGTTAGGGAAGAAAAAAAAAAGCTGGATTATTAAATTCCGTAGTTCATTGTAATCCCCAACACAGCACCAAAATAGATTTCTTAATTTGCACTAAATCTTGTTTCCTCAGTACCACACACCTACTCAAGCTATAGCAAGGGTATCCACTTCTTCCCCAGCCTGTTTACACAATACATCTATTCCATTATGAACAGGGAAAGGAATTTACACTGATGAAAAGTCTCTGTAATCTACCTGTTTACATTATTTACATATGAAGAGAAAAGCAACAGAAGAATCAGCTTCTGTTGAAAGGTATTATGTCCCCAAATCTAGTTCTTTATACTTATACATTAGGTGAATATATATTTATTCTTCTTAAACACTGCAGAACAACTCTACCAGCCGCACAGCATACATAGTCAGCCCTTATATTAATGAAGTCTTTCATCACTCCGGGTAAAAAAAAAAACCGGACACAACTCTAGTAGGGATATGGTAGAATACAAATAAAGCCTTGTATCACTGAACACTGTGTTTTCAATATTTTGAAACAAAACAGAAAATTTTGGGGCTTGGTACTGCTGTTAACTTTTATTAACTAAAAGTGTTCCTGTCTGGGCTATTTTTCCACAAAGATGAAAAGACTAATTACGGCATACTCATTAACGTCCTTTTTTTTGCCCCCATTAGACTATGCCCGAGATTAGGAAGATAGAAAATACCATTGGGCTCAGTGAAGCAAAAACATCTCAAAGAGATCATGTAAAAAAAAGTTTCATTATTTTGTACAAGGCGATGCTAAACTTAAAGGAAACTTACAGTGTAGCCAAAAGTCTGCTTCAAGCCTTCCACAGTGGGGGCTTCTGCTGAGTGTTTACGATGAAGTACCTAAAGCTACATAAAGTGTATTAGAACTGTACCAACTTCAGGCTGCATTAGTTCAAGACAGCTTGTTTAGATTTAATTATGTCTAAGCCTTCAAAAGTGCGACGATACCATTTTTCACTAAAGGACAAGTATAAACTTAAGTTTGTATTTAATTTTTTAACAACAAAATACTTCAAGAAATTAAGAGTTAATAACAGAGGGGTCTTCTAGATTTCAAAGAATTCCTGCAAGATAACAAGCTTACTTTTGCTACGACACTGGTAGACTGATTAAAAAGGGGAAAAGATGACCTATATCATCAACAACCTTTTTTATACTCCAGTATAAACTGGAGTATGACTGGCATTAGCTGTTACTACTGGTCAATGCAGGAATTAGCAGCTGAGTTTCGCATAATTCATGCAAATATACATGTTTTAATTTTATTAATTGCTGTAGTATTTTATACACTAAACTAGAATTCTGCCATCTTACCTAGGCATCCTTCCCTTACTGAGACTTTTCAACTGCTGGGTTAAAAGAAGAACAAACACATTTAATTCACAGAACTGATTGCATGGGATGTACTATCAAAGTTAGTTCTCATTTTCTAAGAGCCTTTGTTATCTAATAATGTATACAAACGCACAGACTTTAAATAGTGGAACCAATTTGGGTTTCACTACTTTGGATCTTCCCTGTGTGCTTTCTTTAATTAGGGATGCAGACCTTCATATTCCTGTTGTACAACAATGACTAGGTAGAACGACTATGGTCCCCCACTTCTACGTCTCAAAAAAGTCATGAAATGGTCATGAAAATACCATTTATTGCCAGCTGTTTCTTCGTTTCTTCTTACATACACCATCTAGTGTCTAACACAGGACTGTAGAAAAATATATGCAAAATGCAAATCTACAACCTACTGTCATTATTTGAATGTAAAAATAGACTTTAAAGTAAACTTTCATATTAGAAATATTTAATTGCTTGTGTAACATACTTTTAACTTGACTACATGTTTGTTGTTGTTCATGTACAGAGTAGTTGTAGTTCACAAAACTACCAGAACAAAAGTAGCTGTTCACGTACAGAAGAAATTTTATAGTAGCTCAAGCTTTGGATGCTCATTACTACTAAACACAATCTTTGGCTAAAGGCACTATTCATCATCTTTAAAATGAATGTATGAGATGATTATTTTTTTCAAGGCAGATAAAGCAAAGATTCAGTCAAGGTGACAATTACCATCTGGCTAGCTATAGTAATTATGTGCTTCTAATTAAATGCACATGCAATATTATAGCGTTAGCACTACAAGGTATGTTAATATTGAAAATCATCATATTTGTGTATTACTAGAGGTGTTAGTTATGTATATGACTGTCTGCTTTGAATTATATTAACACAGAAGATAAAGATCATGAACCTGTGTCAGCACCCTCCATGAGTTAAGTTCCTTTCTACCACCTCTTCACATACGGACGCTACCATTTACGCTTCTCTTTCCTCCCCACCCTTCTCTTCCCTTTTTTGCAGACAGACTACTTGGGGGCTTATTTGGAGTTCAACTAAGGACAGGATTAGAATCAGTTTAGACGTGCACTCTCACAAAGCACATACCGAGTTATAGGTGGCGTACACGATGCAGAACACTGCTCAGCAAGATGAATATAGAACCACAGGGTTTGGGTTGGAAAGGATCTTAAAGATCATCTAGTTCCAACCCCGCTGCCCCAGGCAGGGACACCTCCCATAGACCAGGTTGCTCAAAGCCCCGTCCAACCTGTCCTTGGACACCTCCAAGGACGGGGCCTCCACAACTCCTTGGGGCAACCCGGGCCAGCGTCTCACCACCCTCACAGTGAAGAGCCAACCTTGCCTTGCAAACTGTTCAAGGAAGCACTGTAGTATCTGAACACTCTAGATTACTCCTATAAATAAATTTATAAAGCTATAAGAAATCCAGGAACAGTGTACTGTTTAGTTCTTTTTATCGGATTTAAGTCTTGTGAAATTTAGTTTTCAAGTTACTGAAATTCAAAACAACACAACTGCTTATAACCATGTTTGATTAAATATATTCAGAAAACTCCTTCAAAACAAACTTGAGAAATATTAGCCTTTTAACTTCCACAGAACTATTTCACCCTGGGAACAAACCCACACATAAGCAGAACTTTTGTCACCAAACTCAGTGGCAGCAGGAGCAAAAATTCATGTCCAACAACGTTTTACTTAAAAGACAATATTAAAATACTATTACCTCCAGCAAGGATCTTTTCTTCCAAATCACTCATTTGTTTCTTATATGCTTTTAAAGCAGCTTCTTTAAACGACGGTCGTATTCTTTTTTTCTTTGGAGTTACAGTAAGCATCTCTGGGACATTCTGATTTTCATCTTCCCTTACTTCTATGTCAGCAGCCATGTCGCTTTCAACTTCCAGTATCTCCTCGCTGATCACACTGTCAAACTGTGTGTCATATTGCTCCTCTGGCAGTACTGCATACAGAGTTTCATACGAAGCCTGCACCAGTTCGTATTCTTGGACCTGCTCGCTAGTTTCACTGCTATTCGTTCTGTTTTCTAGTTTGGCCAGGACTTGTTCCATCACTTCTACGTAGTCTGTTTCATTCTCACCAGGTGGTTCAATTAAGTCTTCTTCATACTCTGCTTTGTAGCAATAAG
This sequence comes from Chionis minor, assembly GCA_013398295.1. NCBI lineage: Eukaryota > Metazoa > Chordata > Aves > Charadriiformes > Chionidae > Chionis > Chionis minor. The sequence continues at coordinate 8,487 of VZSF01009519.1, read as the reverse complement.
GCTCAGCATAAACATCAGAATCGAGTGTTGTACTTGATTCATTTGCCGTAGACTGAGACAGAGTTCTAAACCTTCCCATGAAAGATGATCCACTGTCTTCATACCCACTTAAACTTTGTGTACTTTTATTCCAGACTACTTCTAAAGCTGACTTAGCACGTTGAAGTGTAGATCCAAATTTAGGAAAGCTGAAAGTCTTATCAGAAAGATCTATGCTTAATCGGCTATGCCACGATTTAGGGGCTGTTTCTTCCGAGTCATCACTTGGTAGTTCACTCTGACTTCGGTACATCATAGGCAATCTGTTTTGATTCTGATAAGAGGACATCGAATTTGTTTCCTGATAATCATCATACTGACCAGTCCACTGACTTTGTGATTCGCTATCAAGGCCTTGGCATGATGGAGAAGTACCATCCAGGGTAAAATCATAGCTTTCAGTGTCATACTGGAGGTCAGAACTTTGGCACTTTCCAAAATCTGTCTGTTGATCTGAAGGGCTGCTCATATCATACACAAAAACTTCCTGCGTGGATGAATCTAGGCCCAAACCCGCCCCTTGTTCCAACTGATTCCAGTCTTTCCACGGGGAAAGATCATCACGTAAGGAAAGCTGAGAATCACTATAGTGGCTCCTGTCTCCAGATGCACACACTATCCCGTTGCTCACTCCACTGTCAACAGTTTCTGTGTTCTCCGCTTCATTTTGCTCTGGATACTGCTGCACATCTTGGACGAAAGGCTGCTCCTGGGAACCACCATACCAGTTTGTAGAATCATCTTGCCTTCGCTGCCAAAGTTCTCGATCAGAGGAAGACAATAGTGAACTGCCATTTGTTCGGGTAAAATACTGATTTTCTGAAAAATCTTCAGAGTAAGACTGACACAATTTTGAGAAATCCGACTCCGAGCGGCTAAGTTTTGGTGTTGCAAAGTCATTCTGTAAATGCCATAGAGGAGTCACGTCTGAATAGCAGGTCTTTGCTTGTTTTTCCATGCTATCAAATTCTGGTGACTGACTGCCATAATTTCTTCTGTTTGAAAAGGTGCCGTTGTCAGCAGTTCTATTAAGGTCTTTAGTAGTTGCAGACTCAATACTCCCCTTTGTAGTGCTTGCCTTTATTTGAAGTGCTGATTTAGATATCTTCGCGTAACTGTTCTTATTTATGTCTGATTCCAAGTCTTTATCACTGTCAGGTGATTCCCAGTCATGCATTTTAGTTTTTGTCTCCATAGTTAAAAGCTTCATATCCATACTTTCATATGTCTGAGAGGAAGGTAGTCCTCTTTCTTTTTTGTCTTTTACGTCATGAGAAAATATATCTGTAGAAATTCCGATGCCAGTTCCCTTAAGTTTATAAGACTTTTTTAAAATCAAATCTCTCTGTTGTGATGACTCAAAGTAAACAAGAATGGGTCTTGGCTTTGCATTTGGACAGTCTCTCTGCTGCCCCAGTCTTTGGGCAAACTCAATTTTAATAGTGCTTTGTGCCTCCAAGAACCCCATTTTATCCATTAATATTTTGTAAACAATGCTTTCAGTTTTCTCAAGCCTCTCTTCAGGCACATTTAGAAACCTAAGACTCGCTTTGTTTCCTGGATGACCTATCTGCTTAATGTAGTCATGTATGTCTCGAGTTTCTCTTCTGGACTGTACAAATCCAGTTCGCAATTGTTCAATTTCATTTTGTACAACTTCTACACTGCTAGAAATTTCATCAATTGATTGTTTCAGAGCATTAACATGCCCTCTTAATTCAGAGAGTTCCGTTTCAATTTGACTTATTCCCTGAAGCTCTTTAAAGATCATTTCCATAACATCATGGGTTTGACTAATACAACCGGTTGAACTAAAGCCAGGCTCAAGAGTATTTGATTTCTGGTGACGGCCAGTTCTGTCTAGAGATTTACTTCTTAAGCCCCATGTTTTCTTCCATGTACTTAGTTCTGAGTCTGATGAAACACACTCTTGGCTCTTCTTCCATTTCCTTAGTTTTCGTAAAGCTCCCAGCTTTAGTGTGTGTAAAGTACGTTCTCCATCAGAACTTCCATCGGATGGTGCAAGGCTGCTTAAGCTTTTTCTGTTGCGTCTCACGGGCATTGTGTGTGGTAAGTATTCGTTTTTCTTGCTATTACTTTTTACTTCACTTAATGACTCAGAATATGAGCTATCATTTGAAGACAGATCTTGAACTATATCTTCATCATTACTGCTTGGTACAAAAATATGCTTTTGCAGTCCATTGGCAATAGCAACTCTGTAACTGAATGTTGGAGAAAGTGAAAATTCTCTATTACTTTCCTCTTCTTCAGTTGATAAGTTGCGAGCAGATGGACACTTGGCAATCTTTTTAACAGTGCTTTTTAGAGTATTTGAAAATTTTGGATTCTTTGTTTGTCCAATTTGAGTTAAGTCTTGTTCCTTTTTGCTTTGACAACTCTCTTTCCTTTTTGTACTATTTCCCGATTTCTTTGTAAACATTCCTTTGCAAATCTTATATATGTAAGGTGAGATCAGGCTCCTTAAGAGGGCAGAAACCATGGAGCATAATTTATATTAAGCTGTTTCCACAAGACACAATTTTTGTTCCAGACAAGTATTTGTATCTCCATCAGCAAACATTTCACCAACAGAGACTATAGGCATATAAACTACTGATGCTCTGGTACCATTTGACAGCAGGAAAAACAAAAGCAACAAAAATCACACATCGGCTTTTTTGAAACCAAATCCTGAAGGGGTTTTGTATGTCTTGCAAAATCTCAGTCTGTTGCGCATGGCTTCCTGAAGTGTCTAAAAAGAAGGGAATGACATTACAATGGCTGACAAACAAACTTATTCAGTAATACTGATGTTGTTTTAACAATGGAAACAGAGCAGTTAAGTATGTATTTATACTTTGCCCATAATTGCCTGAGTTGTTTTTCATGAACAACTGAAGCTAAAAGCAGTTCTAGGCAGGTATTTTTAACATAAATGAATAAGCTATACTTATCAACAGGCTTCATTGTCCAACTGAATTCTCTGACTTCGACTGTGATATTTGATATTATTACTATCTTCTTTCAGAGCAATGACATGTCAATTTAGATCCATATGATATACAGCAGTGGTCAAAAAACTGACAGGGGAACAAGTTTTTACTAGCTAGTAAAATAAAGTAGAAAGGTCTCTCTTGATTGATCTTTGAAGCAAGGTAGGATTCTGTGCAACAAATAAGTATTGTATTCATGAAGTACTGTTCTGTCTTGAGACTGAATTGTGCACATGACTATGGTCTGAGAAACAGATGCTTTCTTTTTACACCAGACTTTAATACATTATGGTAAGCCAGGACTTAAAGTGGGCATACGTCCTTGGTTTCTTCCCTTTAAGAAGAAAAACTACAGAAAATAACAGAAAATCATAGTGACAACTGATGGAACATTCTCATCCAGGTTACTAAGTTTCACATTGTTCTGGTCACAAAAAAAAATACCCTAAAACCTACACAGAACAAGAGTAAGAGGGAGAAACAAATATGATTTACAAAATCAGGTGCGATTAAAACAGGAAAGTAATTTGATTTAAAATATGGAATAGTAAGAAAAGGTTTCATGAGGTATCTGGAAGCTTCTATTCCATATAACAAAAGCTTGTATTCCATACAAATGTAGTCAATGCGTTTTAAACATATACATGCACTTTTTTGTACAGCATATCATTCACCTCACAGTCTTACAGCTGCAGAATAAAAACAAGACTAATAGCTCAGAAAAATCCAACAAAGCAGTAGTTCTTAAAATGGCCATTTTGGCTTCAAAACCAGCTAAAAATTCTTTAGCAGAATAAAAGTGTATTTAGATACAGGGCACATGAAGGGTTCACTTGCTCTGTGGTTTCTTAAGAGAAGTAAAGGATATGAACTGTCCTCCTTGTCTGAAAACAGTATGGCACTGTCTGAAACATGACGGTCCCCTCGCCCACCTCAAGATCTGGTCTTTTCGTTACAGAGCTCGTCTTCACTGACCTTACCACGATACTCGTGTTATAGTCAATAACAAACACTAACTACTGATTCATACTGAAGCAGCAAAATGCCCCATGTTGAACAGACCCCAAGCAAAGCTGGCAAAAGCCTGGTTAGCTTCTGGAATCCTGGAACAGAGGATGTAAACAAACTTATTGATTTTCCAGTTATAAGAAAAGCAACATGGCACAAGAATGAGCCTTCCAAAACGTTCCCTAAGATGCTGCCTGTTATTTTATAAAAGGTGAAATATTTGTGGAACATGAATCACATTTTTAACATGTATGCATAAGCACAGCTCGTTACTTCTTTTTTGTTCCAGGCTTGTGCCTGAAGTCAGAGTATTAAGAGTGAATTAAGAGCAAGCAATGTTTGGAAGCAAAAGAACACTCAGCGAGACGGCATGCAACCTTCAAGGCATGCAAATGGCATCTCACAGAATATTACACAGCTCTTGCTAGAGCTAAGGCTGCCTTGTTTTCACATATTATTAGTAGAGGAAGGAACCATCCTGGGAAACTTTTTAATATCAAAGGCTTGTTTCTGGATGTAGAAACACTTGTTAACTGTTCAGCTATTACACTGAAGGTTTGTAACCACTTGTTGAACAAGATGTGAAGTGTGCCTGCCTGCCTCCCCGGCCCACACAAGCATAGCTCAAGTGCCCTCCTACATAAACTTCCCTCAGATGACTCGGACATTCTTCTCATTGAAAAAGACTTCAAACCAACAACATATAAACAAACTACAAGGCTTGTTTACTGCCTCAGCCTACAAAAACATCAAGAAATAATGAAGTTATTATTGGAATCTGGAACATTTCCATTCATTTTAAATAAGGTTCGATTATTCTCCGTACAAGAATCTTGATTTCATAGTCAGTCATATATTTTATCCACTGTCTAACCTACGCTTTTTATCAGAGATAATTGAAAGTATTATAGAACAGCTGCACATTCAGTACTCGATTTATTTAAACCCAGTTTCTGACAATGCCATAGTTGTACTGTTACAAACACATGCAGATGTGCTAAATGGAGCAGATTTATGTTCTTTCATGCGAGTTCCATTCCATCTCCGTTATATTAGTCATATGATCTGCTGATTGGTTTACAGCCTACCATTGCTCTGTCAAATACTGATTTTCTAAAAGTGTATATATACACATGGGATCAGGTTTGAGTCATTATAGGTCTCACCCATTTCTTTTTGCAAAAATTTACATTGGGTTGTTCTTAACATTTTAAATCAACGTAGGTTAAAACTCTAGGAAATAAGGGACAGTTTTTGAAGAAGCACACAGGATTAAGTCAATTATTTGAATGAGCTGCAAGTTGTCATTAGGTGATTTTCTTGATTTCTCCAGGTCTCTCAATAAACCATCATGACTTCATTTTTTTTTTATCTTCACTTTGCTTGTTTATTGACTCAAATTGATGTATATGATAAAGTTGAACCCAAAATGGGTTAACCCATTCTAAGAATAAGGAATCAAATTGAAATGCTGCCGCCATGAAGTACAGTCTTTATGCTGGACGGTTATAGGGCGGGAACCCGGAAAGCATTATGGATCAGGAGATTAGAAATAAAAGAAATTGTTAGTGGTTCCTTCTGTAAAGAAAGGACACAATGACACTTCCTTCAACTTTTCACCCATAGCAAGTCTGAAGACTCTTGTCGATCAAATTGATGATGAACAGGTAATTTGGATCAATTTCAAGGATACTGTTGATAACAGAGCATTGTCAAAATAAAACTTGTCAGCTGGATGCATCAGGTATAAAGGATCTTATTCCCAAGGCTAAAACTAATGTGTCAGGTAGAAGGGGGGCGGAGTGGGCTGCATTAAGAATGTTAGCTTTTTTAATAGTGCAAGCAGTGTATTTTAGTTACATGTCTGAATACCAGATTCCCAATTTTTTTTTCATTTTATCAAATCCAGCCCTCTGCTTTTATGAAGAAAGAAAATTGAATCACCTTTTAAAAGAATTTCAGTATTTAAAAATAATAACTGGATCCCTGCTGACCTTCTTTTTGGATCCCAGTAAATGAAGCTGCAGAGCAGCAGCCCGCCCCATTCAGAGGTAGCTTTGTGGATGCAGACTGTTTCCTCAAAAAAGCAAGAAACGGACAGTAGTTTTTGATCTGTGTTATTGGCAAGTCTCTCAAGGTAAAGTGAGTCTCATCTTAATATTCCACATGCTACATATGTGACCTGCCTGCAGACCCTGGCAAAGACAAGGACAACAGCAGGAAAGTAGTTCTGCTTTCTCTTTCGGATTCCTCTTTGTCCCAGGAATTCCTCGGGTTTTCACCAGCAGAGTTCTGTCCTGTCCTATCACCCTCTCCAACATGCACATGAGAGCACGGAGTGCCATCAGCACACTGTCCTTTTGGCTAGAAAGCTACTCCTGTTGTCCTTCAACATCATTTGGAAAGTTCATGTTATCTGCTTATTTATCTGGTGGTATTTCTTTCTGGATCCCGCTAGTAATGTATCTAACCACCATTAAACACGTTACCAATACAACTAACCACCAAACTGCTGTCTCAAACACAAGTCTCAAGAGACTACAATCTGCTTAATGTTTAACCCTCGAGGCCTACTGCTGTCCTGAAGAGCTTACACATATGCTCATTGAGTACACTACAGCATCTAAGTATTTAACAGACTGCAAAACTGGTCATTCGGAGCTGTTACTTATCTGTTGTTTCAGCACACTCTCTAGGTTTAAGGATAACAACAGACACAAGTATCACATGCCTAAAAATTATTTTGACTCCCTGCGATTTAGAACAGCATCTGCAACAGAAACCATATATAGACCTTTGCATATTAGAGAATTAACCCAGTGGTTTAACAGTTATTTGCTACTACTTTATAATACAGTGAAGCATACCGTCTTCAGGACAGTTTAGAAGAAAACAAATTGAGAGCTAGGATGAGTAATTATTCTGGAGAGAAAAGCTGTCTTCGCTGCTCCTCTACTGCTATGACCACTATGGGAAAAGAGAGGATTTTTTCGCAGAGTCAAAGGTGTTTTTTCCTCAATTATTGTTGCAGACAGACATGAGTTGAAAAAAATAAACACTCCCATTTTGCAATAATTTTTCTTACTTTTCTAGTTACGCTATTCTCTGCACCTTTGTGTGTATTTGTAATATTTGCTTTTCTCTGAGAAGTCTTGTTACAGCAACTGTGAGGCTAAAGTTGCTCACCAATGATTTATGATCTACTAATAAAATTGCTGAAGACATTAGAACACTATTTATTTCTTTAGAAACAATTGTGTAATAGGGTATTTATATTACAAGTGTGAAGATTCTATTTGAAGCAATTGTCCTTAAAAGACAATAGTCTTGACTAGAACAAAAAAAGAAAAGGAAGAGATTTGCCAAATATACTAGATTAACACTGAAACGTAAAGAGCTGTTGAAAGGATTCCTAAAGTTAAAGTGTCCTCCATTTGGAGAGAGCAGATAGCTTAGTATAGGGCAGCTGAATATATTAACACACACAAAGGTTAAGACACTGCAGATGATTTTGAACACAGCTTAAGTATTATTTCACTGAATGCACTAGCCTTTTCTCTTTAGTGTTCTTAGTTGTTTCTTCAAGTTTTTGAATAAAGAGAAGAAAAAAAAAAGAGATTGTAGTGCATAAAGAAGGCAACTATAGTGGACCTGAGAGTCCTTTCCCCTCCTTTTAGAGCTGTATATATGATGCATGCTGTCCTACATAAACTTATTTTTAATTATCTTTTAGAGCTAATTCCACTTAATAGTCCATTCCTATTTAAACGCAGCTTACAAAAGGAATGGAAAACCTGGAGAGGGAAAAGTTTTTTGCTGACAATTTAGGGTATTGTATTATTAAGTCAGTACCAGGCATATTAGCTTCTGAGTTAGACTATTACATGCATACTATTACGTCAGATCGCCACAAATATACAAGAGATTTACTGTATGGAGTACAGAGGAATCGGAACCTATTTAATGCCTTTAAAAACCAGAAAGCATCAACAAGCATTTGGCTAAATCTCAGTTCTGTCCTTCATTTTCTCTTTTAATTAGAAGTTTTCTTTAGAGAATTATACCCCGAGAGCCCAAGTGATTTCATGTACACTGAATCCTAACACATATGCAGAGGATACATTTACAGCATACTGAGTGTACATTCGAAGTCTCTTATCATACTACCATTTCAAACTTCAGCAACTTTAAACAATCTCTATAATCATTCCACCAGAAAATATACTAAAAAAAAAAAATAATCCCTCAATTGTCTTCCACGTATAGAATTGTAATACTCTTAATTGTACTGACCTGAGCCTTGGGATGGGCGATTTTCTGCCCTGAATTAGAACTCTTTAGGACAGAGACCACCATGGAGTCTGTGACCACGCATGCACTACATTACCCTGTATAATACAGATTATTTTAGAGAGCTATGATTTTGTTTGTTTGTTTGGGGTTT
>VZSF01009518.1:320033-340584 GCA_013398295.1 Chionis minor | reverse complement strand
TGTCTGTGCCCAGCGTGAGCGTGCTCTTTCACTGTTGCGAGAGGAGCGTGCCAGCCAGTCGCAGCAGTGCTCCACCACCCATCATACACAGTTACAGCAGGCAGGGAAGTGCCATACGCTGAACTCCGGCCACGGCAGACTCTTTGCCGAAAACCCTCAGTCTTTGTACAGTAACATGTCTGCCTCTGCAGTTTTCCATTTCACAGCACAGCTGCGGTTGGAAGGCAACTCTGGAGATGACCCTAGTCCAACCGCTGTCCCGCTCACCCCCATGCAGCTAGTCAGGGTTTGAAGGAGAGTCCACAACCTCTCTGTGCAACCTGCTCCACCATCTGGCCGCCACCACAGGAAAAGGTTTTTCTGACATTTAAAAGGATTCTCCTGTATTTCAATTTCCACCTATCGCCTCTCAGCGCACCACCAAGCCCCACCAAGAGGAGCCTGGCTGTTTTTACTCCCCCTCCATCATATATTTATACACGTTGGCAAGGTCCCTCCTGAGCCTTCTCCAGGCTGAGCAGTCCCAGCTCTCTTGGCCTCTCCTCCTACAACAGGCACTCCACTCCATCGTCATCGCGGCCTTTCACTGGACTTGCTTTGCTCCTGTACCAAGGAAGCCCAGGACTGGACCCAGCACTCCAGATGTCTCACCAGATCCGAGTAGAAAGGATCACCTCCCTTGACCTGCTAGCAACACTGTTCCTAACGTAACCTGAGAGACTGTTGGCTGTTGTAGGCTGGCTCACGGTCATCTCGCTACCCACCACGACCTCCAGAGCTGTTTTCAAAACTTGCCCGAACACCGGCTTCCCCATTCAAAAGAGGCCACGCTCTGCACCCAGCCGTGGCTCAGATCATGGAGGTTTTTTCAACACCACACCCTCACTCCACCCGGATCCTTGCGACGGAGCTGGCAGGAAGCCCAGCCCAGTTCATGGCACAGGACTGACTCAGCAGCAGGGAGAGGAAGGAAGATTTTCAGCAGCCAGGAACAAGTCCAGCAAGTTCCCAGGACTATCAAAGAAATATTTTTACAGCACATGCTTTACTGTAACAGCTTGCCTAAGAGCTTCTAAGAAGTTGGAAGTGAGAGATTAAAAAAAAATAATTGCCCTGTTCTTACAATACAGAAAGCAATTTAAGAAGAGCGCGGAAAAGCACGCCATTTGAAGACCTCTTGCTTTCCACGAGCCACGTAGCAATATGAACAAGGTGACACCTCCCCAGTCAAACCTGCAAAAGCGTTCATGTATCACCATAGCCTGTAGAAAGATTATAGTCTTTTATTGATTTCTTGTTTTACAGATTCAGATTTAGCTTTCAATAATAAAGTTCAATAAATTGATTCCCTAATCATAAAAACTCGTTTTACACGTTATGTACAGGTACCCGGAGACTACAGCCATACAGCATGTCACAGCTATACCACAGACAGACCTTCACACAGCGCGAGCCGGGGAGAGGCGCCAACTGCAACGAGGGACGTTCAGGGATCAGGTCGTGGATACGCACGGTGTGTTTGGCACGGCTCACCGAAGATTGCCCACACAGGGACAGTAAAATAATCCCAATTAAGTGATAACGTGGATTAGTTCAACTACATTAGTTCCAGGAGGAACACTTAACTCACAATTCAACTAGCCAGCAGAAGAGATTTGATTAAGTTGAACCAAATGCAGCTGAACTAATCATTTTAGTTTCATTCAGCACCCCTCTATAGATGAATACTAGACCTCGAGATCTGCCTCCAATATAAAATAAGTCTTTTTCGTTGAGACATGCAGAAGTTTGAAGACTGAGGGGAGCTCGGGTATCAGAAGTATTCTTTGGCAGCTTGATACAAATATAAAAAATAGATTACTTTTGAGGACTAAGTAAGCTTTTTCCATTTTCTCTCTTTACTGCCAGCACCAGAACTGCTTCAGTGACACAGTAACACTTATATATGGTAACTTAAACACAACCTTACATTTTAAATGAAACAAAATTCGTATTACAGATAAACTTCAATACTCCAGATACCCTCCAACAGGCTACCCGCTCCCCACAAAAAAATTAAACTTAACATTCAGTGAGAAAACCTTCCTATGGCAATGACCGAGCCCAGGGAACGCTGCAGGACTGTTCATCTCCTCTGCAATACAGTACCCAGCAAACGTCAGAGACCAGGCAGCCAAGTGTCCTCTGAGCATTCCAGCTCATATGGAACATTATTTGATGTCAAAACCATTAGTTAGTTGATTAAACTTCCCTTTCTCTTTTATGAGATAAAGTAGACCAGAGTGCTCTCCCGTTAAGTGCAATCTGATCTTGGTACAACAGAAAACTGCAGCTAAGAGCTTACGCAATCTGCTTTATAACATCATATCAAGCTACAACAGTTAAAATACACTGTTTCACATAGAAGCAAACATCCATTTAAAAGATCTGGCAATTCCTTTTTAGAAGTAGTTGTTTTCCCTTCTAGTGATGTGCCTATCCTGAAGGAGCCAGGGAGAGGCGCCTTCTCTTTTCGGAGATAAAGCCAGACTCATTCTGAAAAGAAAAGAAACAAACACCTACAGAATGAAGTGCCCAACAGCTGCAATATTAATGTTTGTCTCCAGTAATACAGTTTGACAGATATTGCTTTGCCCAAATGCTGCTATAAAGACTCTTCAAATTACTTCCAATAATAAGAATGTAACTTGAGCACAGCATTCCACACTGAGGACCATCTAGGTAATGTATCTACTTAGTAATTTCAGTTTTAAGATATAATAGCTCAGCTTCGTCTTCTTCCTTGTCTGCTGCAGGCTCCCATTCAATCTTTTAGTGGTCAGCTCAGAACAAACCTAACAAAAGGCTGAAGCAGATGCCCATGTCAGGTACACCAGCACAAGCTGCCATGAAGTGGACGTAGTCCCTTTTGGGGTTTTTCAGCAAGTGATGCCAGAGCCTTAGCCAGCTTGTCACCTGAAGTGAGAATTTTCTGGAGAAAATAAGACATACAAACAATACATAATACTGTTTGTGCTTATTCCCTATGGAAAACTGACCTGACACTAAGAGAAGTTTCACTCAGGGATTACTTTGATGTTACCTCAAAAAACAAAATTTTTTTTAAAAAAAGGGAGAATGGATAGTGCTACACAAACTGCCTCATCCACTTGCCACAGAAGGTCCCATTCCTTTTTACGGAATTTTGTCAGTATTTCTAGAACTCAACTTGCTGGCTTAGACATCACAGCCAAGCAGCAGTCTCTGTTCTCATAGCTGACAACAGAACTGACACCTCTGGAATAACGTATCATATAATAAATATATCTGAAGATAAACCAAGTGATTAGCTCTGAAATGCCGGACCATGAAGAATTAAAAAAACAAACAAACAAACCCCACAAGCTGACATGAGAGTTCTTCCTTAGATTTAAGGACCTTCATGGCATGTAACTCCTATTTATGTTGTCCTGTAGACTTCACAAGATTCAATTCTTTCATGTTCTTTTGGTCAATCGGATGTGAAAATGAGGGTAATCCAGCTTTGAACAGCTTTGCTTGTAATAACTATCTTTTTTCATAAAGGAAATCTGTGAATTTCCCCCTCCCCATAGATTCTCACGCATTCACACAGACTCTCTAGAAAGGTAAGACACTTTATTGAATTTGTTGATAAATTAAGAAAGGACTATGAACCAGACGTATGGGTCACAGGTGCTTTGTAAACAGACATTAATTCCTTCCCACAGAAAGCCTGACTCCACATGCTCAGCCAGAAGTCACTTTCCCCAGCGCTGCTCACAGGCTGCATAGTGATGGAGGGCAGAGAAAAAGTCTTCATAGCTGACGTTCAGGTGGGAAGGCAAAGAACTGAGAAAGCAAGTTAGAAAAGTTAAAATAAGCTTTTATAAAAACACCACAGGATTCATATGGCCAGTCAGGAATATCACAATTTAAAGCAAGCTATTGTCTGAGTAACCTCAGGAAGTAGTGAACAACACTGTTACTGTCACTCCATTCTATTAACTAAACTAGCTGTCAATATCTTGTCACCCTCTAAATCAAAGCCTACCCATTAAAGCACATAAGGCACTTCAAATTAGTGAGGAAGTTGGAGAAGCACAGGTCTGCCCAGGCATTTCAGTGCTCTATAAATGCTCTCACATTTAAGAAATATAGCAACTCTTGTCAATTCAGTTACTGCTAAAACTGGAAAGTAATCCAGAGGCATGACCATCTTATATTGTCCTATTTCCCTTATATCCTTAGTTTCCCTGATAGAAACCTGTAAGCCACTCAAAATCCACATAAAAGAACACCAACAGAACTGAGACTGGACCACTGAGACTAGATGGTGATAAAAGTTGTTCCTTAAACCTGAAGAGTAAAGCCTGCTGTTGCCTAATTGTAACTGAAGGAGGAACAATGAATGTTTGAAAAGTTTCACTTAATTTTTAAAGACAGCCTCAAATCAATCTCCAGACACCTTTGTTTAGGCAGATCTCCTCTTATGCTTATTTCCATAAGGTAAGCCACATAAAAACTTGTTTCATTAGGTATTTTTCCAACCTCTTTCACAGTATTTATAGGTAACTCACATGATCTCTGTCAGTCTGATGTGCCACGGAAGGAATCCTAATGTGCTGTCCACAGGACCAAACTTCAAGACTAAATCAGGATCAGGAAATCCCTTTGTACCTGTAAGAACAAGTTAAATCGGAGTGGGTTTTTTCCCCCCGAATTCCCCACAAGATTTTTTTTTTAAATTCTAAACCCTAAGGTATCTGCTTTTTTATTAAATGCATTTTTTAAATGAAGTGAAGCTCCTGAGGACAAGTTAACAATTGAAAGCCCAAGACAACGGACTGGTCTTGCACCACCGGAACAGGATCAACTGAGCAAAAACTTAGATAGCCACCACAGGCCCAGCTGGACTGTTATTTTTATGTTAGGTAGTTTTCAAAAACTTAGTAAGGAAGTGATAGGAACAGTTACATTGTTTTGAGCAACAGCAAACCTTAATACTGCTGTTTAAGCTGACTTGTTCCAGTTTTATCTTGGCAAACTGGATTTTAGTAGCACAGAACATGCTGTCCCCTGACCCATACCTACCACAGTTGTAACTCAGCTATGTGGATTGCAGGCAAGTCAAGTAAAAGGACTATTAACACACACAAAAAGGCTTAAGGAGGTCCCACTGCAGAACAAATTGGTAACACAGACCATCAAGAAAACGAGTTGTGAAAAAATACCCTGTCAGATGACTTGTCTGTTTCTCAGCATGGAGCTAGACAGACAGTTTTAAAAACAACTTTTACTACCACACAAACTGTTATGGGTGACATCTTTCTGGTTAGATTAGTAAGGAAGCACAGGGCAATTTTTTTCCCCCGCCCTATTACTAAGTGGACAGCATGACCCATCCCAGGGCAGGGCTATATGAGACTGAAGGACTTCACTAGGTGCCCACACTCTCCTTACCCAGACCTTCAAACCCCAGTCACTGCCATGCCACTAGGGAGAGCATCCTGCTGACCTGAGGTTGAAGGCAATCACTGACCAAACACCACGGTCTCCCTTCCACATGCTTCTGCCATGCCCGAGCTACTCCAGGATAAAGTTAACAGATAGAGGCAATAAGCCTAGAATAAACAGTCTCAGTCCAGTTTTCCCTGCTAACTCTAGCAAGTTGATTAGGGCAACATGTGAAAGCCAGTATAGTACCCCAAGGGGAACCCAAGAAGCTGTTCTTCATGCACCTACCTGGCTAATGTGAAAAACATTCCAGCAGTCATAACCCTGCTTTGCTATAATGCTGCAATTAATCATGGTTATTGCATGCTACTTCTTGTTAGCCCTTCCATTATCTACCAATTTTACAAGGGAACCGCAAGAGTGCTTACACTGCATAATGCCTACCTTTAGCAGATAAAGTTTAATACTGCCTGTTTGCTCTGAACTTCAGGTGTTATTTCTCAAAGTTTTTCTCACTTGTTTAAAAAGAAATAAAAACAACCAAACTAGTCAAGAGCCCTTCAGAAGTTTTAGTTGTAGAACAACTTAACTTTGGGAATAACAGAACAGGAAACTAAGGTCATACCAGAGTTTGCCCCGCCCAGGCTTTGAAACTGAAGCTGGAGATTTCAGAAAGCTCACATCCTCCCTCCCCACTGAATCATCACAATAATGATCATCTTAATGATCTTAATCCTTTTACCAGAGGTAAAGAAGCTGTTTTCCCAAGCACGTATGAGTGCCTCGTGCCACAGTCCAAATCTTATCTCAAAGTTAAGAAAAAATAAAGCAAAAGCTACTTATGTGTGCAGAAGCTAGCATGTTAGTATGAAAGAGCTTTGCAGGGAAGCAGTAAATACTTAGAAGTGGGGACTCTGGAGGAAGTGGACAGCTTTACTCATCAGCTGATTCAGTAGCTGAGTACTCCTCAGCTGGCCAGTTCAGCAGCAGGATCTTCAACACTGCAATGGCTTTTCAAACAGGAAAAGGCCTTCAGAGAGCACAGTTAATGCTAATATTTCCTTCTGGTTCCTATCTGAAGGAAAATGAAAATGTACACTGTAGCATTACTGTCAGAACAGCCCATTCAAAACACAGTACTGTGCTTTCCACTCTGCATCTCTTTCTCTACCTAAAGCTATCAATACTACAGATACTTTACATGTGGAACCTCCCTCAGAGCCGCTAGAGTTACAGCACTCTTCAAGTTTAGCACACACAAGATCAAAGGATTTGGGAGCAGACTCCGTAAAAATAAAGAAAGAGGCCAAAAGACTTGCACACTCAAAGGACAGGAATCTGGCAACATCCCTTCTAGGTCAGAAGTTCTGTGAGGGGAACATGAAGGAATTTTAGCACTGACAGCACTACCCTTCTCTTCTCCACATGGATTTTATGTGACAACTTGAACAGCCTTAGTTGATAGTCGTGTTCTTTACTGGGAAGGCCGATGGCAAGTAGAGACAATATTATAATGCACATGCCACCTACTTTTCTGAAAACAAGCTGGTTACCTGAAGCATTGCTCAGAAGAAAGTACTCTTACACTGAAGAAAACTCAAAGCTGTAAGAATTAGAGCGTGACTGGATTAAGAACCAGAAAAGCCAGGTGACAAGCTAGAGCCATACCATTTTAGGACTAGACTTCAGTAACTGCATCCTAAATATGAACAGAAATTAAAAGACTACATTATCAGGTATTTAAATCCAAATATGAAAAAAACAAAACTTACGGAAGTCACCATGAACACAAACACTAAAAATAGAGCTACACAAGTACCAGTTTTCAGAACTCACTCTCAACTTAGATCAGTAACTCACAGATGTTTACATTTAATACCTTGCTACTAAGGATGCAGAGAGATTAAATTTGCCTACAACTAAAATGAGTAGTTTCATAAGCTGCTGCTAAATAAGTCATAAAAGAATTGTTCTTCACCTCCAACTGTCCTAAACATTTAAACTAAGCAAATTGATAAGCAGGACTAGTTAAAGACACTATCCTTAGTTATTAGCCACATAAATTAAGCAGCCTGTTTTCAAAGTTTACAGTTTTGAAAGTTTACAGATTAGAAGTCCAGGAGATTTCTCTTTCTGTGTTCAGCTAGCATGCATTACTTGAACAATACATCTGCTCAATTTAAGACTGGACCTAATACTTTTATCATATCCAGACATTTAAAAACACAGACAGAAAATCATGAACAAGTCTTGAAAAGCTCCAGTTAAACATCACTGGCCAAAATATACATGTGGATATCAATTGTCACCAGTTCCTCATGAAATGAGTGACTGTTTCAAACAAGCAATTCTTTATTTCCTTAAACTGCCTTTGGGGTGTAACAGGATAGCTCTTTAAGCTACTTCTTCAGGTGCCTTACTAAGTATGTTTAATAATTCCGTTACAGTGAGAAGCTATTATGCAGCATGCTGACAACAGGGAGAGAATTCAGTTTGAAATTAGGATTCAAGTGTCCAAACAGCCACGGCAGTCAGTCTGCAGAACAATTCAGGTGACCACCCATTTGAAAAGAATCACTCTAAGGTTCAATTAACAGGAGTCACAATAATGTGTCTGCAGACACCCCAGCTGAAGTGTGCAATCTGAAACCTGAACCCTGCCAAGCTAATTACAGCTGCAATTAACATGCATGGATCACCTAGGAAAGCTGAGCAACGATTACCGCTCTATAGCACCACTGGGAAGTGGAGGCTTGTTCTAAACTACTTTTCCCAGATGTGAGATTCGGGCAGCCCTACCCTTTTCATAGCTATTGCATGTAGCCACACACCTCAGTGCGGAGTCAGTAATCTGCACAAATTAGTAATGAAGATAACTAAGCTAGTGTGGGTTAAACAGCAGCAAAAGATCAGCAAGTGCTCCATCATTTGCACTCAAGAGCGGTAGTGAGGCAGCAGTAACAGCTTTCAGTTGCTGTAACTAGATCTGGAAGAGACTCTCTACCCATACCCAGGTTTGCTGCATGCTAAATTGCAAGAAGTTAATTTCTAATAGTCTACTTTCAGGTGATTCCAGCAGTACTTTTTTCAGAAAGCTCATCGCAGAACATCCCACAGAGGTTATAAACTCTGAAAAGCTGAGACTCCAGTTTAGCTTAAGGTTTCCTTTTTCTGTTTATAGAAGCAGCTCAAAAGAGAGTAAACCAGTAAGAAATTTTTAGCAGAAGCCTGAAATCAATAATCATGACTTACCCTGATAAGCTAAGCATCAAGATACATACATTCTAAGCAATAAATATACTAGAAACCAACTACTCTTTCCCCTCCTCCCCACAGACCACGTCATACTTACTACTTAATAAGTTGTTTAACACATTCACATCCAGGTCTGTGTGTGTCCTTCGCTGCTGTGCTACCAACTGACAAAAGTTCTGAGCAGCTTTTACTATGTCTGCTTTTCCATCTTCTGGAGACAGCACCTTCAATGTAGATTGGCAATTTAAAACTGAAAGTACAAAACACAGTTTAAAAGCAACAGAAATATAGTTGGTTTTGAACACGCTGTAGCTACTCACAAGACATGACTTAAAGCAACTTGCGGTTTACTTCATGTATTTATACAACTAGTCATAGATATACCTCATCTGTCTTACAGAGGTGGGTAAGAGTCCTCTAGATTTGCTGTACTATAAGACACATGTTTAAGGTGACTACTTTGAGGAGTCTTGTGAAAAGTGGTTCAATTAACATCCGTCTTGAAACATTGAGTCTTCCAAATTTGCATTGGTTCTTACGCTGTCAGGCAAAGCAGTGAGAGGAAGGTGCCTAGACAGTAACTTGGGGGGTAGTAAGCAATGCAGAAAGACTTGTAGTTCAGGGAAAGGGAAAAAACACCTAATTCCTACCCTAAAAGAGGAAGGTGTTTTAACAGCTACTGTGGACATTCATGTGACAATGACTAAGCTGGGGCCCTCCCCAAATATGATCACAGGATCTTTCAGCAGCACTTCAAAGTTGATGCAAGAGTTACAATATTGATCTAAGATTGCTACAGAGAAGCTAGGAAACAGTACCAGAATTCATCCATTAATCTGTAGTTATGTCTGTGACTTAACAGGACATTTCACAACAATCTTACTCTGTACACTATTGCGAGGTGGGTGTTTTCTCACACTACATGACTTGCATCATTGTCAGTTCTGATAAGGTACTCAAGAGGTAAACTCACCAAAGGAAGCTGAAGGCTACAGATGGCATACTAAACCCAGCTTGAAGTAACTGGGTTAAATACTAGTGTGTATTATAGACTAAACTTATACAGAACTTATGATAGTTGTAAACAGATACTTAAAAACAGCTTTTCTTAAAATTGCAGAACCTGACTGCAAAGGACCATGGAATACAGTCACAAGACTCACAAGAACTAAAAACCCCTCATTTAGTCTATCCAAAGCCACCACAATGAAAATAATTGTTCCTTGATATTCTTTGATTTGTTATAAGGCCTATGTTAAAGAATATTTCTCAAACAGTATTCATAAGTGTAAGACACATCATTTTGTCTCTCAGAAAGTGGAAAATAGGAGTTTTATAGTATTAAACTAGAGAGATGTCAGCTTGTTCAGTTCAAAGTATGTATGAACTGTCTGATCTGTTTTGAGCCTTCTAAGTAAGAATGAAAAATTCTAAAGAGGACAGAAGACACCTCTGCTTTTCATAGTCTCCAGCATAGAAGATTCCCAAGACTTAAATGTACCCTTTCAGTCGGCAAGTCTGAGCAGTCTTTCAGTAGTTCATTTGGTCTGGCTGTAAATATTCTGATTTCGGTAACTGCAGCTAAGTATGCTAGAGTTTAAGCCATTAACAGCCTGTTTACCCTATTTCCTGCTGGTTATTTCAACCCTCACAGGAACAGAGAGAAATAACATGAAACTTGGGTGTTTCCACGTAAATGCTGACACCTTAGGCTAAGTTGCTTCTAAGGCAAGTTTCTGCTACAAAATTGAACTTTATACTGGAAAACTGGCACAAAGGATCCCACCATCCTATCAGCTCTTATAGGGGATGCAAAACTCAGACAACAGCATCTTAAGTGCAGCTAAATGTACTAGAGCTTGTGAAGTGTTGCCTCTTCTTAAGTATTTGAACTACGCGATATGGCTGCCTTAAAATGTGAGGGTTGTATTTCTTTTTTTGAGACCTATTTAAATATTATGAGTTATAGTTAGGACTGTAAGTATCAGCCTACCCCTCTAAGGCAAAGGCCTGCTTTAGTAAGCACATGCTTGTGATTTACTACATTGTGAACAGGCTTCTAGCATTTGCATTAGTCAATGTACCTAAATGAATACTTACAGCCGATAGTACTGAATAAGGAACGTTAACCTCCAAATGTATTCCTGTTTTCCACTTCAACTACAAGTAAAAGCTGCTATCACAGAATTTTATTTTTCAACTTACACCCTTTACATGTCATTATACATTGCCATGACAACCAGAAATTTTGCTCTTTCCCTTCTTCCTCCTCATTTTTAGGTATATGTGTGGAAAGACGGAAGTGCACACATTTGTTAACTTGACAGCAGTTCACTTACACTTATTCCAGTGCTTTTTCAACTCTCAACAGAAGAATTCATCTCACTGAAACAGCAGGGAATTGAGCTACACTATGCATTAAAGGGGACACAGCACAAAAACTGGGCTAAAGGAAAGATCAGACTACCCAGTAATGATCACTATGGGAAGGATAGAGCAACCCTTCACTCCTAGTTAAGAACAAATAAGCAGAATGAAAGTTTAATACTAGCCCAGGAAGGTTGCACATGTTCTGATAGTCAGTGCTTAATGAAGGAAAAGGTCACTATACACAGGAATGTGTTTAAGTAAAAGCAGATTTATATACAGCTATTTAGAGTCATACCAACCCCACCTCACAATTCATCTTACCTTGATCAGCTTTGTCTTGATTTGCAAATTCCACGGTGTACTTGGAGCAATCTAGTCCTAAGAGTTCTTGCTGCTGTTTTAAAATTTCATCCATCAATCTTGAATTATTCCTCTTGAAAATACCTTTGAAAAAGGTTACATGTCAGCCAATATGTCTAGCCAGGAGTGCTAGAAAACAAACCTCACACTAGGCAGGAAGAAAAAAGAATCAGGTAGTCAGTACTGGTTTCAAACTGGAGTTCACAAGTACGGTAAGAATCCAAAACAAATACTACTACACATGACTAATTTTAGTGACCTTGGAAAGGCAACTCGTGCTTTTGTTCCTCTTTCACCCAGCCTGGTTTAAGTAGCAAGCTGCAATTGCGTAAGGGGTATTTTAAGACTTCCTTCATTGTCCTTAGTTCGCTAGCAATAGTTTGAGATAGCAATACCCTATCAGCACAGGGCCACCAAGTCAGTTCCTTTAATACCTGTGCTGCTGTAAATTTGCAGCTTAAGCCTACTACCACTTACTGCCACACCACTAACACTGCAGGCTAACACAGCAAGTCATCAAAAACCAAGAGCAAGAGGACTAAATCTGTGTATCAGGTCACTATAACTGTCCACTCCTATGCCATGGTCCATGCCATGGATTTCCTAATAAGAGGATTTCACAAGCTGTATATTCCAAGGAGTTAATACAGTCCCCGAGGCTTTTTTTATACTTACATGTTTATGGCAGACATTTTGAGTGCAGGAGGTTACAAAAACTTGCTTAATGAAACACACTGTTCTAAAATAAATTCTAGCTCGAGACACACTCTTAATGCCTAATTAAAAGCTACAGTAAAAATTAAGTGTTACAACTTAAATATTTACAATGCAAGAGTATGGCTAGGCATATTTACTTAGGAACTGATAATGCTTTTATCACTTTGTATTCAGGAGTTTTTACTAAGAGCTTAAGTTTCATTCAGAAATCCTGTCAAGCACTTCTGTTGACCAATCTAAAAATGCCCACACAAAAATCCTAGAAGAAACACTGAACCTGTATACAACTTTATGATCAGGCTTATGATTCATCACCTCAACCCGATTCTGGGATTAGAAACTGCTGCAGACAGCAGTTTCCACATCAGCAGTGGTCAAACAGTGCATAAGCATTGGGTTAAGACATTAGGAGTTAGCCTGCAACATGAAGCGATAGAACACATTTAATATGCTAACCATTAAGCCTGGTGAGTTAATATTTTTGTACAAGCTTCATTAGAGGTTTTAGTATGTGGTAAAGCATCTGGGCTTTGTCCCAACCTGGATACTTCCTGCAAAAGTAATTTGCTTCATTACACAGGTGTTAGTGATGCTGATACCTGTTTCATATGTTGGCAGACGTGCAAGTCTCAGTAAGGTACCAACCTTGATAGAAAAAGAGTTTTAGAATACTTTCACTAAGTTTAAACTAAAGTTAAATTGTTACATGTTGTGCTCCTGCTTGCTAGTGTCTATTCATACATATTAGAAATTGAGAATGCTGCTTTGAATAATACTGTTTGACACAAGGCTGCTTGGATAAGTCTGTTTTGCACTACAGTTAGCACTCATTGTCTTCCTTACTCAAGGTCAGCAGCAGTGCAGCTACTGCAATTGCTAATCCCGTACCACCTCCAAGTAAGATCCATACAAGGTTGCACGTGCCTCACATTTAAGAGTCACTTCATTTCCATACACTTTGCAAGATGAGGAAAAAACCTACACTCAATATTCAGAAAAATGTTGGCATAATTAGGAAAGGTTCCCAATCTGGGAAACTGACATCTGCTCTTCTTCCCCTTCCCCATCCAACACTAATGACATTAATTCTTCTCTCATTAAAAGTTGTTGCTTATTCCTGCCAAAGATTGGAAGAACAGATTTAAGAATACGCACTCCAGCTCCAAAGTAAACAAAAACATTGAAGATAACAAGTAGGAGACTAGACCAAGGTGCTTACTGCTCAGTAAAAAGGGACATTAGATAAAGGACTTGGTCCAGCACTGAAGTGAAGGTCCTTAATACACACAGTGGATACTCAAGACCTTAGATGTGTTCTTGAGATTTATCTGAATATTATCGACATTTCTCTTCTACTCTCCACATTTAATTCACCCACTTCCTTAGTTCTTCAAACCTGAGT
The DNA here is from genome assembly GCA_013398295.1 of Chionis minor. NCBI lineage: Eukaryota > Metazoa > Chordata > Aves > Charadriiformes > Chionidae > Chionis > Chionis minor. The sequence goes on along the minus strand of VZSF01009518.1, from coordinate 327,026 downwards.
CCTGCATTGCTCTAGGAACAGCAGTTTAACACAAACTGCAAGCTACTGATAAGTTGTATACTGTGTAGTTGTCGTGTGTCTTTCTTGGAAAGACCTCCACAACCTAAATTCCAACTAATCCACCAACTTTGACACACCTGCAGTTTTCCTGCGGATAAGATCCTGAAGCATATGAGAAGGTAGCAAACATGCAAACTAACCAAAATCTTCATTTAAAACCAATAGCATTTGGGAACTTTACCTCCTCAGTCTTGTCTCTCATTCAGTGCACTGAAGACTTTTTCCTACAAACACATATGATGGCAAATACAGTCCTGCCAGAGGCAACGTACATGGGCCAAATTCACATTGGCCTTTAGAAGTTATTTTACATGGTTGTGGCTCATACATACACCCCCTTCCCTTACAGTATCTCAAAACCCCATTTGTCTACAAGGTTCATTTTTTAAAACTTTGAAAATATATCCAAGTTAGTTCTGGAAGATGCTGTTGCTAATTTACACATGATAAATATAGTAAGCAAGAGTGCATGAGCAGACCAACTCACTAACAGAATTCAAGTATTCCTAGGCAACGAGGCTTACGTCTTGAGTTAATGCTACCTTCCAATTTTGTTCACAGTCTTCCACATAAGTTGAAAGCAAGTCCATAATACAATTTTACTATCATATAAAGTTAATGTTTGACAAGAGGTATAATAAATTTTAGCAATACAACAGCTGTTTGCTGTTAAGTGGGGAAAATTTCAGCCCTACTATTGTTTCTAATACAGAACACAAACATGAAATTGTCACTACTACTTCTCATTAGAAACAACTCTTTTTTTTTTTTTGAAAAGCAGAAATAGTTTTGTTCAGTCAGAACTTTGGAGTCTTTGCAAGCTAGTGTATATGTTTATATTCCTGAAAATTACGTGTATTAAGAATATGCATACTTAAGCACTGTAATTCCCAAAGCAATAGAATATAAAACTTCAGGGTTGGGGTGGGGTTTTTTTGGTGTTTTGTGTTACAGTTTTTTGTTTGGTTTTGTTTTTTTTTTTTTTTTTAAATTACTGACAACTTGTGAGCTGCTTCCAGAGTTAATTCTTGGTTTTTCCAACACAAGGTGCAAACCTGCTATTGCTCATTAGTTCCCACTAGAGCTGAGGCAAGCCAGAAGCATTTTAGCTTCCTGCAATAGCCCTCCCTTACCCAGGTCTTTTCCAGGGCACGTGCCTTTTGCTCAGTTTTACAACAGTTACAAGCCATGCCCCTTTGCAGCCAACTGTGGTGTTGCAGCATTTTAGAGTCAGAGACTGACAAATGCAGTTTGTAATTAAGAGGCTGCAAGTTCAGCAGAAGCAAAGTACGAAAGTGACAAGAACTGAAGGGGAACAACTGGCACAGAGAAGCACCGGGTGGTATCAACCATTTGTTTGTCTGGCTAGACTACCACAGCAACCACCTGTTAATGCCTTGGTAGCATCCCAAAGTTCAACATTCTCACTTGCCCTGCTTTTTACAGCAGCAGAATTTGGTAAGACACAGATTAAGAGTCAGCTCTTCCTTACTAGGGATCACCTTAACCAAAGTTAAGCAACTCCCTTCCAGTGCCAACAAGGGAAGAGTCTTAAGGTAACAAGCATCAAAGTATTAACAGATTGAAAAACCACAAATCATAATCCAGTTCAAATAACAGACATGCAAGTAGCTGCTTTAAACACATGAACAACTTCTGCCTGCACCCTCATGCTGGATCACGCTGGTTGATAATGGAGGAGAAAGCAGGGTTTAAGTCATTACACTGGGCCTCACAGGATATGGAAAGCTAGAAAAATATATTAGGCTTGTCTACTCCAAGAGCCTAGAAAGAATATAATCCAAGTTTGAAAATGGATGAAGTCACTTAAGTTTCACTCACATAAGCTAGTGCTAATCAAATAGGAAGAATTCAAGTTAGAACTTAGAAATCCATAGACGATGATTCCTCCCACATTTCTTCACGGAGGGACATTCTGTACTGGGAAAACAAGAGCTCATCAGCAATCGAGAGAAAAGATACTACTTTCATATTACCCATACCTACAAGGAGATTACCTTCTACAGACTAGCATTTGCCCTTTTAATAACTGTGGTCTGAGAACTCCTCTCAACTCAATATCAAAACACAGTTGTTGAACTTGAAGTTTCACATGGGTGAAGACCCACAGCAGATGCCACATGATACTGGTATCTCAGGAAAGTGTTCCGGTGCTGCAAAATCACAACATATTGTGAACCAGTGAACTGAACACACTGAACACTCAGAAATTTTTATGGATTGATTAGATCAGCTGAACTACCAAGTAATTTGAAAGAGACGAAAAGCTTACATTTGGGGCTAATGAAATAATTTCTTTTCCTTACTGCAGTACTCTATCCTCTCAAAGAATTTCTAAGAGAAAACCGGTCACAAGTAAAGCTAAGTTGAGGATCAAGCAACACAAGTTCTCCACACAGCTGTACTACGGGCTTTAAGAAACCTTTAACCTGAAGCATCCATTCAGAAGCTCAACGTACTCAAATGCCAAGATTCAGCAACCTCCCAAAAAGCGCTCCAGACTTGTCCTGACTATTTCAGGAAAGCTTCACCAATGGACTTTTAGAAGTAACATTCAAGCAAGCTCTCTTGAGTGGCAAAGTAACAGAAGAAAGTTAAAGTACCTAACACTGGTCAAAGGCTTATGCTCCCCAGAAGATATTTTAATTGCTACTATATAATTGCACAATCACTGCCTTCTGACTCTGAGAAGGCTGCATTAAGATAAGATCTTGACCAGCAGGGCTGGATTTCTACCAAGTAATAGGATGGGCAATACAGAAGTCTACAGAAAAAAATCCCTATCAAAAAAAATACATGTTAGTCGATCTGAATTTAATAACTGAAGTGCACACAACAGCATTAAGTTTATTATGGCTTTTTCTGCTGTGCAGTATTGAAAATCAGGAGAATGAAAAGAGCCCCTAAACACCAGAGGCAGTAAAAGCACGCCACCTTAGGTCTCCAAACCTGCTGGGGCTCTCAGTTTTGAGCACTGTCACTCGTAGCACCATATATTTATTACCATACAAGACAGTTACTTACATTATGGGCCTCCAGAATTCTGCAAAGACTTTTTTTACCCCAGTCTTCCAGCATATTGATCTTCATGGACTCAGAGAAGACAGCGAAGTACCTGATCACATTCCACAAGCATTGACCAATGCACTTGTAACATACTGCATTCTATAACGGCCAATGAGAATCAGCACAACTCCAACCAAGCTGCCCTTACAGTTGGTACAAGCTGGTACAGCTGCTGTAACACGCTAGTGTCAGCTGGGATACAGGTACTTTTGACACCAAGAAAACAGAAACAACCTTCTACCTAGCCCTTTTGTTAAAAAAAAAAATAGAAGTTCACTACTATAAACAAATAAACAGCTTATCTGGCACCTCTTTAAAGAACTTCATGCTTCCTTCTCTTCCTATGGAGGGGACAATTAAGGACACATTTTTAATTTAAGCCTTCTACAGGAAACTGACACAGTATTTCTTCCAGAAAATGCAACCATGGAAGACTGCTCTTGTAATCAAAATTTCCTGTTGCAATGAGAAGAATCTCAGTACTACAGACATGCAATAAAGGAAAAGGAAACAAATTAAAGTATACCCTCACTACATCTAACACAAATTCAGAGCATTTATTGTGTTTCTTCACCACAGCCAGCATCAGTGGGAACAATACATCTTCGATAAGTCAATAGTTGGTATGGTGATATCAACACAGAACCTTACTGAAGCAGCTCAGCAGACCACAAGTAAGTCTCACCACCTGAGAAGATGAAACAAGTGCACAGTGCAATTAAGGTTCACCCTCTGTTACTGATAAGTGCAAGCTGTACTTCACTTTATTCACTTTCACTATACTAGTATTACTGCTGAGGGTTCCACACATCACTATTATTCAGAACTGGATTTAGCAACAACTGCAACGTCCTACTTAATGACAAGTCTATCTGTAAATGCTGCATGCTCAATCCAAACACCATAAGGAGCTTAGCACCAAAAGAAAGGCAACATATCTGCTGTTACCAGAAGCAAGCATATACTTAAGCCATATGAATGGCTACTTGCTCACTCTCCGAAACCAGTTTAAAAGGCTCAGCTGACAAGATGCTGTGCAAAAAGCAGTTGTGGCTGCTACCCCAGAAAACCCATCGCACACCCATGAAGAACACGCATGTTTAATGGCAGGCTGTTCTCATCAGCTCTGAAAGTTTGTTTTAAATCAGTGGCTTTTGCCATTTTCATTACTCTGCATTGTCTTGTATTCTGCAACTATGTTCCAATAAACTGGAATTCAAGCTGGCAACTAAGGCAGCATATTCTGGTATCAAAGGACCAACAGAAGAATGAACTACTGAAAAGCATTATGTCTTGATATCAAAGTCATGAGATCATAGCTATACTTTCAGGTTTCAAAGTTGTTTAAAAAAACCTCTTAACATGCAACTTTAGCATGCATGTAACAAGACATGGGAACAGCAGCAAATGATCCCCAAGATACTTTTGTTTCTGAATTGCTAACAAAGACAGTTGTTCTGCTAGGTTATTTCAGCTACACTGCTCTTTAGAGGACATAACCTTGTCATTTCTGGTCATCATATTTACAGCCTCCTAATGGTCAGTCTTACATCCGACTGGATCTCAACGTGTGCTGGAGAAACAGAAGTAGCTTCTCCCCAGTGATGGCATGGGACACTATGACAGCGCTGGCTCCTCCCTGTCAGACAGGATCTTAGTGAGGGTGGCTACCTAAGCATTGGCTGGTACCTTCTCTCTCCTCAGCGTGGAACGGCTGCACAGCGAGCAAGCTGAAAACCAAGACCACCAAGAAACGTGACTCTCAGCTGTTCCTCAATTCATTGTGCTGCACAAAGTATATGTATGAGAGCTGAAGAGATCTCAAAAGGAACTAAGCACACATACATAACATATTAGGCAATACTACAGATAGCTTATTTGAGATTTGACAGAAATTATAGAGATCTTGTACAATAAAAGTGTCTCTTCAGTTCAGGCTGTGAGGGAAACACTCGCTCTTGGTTGGTACTAACATTTGCCCTGCAGCATTTAACCTGGTCAAATGCTTTCCAAGTTGAGGGCAAAAAACACCAACATGTAAATGGCTTTTCAGGAGGTGCTGATGGTTTTCTGTGTCCTTGAGGTGTTATGCAAATATTTTATGCCATTCCTTGACCTCCAAATGAGGAAGTTTCTCACACTGAAACACAACGTAATCAAGTTCCACAACAGCCCTGCACAGATGGCCAGTTTAAACCGCTAAGTGACAGGTATTAAGCCCAGTTTCTTAAGAAGATTTAGAGACCTTAGTGAAAGTCCAGCCATTTGAGTCTTGCATCACATATGAAGGACCAAACGTGAAACAGAACTATTAATGGCAGTGGTTTAAAAACAAAAATCATGAATGCCTATGCTCAGGGAGAGGCCTGCATACCTCAGATGCTTTTGCACACTTGACAGCAATAGATTCCATCTACTTATGTGGGATGCACTGTTGAGTTTTTCCTGAAAGAGTACTAGAAGACTACTATTACAGACTGTACCTCTAACCTGGCATAGATCTACAGAATTAATCTAATTTCCATGACATCTCTAGACAACGATCAGATGTGGCTCAAAACCACAGTTAAACGCCAGTCTCCTACAGTCTCACCATTGACAGCAAAATCACAAGGATCTTCAGCATGAAACTTTCTCCTCTAGAGAGCACAGAAACAGGACACAGTCCATCTCATTTATTATTAGCCCTTCTGAGTTAATAGCTTGGCTCATCTCAGCGATCATCTCTCGACAGCTGGGCAGAAAGCTTCACCTACAAATATCTTGACAATGGTTAGTTTCACCACCTCAGTAGGAAAGGGTAACTATGAGGAAGACAGATTTGTTCCATGGTTATTTCACTGAATGTTAAATCCAAACCCTGAACTTATCTTTAGGCTACTCAGTGACATGGAGTCAATGTACCTGCAAGTGCGAGAGTTCAGCCTTAGACCTGAGATGCAGTAATGACTAAAATCACACAGCGGATATGAAAAAGCCCTTAAGTTTTCACAAGTACTAGCTTGCAGTTAACTCCGCCATCAAGGAGCGCCAGTCCTTATACCAATGAAGATTATGTAATTTAATTGTACAACACAGACAACACACAAGATGCACATATTTATGTTTAACTACCTTTCCACCCTGTCTCTTCACCTGAGAGAGAGTACATGAAAATAGATGGCTACTCTCATTCATTCCCTTCTGGAAGTTCATACGTAGGTCATAAACAGGGCTCCTAAGAGCAAGTAGCCTGAAGTGTTTCTCTACTAACAGCGTACACCCTACACTGTCATGGCTCTCGGATGCCAGCAGTTCCTCTCAGCCCAGGGCCGGGGACACGGGCCCAACATCTGCCCTCTCCAGCGAGGGGGAAGGCTCGGCTCACCCCGACCTAGGAGCCGGGGCAGGATGGCCCTGGGGGCATTCCCAGGCTTATCAGGGCCGGGAGCTCCGCACAGGCCAGGCAGCTCCAGGGGAGGGGAAAGGCGCTGCCAGCAGGGAGACCCCGGGAGGGGGAGCAGGTCCCCCGGCTCCACGTCGGTGGCGCAGCCGGGCCAGGTGGCGCCCGCCCGCCCGGAGGCGCTCCCCGGGGCAGCCACCGCCCGGGCACGCCCGCGGTACGATTTCCGCCCCCCTTGCCCCCCCCCCTCCCGCCGCTCACCGTTGTGGTCGTAGACGCTGACGTAGGAGATGCCCACCGCCATGCACCACACCACCAGGCTGGCCATGTCCGCGTAGCTCGGCTCCTCCTCGGTCACCACCAGCCCCATGTGCACCGGCAGCTTCTGCAGGGCCCGCCCGTCCGAGCGCCACCGCTGCCGGCCCTGCGCCGCGCCACCGGGCCGCCGCCGCGGGGCCGCGCCC
>VZSF01009518.1:298751-319757 GCA_013398295.1 Chionis minor | reverse complement strand
GGAAGGGACGGGGCGGGGCGGCTGGGAAAGGCCACGCCCCCGGAGGTGGGCGGGGCCTGAGGCGGGGGCGGGAAAGGGGCAGGGCCGGTACCCGCTGGGCCGCGATCCCCCCGCCTTTTCCTCGGGGGGGCGGCGCTGCCAGGGGTGTGTTGGGACGCCCGGCCTCTGGCCGAGCCCGCGCCTTGGCGCCCCCATGGCGCTGGCGTTTGAAACATGGCAGGGCCGGGGGAGAACGTCTGACGGCTGCCGAGGCAGCCGGGCCTTGCGGGGGTCGGTATGAAACGGTGCGTTTCACCCTCAAAGCGCGCTGCAAGCGCTCTCTGGGCCGTTCCGCGGCCCGCGGGGGACCCGCTGAGCGCGGCCCGGCGGTGGCCAGGACGGCGAGGCCGGAGGCGTGCGCGCCCCGCGCGACGGCCTCCCACAAACCCCGCAGTTCCCAGGTGTTTTGGTGCTTTGGCTGAGTAGCGGCCCGCAGATCCGAAGGTACAAACCCCGCTGCAGGCAAAAGGTGAGAGCAAGAGCTAACAAGGTAGCCCTGTGCCGTTGGGCAGATGGGTGGGCTGGAATGACACAGGGAGATGTTTAAAGTACTCAGAAGAATCTGCCAATATAAAATGGAATGAGAAATTCAGTATCACGAAAATATTTTTCTTGCTCAGAAAATGACAACTTCCCCGACTTCTGCTACAGGCCAACATTAGCCAGCAAAAATAGCACAGTCAAAGCACGAGGAAGGCTTGCGCTGTTCTGTAAATACCTAAATCTTTAGCTACCAAAAGCTTGGGTGTCTGATGACATCTTTAAAAGTTAAAATGTAAAAAAAAATTAACATAGGTCTTCCTATTGCAGTTGTAATGTGTCGGGTGCGTAAGGAAGACAAGTGTCGACTGCATTTGCATAGGCGACATAACCAAATAGCTGCACTCTGGCAAAACGGCCCTGGTGAATGTGAGTGATTACTCCGTTACTGAATTCCAACAGCAGATAAAGAATAATAGAAACTGTTTGCTTTGAAAAGTAATTTGCTGGTGTTAGTGCTCCTCAGTTATCAGCTGAGATTTATGAACTGCCAAGAAACCCCTTAGATTACTCTTTGTAAGTCACTGGGTTTAGTGGTCTCAGTAATCCAGTTTTGTTTAGTTTTCAAGCACTTTGGGAACTGCTTGATAAAATTTGTCCATACATCAGAGTTGATGCATATACCATTAAGCCTTTTTTTTGCGTGCAAAAGTCTGGAAGATTCCTGACAGCAAAGGGGGGGCACTTGCTGTGTGTGCCCCCGCGTGAAGTACTTCTAACCCACAAGTACACACACAGCACCTTGAGCTATATTGTAGTCAATTAGCTGTTCAGTTACCAAAATAAACTCATCCAAAAACTTCATCTCACTTGGTCTTACCCTAGTATTTGCCCGCCGTAGAGATCTGTTTCCTGAGAATCTCCCTTCTTCTATTTACAGCAATACAGTTGGGTCAAGCTGACCCCAGTGTTTTCATTCCTCACTATTAATTAACATTGGACCTAGCATTAAATCTCATTAACCAGGACACTGATTCTTCTGTTTGTCGCATTTGCTGTGATGAAGATAAGCCTTTTGTGTTTTGCTTGGAGCTCAGCTAATTTAGGCTAATGTCATTTAAAATAGTCTGCAATAAATAAAAGAGGCAAATATTTCAGGAAAACTGAAATTCCTTTCTCAAAAGCAAGAATCTCTGAACAATCCTGAGACATTGCCCACATCAGTGTAACTCTCCATCGTGAATGGCAGACCTGCGAGTGTAAGCGTGCTGAATGCCAGACTCCTAGTTAATAGCCTCTTGTGGTATTGCAGGATTTTATTTATGGGGTTTTTAGGAAACTATAAGAATGTTCTACTATAAAAAGGTCCATACAGAGTTACAGACTGCTTTTCTAAGAGACAGTAATTGTATTCTTACTTCCGTCAAACTACATAGTACTAATGGCATAGAAAAACATTTTTTTTTTATGATTTTCAGTTTACAGTGGCCTCCTTACTATAGCCCTTCTGTCATCAACTGTTACCTCTTACAGCACAAATTCAAGAGGAAAAGTCAATGGCAGACCAGCAGGCTGGATGTCAGTAGAGACACTCGTGGCAGTAGGCAGCTCTAGACAACTTTAAGATTCACCATAGATTAACCATAGGGTTAATCTAATTCGTAATCATAATAATCGTCATCTGTGTTTACTCCAACGCTGGCGGCCTCATTGGGTTTCATCTTCTTTCTGTCCTCTTTGTCTCTTTCCATGGAAGACAGATTGTCTTCACACTGGTGCAGAATCTTTTTGGAAGACATCCAGCTTTCTCCTCGGCTTTCTGCCGGCGCTGCGCACTGCCCTCCCCTGACATCCGTTCCTTTGGCCAGCAGAGCCCTTCTGGTTCTAAGAAGGTCGCAGGTGCAGTTCCAAGGGTTTCCGTCTAAATACAGATGACGAAGACGAGGTAAGTACTCCAAGACTTTGCGATCCAAGGCAGATATCTTGTTATTCCGTAAGTTTAAAACCTGAAGCTGTTTCAAGTCCTTCAGCTCTTGTTCTCCAACATCCTCTATGTCATTTCCCTTTAGATCCAATCTAGCAAGAGTGTCTGGAAGTCTGAATAAAAATAAAACAACACAAAGGTGTTATGTTCATCATACTGAATCTCCTTGTGTAAGTGGTATCTGGTGGTGGGTATTACCCCAGGCACATCTGACGTATTAAAATAAAATTATCGCTAATAAAAAATGCAATCTTCTGCAAAATAGATGTGGTCCTGAAGTGTTCATGTCTTTTCTTCTTTTTTTTTCTTAAGTTATAGGAATATTGCCTGTGCACACTTCAGCTGTTTTCACAAATTAATGCAGTTGTGACCTGTACTGACTGTGTTTGTGCAACTGAACTAAACAGCAGACCTACAGTACTGTACTAGAAAGAGAGTTATATGTTCAACAGTGTCAAGCTTAAAAATGCATTTTGTACTCTTCAATGCCATAAATATGCCAACGACCAAATTATAACACCATGAAAGAGCAAAAGTTTGGTGAAGCATGGCAATGCTGCTCCTTCAAGTACTTCTATATATGATTTAAGAAGTTCTTTGAGTTCATAAAGAACTAGAATTTTCCTTCCATTTTGTCCTCCTGCTCCCATCAGATTCAAACATTAATCATCATAGAAGGAGTCCAGCTGATGATATCCTGTTTAAGACATCAGCAACAGGGAAAATAGAAGTGTTTTTTGATGGTCTTTTTAAATAGTTCTTTAGATAATTCAAACTGGTTACATATAAAAGAAAACGAAAAGCTGATAATCTCTGGATATGATATTAGACTGGTCAGTATCATTCTTATTTTCCTACATCTTAAAAATTTGTATGATAACACTGTTCTATTTCAAAAGACTTGCTTGTTTATGATCTTCGAATTTCCTCCTGTAGTTAGTGACAAGTGCTTAACAGAAAGGACAGTTAATCGGCATGGAATATTTTTAATGAAATTAATTCGAAAGTACCTTAGAGATCATTTTACTATAGAAGTATGCAAGTTGATGAAATTAAGAGTCATGGTTAGAGACTTTAAGAAAACTTACTCACTGAAAATCTCAAGGAAATTATAAATAATACTACCAAGAGCTACTTAGAATAGAACAGCAGTATATCACAACTGGTAAAGGTTGATGTGACAGTTTATCTCAATGTAATCACAGAATCATAGAATGTTAGGGGTTGGAAGGGACCTCTGGAGATCATCTAGTCCAACTCCCCTGCCAGAGCAGGTCCACCTACAGCAGGTTGCACAGGATGGCGTCCAGGCGGGTTTGGAATGTCTCCAGAGTCGGAGGCTCCACCACCTCTCTGGGCAGCCTGTTCCAGTGCTCTGCCACCCTCAAAGGGAAGAAGTTCCTCCTCATGTTTAGGTGGAACATCCTATATTCAAGTTTGTGCCTGTTACCTCTTCTCCTACCGCTGGGCATGACTGAGAAAAGACTGGCCCCCTCCTCCTGGCACCCTCCCTTTAAGGATTTATAAGCATTGATGAGATCTCCCCTCAGCCTTCTCCTCTCCAGATTAAAAAGACCCAACTCCCTCAGCCTTTCCTCATAGGAAAGATGCTCCAGCCCCCTGATCATCTATCTCGTAATGATATGAGATACCTTTGAAAATCACCAAGAGGGGAGGTTGTGACCCTCACCGGCTGCTTTTTGTGAAGCTGAGTTTGAGCTCTTAGGCTGAAAGGTAGTTGCCATATTTGTGTAAATCTCACAACTTCACTGGGGCTATTTCAAGATCAGGGCAGTTCTGTGCTCTGCTGTATTTCCTGGGGAGATGAGAATGGCACATGTTGACATGGTGAGTCACTCCACAAAATTTGATCTTACCAAACGCTTGCGACTGCAATAAATCTGTTTGGAAACCTAACCACAGGCGATGATTACGGTTGCCCAACATGACACTGCAATGTCAGAATGGTACTCTGGGGGTACCCTAGTGCCACTGATGTTAAAGGCAGTAAGTAGGTTATCATCGGAGGTGTTTATCCAGACTGATTACAGTCTAAATCCTTACTAGCAGGTCCTTAAACCTCTGAAAAGTCATCTGTACTAATGTTAAGACTTAGACTTCATAGCTGTATTGTTTGGCTTTGGGCTGTGTAGATCTTGAGAAAACCATGGCGCTGGGGTACGTGATGAGCGATCCTGCTGCTGGCAGAGAAGCCGTGCTCCCTCGGGAGCTGACCGTGGCAGCCATACCGTGCTGCTGCCCCTCCAGGGAGTATCGTCGGACTCTTCCCTGTGTTCTTACCACTCCCTGCAAGGTTTTTTCTAGTGTAGGCTCTTCTCTATGAGTCTTGAAAATATTTGGGCTTGTGCATTATTTTCTTCACAGAAAAAAACCCAAAAGCAGCTTGCTTTCTCCTCATTTCCTGCTGAATAACTGCTAAGACCCATTAACTGTGGCACATTAACTATATTGTTTAACCTTTGACACTGGTGACTGAGTTCTCAGACAACTGTTAGAAGTAATACTTTTATTTCAGTATATCCATGCGTACCTGGTGATCATCCGACAATTAAATTAAGTACATAAATTTTACATCTTGTCATTTTTCCCCCCTCTTTTATGTTTACAGCCTTCCCTTGAAATCTGTATTCATTGTTAAGTTGAAAATAAAAGTCCCCAATATCTCCTTAAAAGCTGTGCTGTTTAAAAGCTAATAGAGAACTCCTTCCTGTTAATTCTCTTGACTGTGAAGGTTGTAAAATAAGATGGATTAGACAATACTAAAGTAACTAGAAAGCATTAAACATTCCTGTCAAGCTAGACTGAAATCAAATATTTATACACCACTAAATCACTTTCTGATTATAAAGCTGCGGCCAAATAGATTCAAATGCTAAAGGACTTGATGCTAAATGAATTTAAATTTTACTGCATTATTTATTTGGGCTAGTTAAACCTGTCCACAAGCCATAAAAATAAAATTTAATAGTGCAGTTGTGTTAAAGAAGTTGATGTTAATCAAATTACTTTTCTATTTTTATGCCATCTTATTGCACAGCTCTTTGAAATAATAAAATTGCCGCTTTATATCAGACCAGCCTCCATTTGGCTTAACATACCATTTCTGATAATGGCCAGGATCAACACTCAGACGAATGTGAGAGAACCTGTGAGCATGGCATTAATGAACACAGCGTGCCCAAGGGATGTTTCTTCTGTGCTCCTTTGACTGGAATTTTGCTTATAGCCTGAAGCCAGAGAGCTTATATGCATTCCAAATACTTTGTAATGTGTGAATTTAATGAAGTTGGGAATGCTAATATCCACTGAAAAAAATCACATTCTTTTTGACCACACTCAGCTCCTGAAATCTTAATATTTTAACAATAATGAACTCAGTATGGGTTGGTAGAAACATCAGCTTTAACATTGCTGTCTTTTCTTTTTATTGAATGTTCTATTAATTTGGTGTTATGGGGGAAGATAAATCCAAGCAGCAGTATAACTTCTCTGTAATCATTCTGCTATATTCTCCTAGGAAGTTCCTTTTATTCGTGTGCTAATTAAACAAAGTAGTCTCACTGGCAGGGAGAGATGTGAAATGAGTAGATTCACTGGGGGCCGCAGATGTAATGAAGAAACCTCTACTTCTATACTAGGCTGCTAAAAAGAGTGCTAATTAGTGCCAGGTATGGCAATGGGTTTATGGTATGGATAGACTTCTACCACGACTGGGTCTGGATACAAGTTTTTTTTCCAGTTTGGCCCTCATGCTTCTAATGTAAGGAAGGAGAGAGAACACCTGGGAACCAGCTGTCCTCAGATTCACTTGCCTCAGCGGAATAGAAATGAGGAGGTTCTGTTCCAGCGCCAGATTCGAAAGCTGCACACACTGCTGAAGAGCTCCCGCCTCAAACATGCTAACAGCGTTGTTGTCAAGAAACAAGTGCTTGAGGTCTTGCAGCCCTTGGAAGTCCTGCGCTGTCACCCTTTGAATCAGGTTATTGCTGCAGTCGAGTTTCTGCAGCCTGCCGGGCAGCCCGAGCGGCATAGCGTGGAGCTGGTTCTTAGAGAGTTCCAGCCTGGTTAAGTTAGGGAGAAGCTGGGCAGCATCTATTGATGATAGCTGATTCTCCGATAGGAAGAACTCGGACAGGTTTTCTAGGTGTTTCATGTCTCGAAGCCTTACTGTTTTAAGTCGGTTTTTCTCTAATTTTAGTGACAGCAGGGATTTAGGTAGGTCAGGAGGCACTTTTGTCAGAAAGTTGCCACTTAAACTGAGAAACTGTAGATTTTGGAAAGATGCGAAGAAGTTGGTTGGGACCGAGTTCAGTTTATTGTCAGCCATGCTCAGATACTTCAGCTTAGGAAGCTTAAGTGGTGCAGACACAGATTCCATGTTGTTGCCATCCAGAATCAGACTTTGTAAATTGCAAAGGGAAGAAAATGCACTTGAAGGCAGAGTTGCAATCATGTTGTTCCGAATATCGAGCACCCTTAATTTCATCAAACCTTTGAAGTCAGACGCTTGCAGAGTGTTGATGGAGTTATCAGCGAGTTTTAAAATTTCAAGGCCAGATGGGAGGAAGGTGGGTATTTGCTTTAGCTGATTTTTGTAGAGTTCCAGGGACTTCAAGGTGCTCAGAGATTTGAAAGTGTTGTTTTCTATTGATTCTGTGCCACTGCATGACAGGACCAGCTCTTCAAGGGCTGACATCCTCCTGAAGTCAGTAATCTTAAAGAGAAAAAAATAATTCATGTGATAGTACACCATCTATTTATGGATGTCCTCACTGGTTACTGCTTCTGGATGCTCTGACAATTGCTAACATGTATTGAGAAACTATATATTTAGAGTGGAAACTAAGAGAAATGGTAACGATAGAGGTGCTTCCCTAGGTACCTACAGTTTGCCAGTATTTGCTTACATTTCTAAAATTTTGTTGTTAAAGTCCATATTGTGTCTGTGTTTTGAGCAAAAACACATGTTTGCAGAAGGACTACTGCTTTTATTTCTGCCTGGTGCACCTATATAAAATGGAGAGCTAATATCATCAGTGGCAGAAATCTTTGCAGAGAGTAGATGGTTGTTGATGTTCACTGTGCTCAACGGAGCTTGCTGGACTAGTTTTGAATTCATCATACAGCCATTTCCATATACCAGCAGTATTGTCACTGTAGCATGTATTCCCCAGAGGAAGTACACGTGGATATCATCACCTCTCCCTATTATAAAGTTTTGGCAGGAAACTAAAATCCAACACTTCTATTTCTTCTCTCCCTCTGCTATCTCTCCTTTTCTTTAAAGAAAAAACCTCACATATTAAGATGCCAGACCAAAAGTGTCAGATCAGCTTGGTCTGAAAATCACCTCTGTGGAACAGATTGCTTTTACAGGAACTTAGTTTTTGTTAGTTGGTAATAAATAGATGCTTTGCAGTGGTAAATGGAACTTAGATGTTGACTGTGACTGTAATATACAGCGGCATGCTAATTGTTTCATTCTTTTTCTGCTCTGGTGGAACCTGCTTGTTTACAAAGCTTGTCATCTTGTGTCTCAAGTTAAGAAGCAAACTTAAGTGAATTGGGAAGTTTACTCCAGGCCGAGATACGAGGAAGCACACAATAAGGGGGAACCTGGGAGTTCTCCAAGCACACCAGTTGCTTAAACAGTCGTTCTCTCAAATTATCAGAGATGCTGCCCATTGACATAGGTGCTTGATTTTTTAAAAAATCATTTATATGGGAATCACGAAAAGCTCAGAGCAAGATGAGCAGATGTCCTGCATGGGAGAGATGGGATGGAGTGTCCTTATTCATTTTCCCTTCCCGTGTCCAATAAACATCTCACTAGAGCTCTCAGGAGCACCACATCAGTAAGAGATGTTAAACTAACACTATAGTCTTCATGCTATTTCCCCCAGGTCTTAGTAGCTACCAGCACATTTTACTCTCATTGAGAGAAGCTATAGAGCATGTTCTACAGCATAACCCCTCATCCCAGTCAGGAATCTACACTGAAGGGAGTACAAGTCCTTTTGAAGTGCAGGTACGGGGCAGTAATTTTGTTCTAGGACCCTGATTGAATGTATTTGGCTATCATATTTGTGTATGTGAAATCAGCTTATAGAGGGGACTGTTAAAAGACTCCTTCCAGCTTCATTCATCCAACTCTTGCATGTTTTTGGTTATTTATATCTCTTTACCTTAGCTACAAACTAGGCATTTTAGCTTCTGTTAAAATTAGAGCCCACACAGCCGTGAAAGGGGAGTTAGATTTCATTTTGCTTTGGTATCCTTAGTTGTCACTACCTCCTGATTACATTTATTGTGTCTTGTAAAGTCATTTCCAAGTATTGCAAGACATGATGCAGTTGGTGAGAAAGTATAGATATGGAACCTCGATTGATGCAGATTTCTCCATCAATTACATTTAAGTTCAATGAGGGAATGTACCTCCATAAAAAAATGTATATTCTCAACAGTAAATAACAAAGTTGTCCATTTTATTTTTTTTCTATAAATGCAGTTTTGTAATATATATATTGCTATGTAGCAATTACAGAATTGCATGTCCAGTTTTGATCATGATTAGGAGGCTAATCTTGCCAGGCTTTATCATGAGAAGCCCCATAGGAATGAACTGTGTTGATCAAGACTGTAAAAGCATGGTCATATGTAAGTGACAAAACAGTCTTAAGAAAATTGAAACAAATGTGAATCTTCATAAGTTCAACAGGTTTTCTCCCGTAAGTTCGAAAGCAGTATCTCCCGCTTTTCCTCAGTTGATTGCTATGTGTCTCTAAGAGGCTTAATTTTCATCTTATTAAGTGACAGAGAGCTACGTGAAGGTCAACATAGAGTCATTAATTGTGTAATGATGTTAGGCTTCTTAATGTGGATTACTATAATTTCTATTTTCCACCTATTTGGTATGCTTTGCTAGGCTTTGTGACAGTCTGTTCTGAGACTTAAACATTTATCCATGCTGTTACAAACCACCCAGTCTTTCTAATAAGAATCAAGACATATTTGAAAGCCTATCAGCTCTCTTTTGCTATGAAGTCATGTTTCATCCTCTAACTAGACTGTCTGTAAAATGATACTAATATAGTTTTACATTTAAAAAAGTAGATCTCCTGAAAATGGATCTAAGATACTGTTATTTTAATAGAAACGTTTTAATAATTTTGTAATTTTTTTAATGACTTGGTTTTGCTTTTAGAATTTTTGTGAACTGGGATTAGTTATAAGCAGTTTCTTAAACCAGTCCCCTACTGTGCGGCCCAGATAAACTATTTTCTTTTAGCAGATAAAATCCCACATATTAATACAGTTAGAAATAAACCAAATCTTAAAGTGAGAGTAAAAAGGTCTTTAAATCAAGGAGGAGGGAGAAATTATTGAAAAAAGATGCTAAAATGAATCTGGTTTTGTTATTGTGAAGTCTGTTTATAACAAACCCCAGTTTGTAAACATACCAAAAGCAAAAATCCCAGCCAGTGTTTTCAGTGATGATCAACGCTGTCAGAACAAATACAAAGTTGATCTGGGTAAAAAAGATCTGCTTTTTTCTTGTTTTTCTTCAAAACATACTGTATTTAGCATACAAACATACCTTCTTTTCTTTTTCATTTGTGAAATGATAGGACGAGGGGTAATGTCTTGAAACTGGAAGAGGGTAGATTTGGATTAGAACTCAGGAAGATATTGTTCACTCTGAGGGTGGTGAGACACTGGAACAGGTTGCCCAGGGAAGCTGTGGATGCCACATCCCTGGAAGTGTTCAAGGCCAGGCTGGATGGGGCTTTGAGCAACCTGGTCTAGTGGGAGTGGCCCATAGCAGGGGGGTTGGAACTAGATGATCTTTAAGGTCCCTTCCAGCCTAAACCATTCTATGATTCTACAATTTCTTTACAATTTTAATAATAACCAATGCAACGTAATGTCCAAAAGTAATTGGTGCTCAGCTTGAAACACTATTTTATTCTTCTGAGGCGGCTAATTGCCAAATTGTAGTATATGTGAATGCTTACATATAAAAGTCTATTGGAGGTTAGCTGTAGGACATCTAGGCTTCCATGCAACTTCTTTTTGAAAATACATTATTTTCTCCACGATTAGGTAAATGAATGAATTTAAAAAAAAAAACCCAAACCAAAAAACTAACAAACAAAATATAGAGTTCTTTTAGTGCTTCCAGACATGTACTTTACAGGCAGAAGCCAAAGCCTTTGTCTATAAGCACTACGGTATGTCCCAGTGGAATTACTCAGTTGTATACAAATTATGCATAGGTATTTATGATGTCAAGACCTCAGAAGCATAATTTGTTACATGGAAAGAAAAATGAAAAATACATTCACAGACCCAGTCTAATCTTAAGGAAAGAATCCACATAACTACAGGCAGAATGCATGAAAGGACTTCCTTCCTTTCAGTGCAAAGTCAGTAGCAGAAGTAAGGCAATACTGATTGCTGCGCTGAATTAATGTACAAAGTGAAAAACTCTCTCCTTAAATGCTTTCATGCACCATTTGTTCTAAACAGTCATAAAACATTTATTCCACTACTCTATTCACTTATATCCATCATTTAAATGCTTTATAACACCCGCCTTTTGCTGTAGTCAGAACCTAAGGCACTTCACTATTAGCTGAGGAGTAGCTGACAGGTACGGGCAAGTAGCCTAAGAAAGGAAAAATGGCTCATCTTCCTTATCTTGGAAAGAAAACAATCGTGGGCTTTTTGCACAGAAAATGTATTTCCTGATAAAGAATTTATTTGACAGATCTTTTGTTTAACTAGAACACATCAGCATAGCTAAATCACAGCAATGAACTTTGACTCTTGTGGGTATTGGAGCTAAACCAAGAAAACCAGAGATATTAGTAGCGGCTAAAAGAGAGGTAAACTCTTTCACAAAGTTAAATTGTAAAATTATTATTTCTCAGTGGGCAACAGGTATCCCAGAGGCTGCTCTAAGCTACCTTCTAGCCTATTTCATTCAATCCTGAGAGCAAAATCAAAGATGCGTTTCAGAGCAGTTAGAGTTACATTCTTTGTAAGAGGACAAGCATACCTAAGAGCAAGCGTATCTCTTCTGAATCAAACATTTCTTATTATTTGTAGTAAATTGATACACAGCATGTGTGTATAATACAGGTGGTTTATTTCTCTTGTGTGTCTCTGTAGAAGTTGAATTTATTAAATAAATATATTTTAGGGTAGGGAACAGAAACTCCATTCCAGACAGCAGTGCAAAATAGCATAAGCTCATCACACCTTTAAGAATGTGATCCAGTGATTCCTCAAGAAACCCAGAATAAGCTTTTTTAATAACACAAATAGCTGGCAACTTCAGTTAAAAGCTGCTATTGTTTGTACGGGTTGTTAGATGGGCCTAGCATTGCTTTTAGACTCTGCCTTAGACTCTAACTTACTTACTCCCTCTGCCATTTCTAATAGCATTTGTACCTGACGCTTGCAACCCCAGAGGGGAAAATAACTTCAAATTCATTCATTAGGGAAACTTCTAGCTACATAAACCCTTTACATTTACTGTGAAAAAGTATTATATTGTATCAAAAGTAGAAAAAGCCTTTAACAAGTGAAAAAATTACTCTGGAAGTCAATGGTTATTTGACCGTATAAAAAACAAGTCAACAATTGGCTCCTAGTTGTAAATTACTGGTTTTTGAGTTGCATGCAAAATATCATTGTGGCAGCATGAGCTGGTGCTCGGAGACTGCAGGATAATGAAAACACTATAGGAATATATTTACATATCCTTAAAAAGTAAGTAAAAATAAACCCAGATCTGGCAGCATTTCATCAGTTTTTAGAATGTGGAATAAGATTCTCCCTTCATTTGAAAGCCACCACCATCTGGGAAGCCCAGCTTTCGGTTACAGCACACTACAGAAAGTATTTTAATTGGATTTTTTCCTACCTGCAGTTGTTTAATTTTGCTGTGACTGATGTAGAGTCTCCTGGTGGTAAAAGGAATCTCTCTGGGGATCTCCGTAGCTCTGTAGCATTGTACTGACTGGGCAGGGTCGCAGCTGCATCGTCTTGGGCAAGTGGTACTTAGGCCACTGTGAAAAGAGAAGACAACAACTAAAAGGTAAGATAAATACATCTTCCAAAACAGGAGCTCTGAAATTGTCTTGGCAACATACAGCTTGAATTAAGCACCAAAGTCCTTTTATACCATGAAATCTGATAAAAGGATATTATGACTGTGTATTTTATCCCAGTGAAAAAACAGCAAAAACAATACCGTAATTTGCCTGGGTTAAAATGTTGGCAGGCATTACAAAGAGTGAGAAATTTAAACAGTGATAAGATGCCTTTACATTTGTAGGTATGCGAAATTAGTGTTATTTATTACCTGACATCTAATCTGCAAACATCCATATTATCTCCAGTTTCCTAGTTTTGTTAAATGTGACACCACAGAATTAGTGGAGAAAAGATAAAGAGCTGTTTTATAGTGGGGCTGTAAAACCTTTGTATCTTCTGTGACCCAGTATTAGAAACAGTAAAAACACTACAGCCAACACCGAAGCTTTTTCAGTTTTCCTCTTGCATTATTCAGACCCCAAAAAACCCCCAAAACTCAAGCAGCTGTTCTTTAAAGCTAAAATATTCTATGCACTTTCTGAATATCAGTGGGACCGCTGAGTGCTGCTGATTGGTACACATTTTTTAAAGATTGGACAGCAATCTAAGTTACCTGTGTTTGTGTAATTCCCATAAATCAAAGTTTAATTATTCTTGTATTTGAAAATTACAGATGTGAAATGCTTGAAAGCATTTAGTATAAATCAAGTGGTAGATGATCAATAAGACCTATTTACCCTATGACAGATGGAGAACGCTAAAGTTCTCCTCAGAGTTTTCTCTCTACTTATTAGTGTTTCTTTCACATACTAGTTACGCCAACGAGAGATGTAAAGCTTTGAAAGGCCTACAGCTTGGCTTGTGAATATTTTAGGAACTTTCTAGCCATAGGTTTTTTTCTTTGTACTCAGCAATTTACAACGTACAAAGCAGTGTACTTCGGAAACCGTTGCATGTTATCATACTGATCTGCTTTGCACTGTTACCTGCTTTGTTTCATCCTCTTGTTCCTGTCTTCAGTAGTAGATAATCCTGTTCCTTGAGTGCAGAACTACGCCAGTTATTTTTCCCAGCAGAATATGATGTCAAGTTGATTTGACAAATGGATGACTGAACTGGGGACAGTCCTTGATGGGAATGCCTATTGGATGCAGCTAGGTTTACGCTGGACAACTGCCATGTTCCTTCCTGGAGATCCTTCCGTCTTCTTAATCCCCTACACTGTCTGTACAGAACTGCAACCCAGCATCTGCTAAACCAAACAGCAAGAGCAGAAACCTCTTCCTAAAGCAGCCTGTCAATCTGGCATGTTTAACAAGCTATGCAGAAATATCCTGCCTGACTTACGCCAGTGTTTTAACGTATCTTCATCTAGGCTTTGGTACCTGGTTTGTGGTTTTGCTTCCCCTGCCCCCTTACCAAAATGTCAAAGTACCCAGACAAAAGTGTAAAACCTTTCTGCATACTGACAGCTACTTGTGGTGTATTTCAGCCCTCCTTGGAACAGTCTTTGATCCCATTTTTCCACTGACTTGAGTTTAAATGCTGAGGTCACCAAGACAGTAACGCTCAGGGTCTTATGTAGGAATTTGTGTTCCTCAGAAATGTCATCAAAAAGCAAATGCTTTTTGCTCAAGGAGGGCGAGAAGAAATGCAGATGAAGCCCTGCGGTTTGCAGTTTAGAGCTGTGGACTCAGTCTGAGAATCCCTTTAAGTAAGAACCGTGTCTTTCATCCTTCCCTATTTTGTAAATTGTAACTCAGCTGATGTTAGAATTCACATCTGAAGTTACAAGGTAATGCTACAGTAAAGTGCAATATTCTTAGCTCTCTGCAATTTTGAGTAATATCTGTATCCTTGGTCTTTTCTAACTAATGAAAGGAAACTTTATTGGTTTAATAGTTCATTTATGTGATACTAACAACAATGATTTAATCAGGAATAATGTTATGTATCCATTAATTTCTGATATATGTCTGCTTTCAGCAGCTAGCTATTTTAAAGTGATAGCTATGAAAGATGGTGCTATTAAATCTGTTCTGTAGAAATTTTGACATGTGTGCACCAGAGCTGATGCCTTTGCTTTTGCACAAAACTATGACCTTTGGTTTTTCATTGATTCTAGGAGACCTGATGGCAACAGAACAGACGAAGAGTCACAGGACTGTATGAGTGTTAAGCCTAGCTGGGAGATGTGAGCTATGCAAAAAAAAAAAAGAAAAAAAAAAGAGAAAGGTGAAGCTATGCAAAACAAAAAGGAGAATGAACATTCCAGGATCTCCCTATTGGAAGCAGCACTGCTGACCCATGAGTCGCACAGCTTCGCAGGGGGATGTTAGGAAAGTCAATCACTGGCCATCTACTGCCAGCAGATTTTATGTAAACTCTCCACACCTTTTGATGGGGATTTTTAATTTTTTAACCTAAGATTACACTTAGAAAATCACATAAAAGTAAGATGACATTAAAATTAGAAGAATGAAGCTGCAAAACTCGTTACGGAGTGTTTAGAAATGTCTGAGTTAAGACAGCCCATAAAACCTGAAGGGGGGGATCCCTTGTAATGTATATGATGGCATAGACTGCACAAGGGAAGATAGAGTCTTATGACAAAAGATATGGAGAAGCCGAGCACTGACAGTCAGAGTATCCCTTGTCTATGGAAAGGAGAAACTGCAGGAAAAGACCAGATTAGGGCCTGCAGAGGGCATGGGTAGGAGCTTGGCCCCTGAGATCTGTCACAAGCATAAGCAGTTTGGCAACTAGGAGCTGCTAAGGGATGGCGTATGCTCTACAGAATCCTTGGCATATTTAGCTGCCATATGCTACCAATGCCTGCCACTGACTATGTGTGAATTTATAATGATTTTTTTTGCTGGAGGCTTTTAACTTGGATTTGGACCAGTGTTTCATAGGGACAACAAATGGCATTTTTCTGATGCAGAGGTTACCTCCAATCAAGCATTTCTCTCCAGAGTGGACTGGGCTCCTAAGGGAAACAATCATAACATTCTTTTTAAAGGCATTATGCTTTCCTTAACCATCTGTTGAAATAATCTGAACTGCTTTACAGAAATGTTTCTTAAACAAAGAGCCTCAGAGGGTTACACTGAATTAACCTAAATGTTAACCTGGATGCACTCTAGGCAAATTAGTGATATCTAATTAATACAAAGATTATAAATTTATCAAAGGGGACTTTGTGGTTTAGTCCTACAAAATAAAACCGTAAGTGGAGTTTCACAAAAATAATCAGAGGCCTGTTTGAAAATGATGTCTCAATCTTCTTCATAAGCCACGAGTTTTCTGGAAATATTTTTTTATCCGCTTTCGTAGTATGTGGAGAATGTGCTTTCTAACTCCAGGTCGTCTTCATACACTAGAAACAGCTGCTGGATAACTTAAAGCAGATTTTTCCTCCAGACAATAAGATAGGTTTCCTTTTCTTCCTCCACGCTGCCTACATAGATGAGATGAAGGTGATAACCCCTTAGGAATTTCTCACATTTCACCTGTCTGTGGCACATTTGCATGCCAGAGAAACTAACACAGTGAAACCTGTGGAAAAGGAATGAAACTTTGTTAATAAAAATTCACATATTGAGAAGTTTCAGTCATTGCCAGTTTTATGATAGTGCTGTGGGATGCCAACCAAGATCAGATGCATCTGGGGCAGGTACCTCGCAAATAACAAATAAGCAGCACCGGCATGGAGTGATGGTCAGCTTAAATCACTTTGTACACATATGCCACTAATGCTGTGGCCTTCAGCCACTTGAAGTGGCCTTCAAAGTATTGTTGTTAATGGCATCCACTTGGTGGAGAACTGCTCTTCAGTAATAACTGAGCCACAGAGAACAGTGCCCATGAAACCACAGATTATGGTATATGATGACAGTTTTCTAGTAATGATATCCCAAGTTAGTCCCAAAAGGAATGATGAGGAGGAAATAAAGAGAGCAGATACGATGGCTGAATCCATTCTTTACCTAGAATTTAAAACACAGGTTTTTTGTATATGAACATTTATGTAAGATCTGTAATTTACCTATGTGAGACCGTGCCTCAAGCAGTACCACCTAAAAGTAAAGTGGCAAGGATGGATCATCCAATTGATACTGCAACCGTGGGCAATTCTGTTTCTAGGGTCTTGCACGCACGAAAGTGGTTCAGGTCAGTAATTAACAACCGTGGTCTGTAAGGGCTTTTCAGAGTCCTATATGAAATGAGCTAGTTCTGGCCCTTCTGTTTCCTGTGGATGTCTTTAGCCTTTAAGAGCAGCCTGCTAGTGACTGCGCATCCAATAGAACCGGAATGGAGCTTAAACTGTAAAAAAATTGTCTGCTCTTCAAACTGCGAGGCACAGCTTCAACAAGATGAGGACTCTGAAACAGCAGTTTTCTGAATTACACCCACTGTGTGCACAAAAAGAGGGTTTCATTCTTCCATGCTATAAAAGCTGAAGATTTTTGGCGTTTTACTAATTTTAAAAATTGAAAAAAAAATCAGAATGAGAAGAGTTAAGCATAAGTGTATATATAGAAATAAGCATGGGAATAAGACCACAATAAGCAGTGTAAAAAAGAAAAGCTGGTCTGAAGAAGTAACTGGTGGAGGTTATCCTGTGCAAAATGAGACAAATAAGGAGTGAATATTCCCTTGGAACAGTAGTGAGTGAATTGTTGCACGCATGGACTCACTGCATGGACTGTAAAAGACACCCAACTATAAGCCCTCTAGGCCTGCAAGGCAGGAATCACCTAAAATGTAAAAAACTAATAAGTCTGGGGTTTGTTAACAGAAATTTTCTGTAATGACAACTGAAAATGCATGTCCCTTTAAGTATCAGTGTGGATGGAAAACTTCCTCGTTTCTAACACGCTTTAGAAAGGCAGATTCTCATCATCTAGTCCAACTTCTTTTTTTAGAACATGAAAATTTTGCTTTATCATCTCAATTTTCTCCCATACTTTGATACTGCGAGATAATCTTTGTTTTCTCTCTGTTTCCCCTTTGGCATCTCCGGTTGTGACTGCACAACCACCTACGCAATCAAACCACACAAGATGCTTCAGCGCTAACCACACAGAAGATGGCCTTGACATGTGCACGCGCCGCAGCCTGGCACGCACAGCTGGGAAGCTGCAATTACAGAAGGTTCCGGGTGAACTGACCTCATGTGCAAACACACGTTTATATTGTAAATTCTTTGTGCGGAGGCTAGACCTAACCAACGGTTTGTAGAGTATCTCACACGACACTTTCCCAGTCTCGGCATGGGTGCTAGATAGCAAATATACAGCAGTGGTGATATCGATCAAAATATTATTTCTTTTTCCTTTTGATTTGGAATTGCTTTGTTTTGTATGAAATTGTGTCCTCCTCATGCTTTAACGTCATTTACCATTTAGGAACAAAGTAAGTTTTCCGATAATTTATCAGGTACTCCAGTAGTCAAAGTATGTAGGTTTAAATTTATGAAGTACTGTTTGTACTCAGATGTACTCAATAGCAGTATAACACAGACACCTCACATTCTCTATACTCTACCTGGTCTAGATCAATTTAAATTACATGCATAAATTATATGTGAAGAAATCAGCTGGTGATGAGCGTCACCAGCTCTGCCACATGATTGATAAAGTTTCCTGATCTGCTCATTTGACCTTAGGTGCAGTCCTTTTGACATTAAACATATTCAACAAATTTAAATTCTTCTTGATGTGTAACTTGCTGCAATTGATTGTTAGAAATGTCTCTTGGGTGTAGAAAGGATTCTTACTGTTAGACCAGTTGACCCAAACTACCGCCGTTCTTTAAATGTTCTTCATTTATTTTGTTAATGTTTTCAGGGCACAGTATACTACAGCTTACTTTAAATCGATTTAATCTAATTGAAGGCCAAAACTACTAACCTTTCTTGGGTTCAATTCCATAATTACTGCACGGCTTGCTTACAGAACAGAGTTCAGGCTGTCTGGGGGCTTTTGGCAGGCATTTCAAGGGTAAGTGGAACTGATCAGAATTTTCTAGGGGTCCTACAAGTATAGTTATGAGATAATTAAATTATTCATGTGTTTAAACTTATATCAATTATATCTGCTTTTCATTTCAACCCCTTTTTTACGCAGTGTTTCTGGTGAGGAATATAAATAGTACCTAATGATAACTAAACTTACTAAGATTTGCTGCCACAACCACAGATTTTCTTAATAATATATCCTTCTCATTTATCCATAGTCCAGCAAGTATTAGGCTGATATTATGCTGCAGGTAGGCTTCTAAAAGAATTGTGTTTGAGAAGCTAATCTTTGAGTGGAATAAGCAGAGACAAAACCTTGTTTGACTTGTGAAATGTAGGGCCATGCAAAATAAAGGTAGCACTGATAAGGGATAAAAGCGTTAAAATTAATGACCACAAAACTCTGATACCGCTGTAGATAAAGACAATTTAAGATAGAACTGGACCAACCCCTAAGCTAAAGGAAAAGGACACTAAAAAACTGAAAATATCTGACTCTTTAAAAAGAGGCAGTCATATGTAAATTACATGAAGTTTTTAAAGGCAGTATTTGCTATGGATATGTTATGTAGTAACTATGGGAAACTTCCTTCTCAGGATGAGCAGATGCTGTTTAAATGCATGATTGAGATATATTAGCAGAAAATTCTAATGCTTGGCTAAGTGCTAGATTACTGCTCCATTTAAAAAAGGCAATGAATGTAATGTAATTCTATAGGTACTTCTCCATCTACCAGAATCAAAGCCAAACCTAACAAATAAAACTGATAGTCTTGAAACAATTAATTTTATTATGTGGCTGAACTAATTTAAACAGTAATAGTAGTTTAGCTTTTGATACAGCAAATACTTTGATTCCCTGTCAGACGCTGTTGTATATAAAATGACGGTATGGTTGCGGAGAATGAATGCTAGGACGAAGGTCAAGCAAATGCTCTCTCTTCAGCTGGGCTCACTCAGAAGCACTTGGGTGACTTTAGACACTTAAGCCCTTTGCTCAGCTACTGTTCTGGATACCTGGATCTACTGAGCCAGTAGATTGGGCTTAAGAGTAAGAGCACCCCTGTTAGATACCCAGTTTGTTACTACCTACCTTCAATTACAGTGCAACTTGAGCAGTAAAGGGCAAATGAGCAGTTTTGTAATAACAATCTGTAAGCTTCTTGTCAAGCCTACCACAGCAGATGTCAGACGAAATGTGGTATCTCCTGTTAGTGGTGAAGTTTGCTTTTACCCAGCTCTTCTGAAAGCACAGGTTGATGGCAATACAGTTCTTTCCTGCTTTGACATATCTCTTCACGTTCCAGGTGAGTGGCCTAACCACTGAGCTGTAAAGTGGTGTCTTTCTGTCTCTCTGTGTCCCAATCAATTATTTATGCAAAGTGGAGTAAGGAAAGAAACTCGCCCCAAGATGCGCTACAGCCCCGGGGCAGGGCACGCAGGGGTCCATTTTCTCGGCATCCACTCCTCGGCTGACGGGAGGGTCCCTGTGCTCCCCCTCTGTTGTGCCGGCAGAGCAGCTTGTGGGGTCACACTGCAGGCAGGATTAGCATCCTGATCCAGTTTAAAATGGTCCTTTTTTCTCTTTTGAGGTGGAATGACTACCTTGATGCAGTAAAGCCAAGCTGCACGAGACCTCTATGAGACCCGCTAATAAAGCTCCTACTGAAATCAACATCAGAATCAGTTGCAGTATTTCAAAGGAGATGAGCTGTTAACCAAGGTTATCAGGCTTGGAGAAAGCGCCCACACAGAGACAGTTTATTCCCTGAAACGGATTTCATTTTCAGAACCAGAATGAGCTTAAAAAAATGCAAATACATTTTTATATGGGTGTTAATTGCATTCACCAGCGCTTCTAGAGCTGCAAAGGTGCCCGGGGCGGTCCTTTTCATACAGTACTTACAAAGTTTGCATCTTTGCCGAGCACGAGCCACGAATGCGTAACCGCAAATCCAGCTGTGCGCTTTGCACCTGCCCGTGGCGTTTGTGCACACAGCTGTGAAGACCTCTCTTCCCCATCCCACTGCCACGCAGGGGGGAAGGCAAATGCGTACGTTTCAGTAATTTTGTTGGGTGTTCCAGCTATTGACACTCCATAAAAAAGCTGCACTTTTCTGCCAGGCGCTGAGGCGGCCGGGCGAGAGGTGTGCTCTCAGGCACGATCCTCAGCTCCAGGCGACCCCTCCGGGCCCGCCCCAGGCTTGTTTCCCGGGTGGCGAACCCGCAGGAACGTCGCAGGCAGCTTCCTCGGGGGCAGGCGACGCGCGGCACCACGAAGGCTAAACCTGAGAAACGCTAAATGCAACGCAAAAATAACATTTCTCCCAGGCCACGCCCCTCCGCCCCCACCCTC
>VZSF01009518.1:212444-298713 GCA_013398295.1 Chionis minor | reverse complement strand
CCTCGGCGCGGCGCGGCGCCCCCTGGCGGCGCAGGCCGTGGAGCGCGGCGGCCGCTGATCGGTGTCTCGGGGCTCGGCCGTTGCTGCCTGCCGCCGCTTGGAGTTGTGGCAGGCAGCACCAGCCGCGCGCCGCCTTCCCGTCCGCCTGTCAGCGCCGCCGCGCAGGCGCGCTGGTGGCCGCCCGTTCGCTCGGTTCCCTGCGTGGCTGCCCAGGTGCAGCCCAGNTGCTGCTGGGCGAGATCGACCCCGACCAGGCCGACATCACCTACGAGGGGCGGCAGAAGATGACCAGCCTCAGCTCCTGCTTCGCCCAGCTCTGCCACAAGGCCCAGACCGTGTCCCAGATCAACCACAAGCTGGAGGTGAGGCGGGGGGAGAGGGGAGGCCCCCGGGGGTCTCTGCTCGGGGGTGGGGGGTGGTGGGGCCGTGCCCTGCCCGCCCTGGCGGCCGCAGCCCCCTCCCGGGCCCGGCGGCGGCGGCGGCCGGGGGCCCTGCTGCGCCTGGCCCCGCGTTCTGGGAGGCTGCGTCCAGCCCCCCAGGACTCGGGCCCGGCCGTGCCCATCTTCTGGTTTGGGTTATTATAGCGTGGGCATGAAGCGGTGCGTGCCAAAAAAAGTCCTCTTTGATGTTGAAAGCAGCAGTCTTGAGCAACAGATGCCGCTGACTGGTCTGTTTGCGTTAAGTCCCCCGTGGATCTGGAAAGCCTTTTAAAAATGGGACAAAGACATGTGATCGAGACACCTCAAGCTTTTAGTCAGTAGTCCATTGTTACAAGTAAATTAAACAAAAATGGGTTGGGGATGGACTTTGACAGGTCCTCTTGTCCCTTCGTACTCTGAGCCAGATCAAATAGCTCTCTGCCAAACTTAGCATCAGAACATTAATAGTGGACATCATGCATTCTGTGAGGGGAATAATAACTGTCCTTGCTGTTGGAAAATTTTCTTTGTGCCTAATCCAGAATTTCAGTCAGGGTGGGAAGAAAGAAGCATCAGCTGGAGCCAAGCTGGCCGGCACTGATGCTGCTCAAGAGGCAGGGCTGCAGGTCCTGTGACTTGTGCAAGAACTGGAATGCTCTGGAAGGAGATTCTGGGGAACCTGGTGGTCATTTTATAACTACAGTCCAGACTGAGTCGTCTTTGGTTTAGTAGGTGATATCATTTGTCTTGTCCTTAACAGGTGTGGATGTTAACTGCCTTTTTTTTTTTTTTCTGTTACACATTAGAAGGCTGTTGATGTGTCTTCCTTCAGGTATCTTTTCTCTGGGCTAAAACCCTCCAATTTCTTCAGTATCTGTTGTAGACCATGCGTTTTGGTGTCGTATTGCTTGTTCTACTAACTTAAATATATGGGAGTAAGGGGAAGAACTTCTTTGGAATCATGAAGATATGTGCTTTGTAAGAGCTTTAACAGACAAATAAACCATGGAATTCAGTTCTTTCAGTCGTTTGTGTTGTATTTATTATAGTAAAGGAATTTTAGAGTCTTCAAGCAGTAATCTGCTCTTCCCAAGCACTGGCTTGCAGTAGGAAGTAAAGTAAGTAAATTGGCTCTAGTTTTAGTCAGGTTTCTTCCTGGTATGAAGACGTTGTTATGCAAAATGATCCACAGAGTTTAACAGAGGAGCAGGATATTTCAGCATAGAACAAAGACCTCATTAAACGAGGAGCTTTTTTCATTGCTGTCTTTATTTCGCCAGAATACTTACTGTAGTGATGTTTATGGTATTCTTTGTGTTTATATTGCCATACTGTCATATACATTTTACTATTGTGTGTGCATATATAGTATCAACCTATACAGTAGGCTTAATTGTATAGGCATAGTAAAACAAGATTTATGAGTTCTAGTAGACAGTATTTATTGCATATTACACAGAGATGGTGAGTGTTGTGTACAGACTTGTAAAACAGATGAGTTTGCAGGTTATTTTAAAAGAATGAGTCAATGCTTGGTAAATATTTCTTTGAAAAGTTCTTTCAAGCTTAAATATTTTGAAAGGAAATGATAAAACTCAGATCCTGAAAGGTGTTTTGGTATCTAATTAAAATCATCAGTGCCACCTACATAACTGAAGGTCTGTGCCTCAAACTCGAACAAGCTGAAGAGCAAAGGAGCACAATTAGCAGTTGTAATGGCACAATTCTTGTGTATGTCTAAATGCATGAAGTAGCTATTTGATAAAAATGATGCTGACAAGCCAGAGTGATTGCTTTAGAAGTGAATAAAAATCCTTTTATTTTGTGAAATATTTTTATTACTGATACTAGTATTAGGCCTCATACCCGTAAAGGAGTTTTTATCTTTCAAATAGACCTTTAGAAGGTTATAGTATTGTCTTGAAGGTTGTTAATTTTAGGACCTCATGATTATTTGAGTCATAAACTTGAAATAAAAACTGCCATTTAAACTCTCCAAAAGATGGAGCTGCTCTGTTGAGAATGAGTGTCTTGTGCTTAATCAAGAGCCTCTGTGTCCAAAATGAAGGATACAGTTACATATTTTGAAAGAAGTCACTAACAATACTGGAGTTTAAGATGTGATCACTGCATTTACTTTTTTTTAATAATGTAAGTTAGTGTATTTTGTATAACTTAAATTTACAGTCATTTCTTAGTAGCTCACAACTGTAACTTTATAGCGCTTGTGTATTTTAATACAAAGCTTTCATCACACTCCTAAAAGTGTCACTAGTCGTAGTTTACTTAGGTACAAACACTTATTCAAGCCAGTAAGTTAAATCCATCTTCAGAAATTTATTTGGATTAAAATAATTCTTTGACTGAATGTGCCAGTGACTGTTAAAAGCCAAGACTTTGCTCTTGCAGCTGTGTTCGCCTGCTGTTATCTTACTGAAT
The DNA here is from genome assembly GCA_013398295.1 of Chionis minor. Lineage (NCBI taxonomy): Eukaryota > Metazoa > Chordata > Aves > Charadriiformes > Chionidae > Chionis > Chionis minor. The sequence goes on along the minus strand of VZSF01009518.1, from coordinate 295,855 downwards.
GAGGGATATTATTTCCTAAAGGAAAATCCAAGTAATAATAAAAAATGGTCAATTTTTTATTTTGTTTACAAAATAACAAACAAACCCTGTTGTTTACGGGTTCCACTTCCTTGACCAGAATTGTTGGGCCTTATTATAATGTTACAGACAAGAATAAAGAAATGCAGTTCAGACTTTGATTTATCAACTTTATCAGGTTAATATGCATTCTCTGATTGATACAATTGCTTTTAAGAGCCACAGCTTAGTTGGTTTGGTGGATGGAAGCTCCTGCTGTAGGACTTTGGTGCAAAAATCCTTTTGGCATCATTGGTGTACACCTACTGCTAGAGAAATGAGTCCAGGTAAAATATTGCATGAGGCATGTTTGTGAGTAGTAAAAGAAGTATTTCAGGAAGACAGTAGTTTCCTGAGAGGGAGTTGTATGTTCCAAGTGCGGGAGTAAGGTATTTTCAGAAGGAACCTGAAGGTATGCAGATGCACAGGGGATGTATGCAGATAAATTTACTTGTGCTTTAGGGTGGTGCAAGGTTATAAACATACTACTGTGCTAATAACATTTGCAGTCCTAAATTAAACTAATTAAACACAAGGGGATGAGGATTTGTTTTCATATCTTTCCTGCTGGTCACAGTAGGACAGAGTTGAATTAAGTAGCTTATCAAAGAGGAAAAAAGTTGTTGGGTGATAGAAGCCACTGTCTTTTCCGAGATCAGCTTCAGTTCAGTATGAACAAATGAAGAAGTGCATCTTGATGGAGGACAGTAAGCGCCTCAGGCTGTTAGAACAAAGGGGGATTACAGCCATTTTAAAGGAGATCTTTTGTGATTCTCTCTCTCGGAAAGCATTATAAATCAGCAGGTGCAGGCTGTCAGTGTGTGAGATTTCAGTAGATTTTTAATTGAGAGGAAGTTTAGGATTAGTTTTTCCTGTTAGACTGTCACTTGAGGTGAAAAAATTACATGATGCTGACTGTATTTAAATGTCCATTTCAAAAACCAAAAGTTCTGTATAGTGCAATTTTGTAAAAGTAAAAGAAGTAGGTTAATGTGCCAATGAAAACTGAGCTTGACTTTAGCTCTGGTAGTTTGACTGCCAATCTGATTTTGTAATTTTAAGTGAACAAGCTAGAAAGGAATGTCTGGTAGTGCACACCCTGCATCTTGGCAGTTGTGTTAAGCCAATGTACATGCTAAAGTTAAGAAAAACATTGAAGTATATGTCTACAAAGTTAATCGCCTATGTAGTTTTATGTCCTTGATGAACTTGGAGTCAGCAGGTTTAAAGGAACGCATTCATATAAACTGAGGTCTTCTGCAAATAGCTTGTCAGTGTATCAGCTAAAGCGTATGTAGTGTTATGTAGGTAGTCTGTAAATAAAATCTAAAACCCAAAAAAACTAAATGTATGTGGCTTTATGTGCATGGTGACTTTTCATGTAGTGTGCGGGTCCATCTTATGGAGCACGCTGCGGAATTGTAGTCTGGCTTTGTTGTTAAGCGGTACTTTTTAAACCAAGGTAGGACCGTACATGTTCTTATGAGCGTCTGTTTGGATATTCCCCCCCACGCCCCTGCAACCCCCGCCTTGCTTTGTAGTGAGAAATGCACCTGCTGAAGACCAAGGTATTTCTTTGCCCCCGACAGATGTGTCTATAAAACTGGGACCATAGTTGCAATAACTTCATAAGAAAAGTAAATTGTTTAATATTTTCAAATTTCATAAGATTTTCTAGTATTTACTGAGATGTTACTTTATTAATTGCACTTCTAGCTCTGAATACTTTTTCTCTTTTGGAATAGAAATCTGTTGGTTCTAGGTAGAGAGTGATCTTTGGAAAATCAATTCAATGAGATTTGATCCAGCTAATTTTATATCTTAAAATGTAAGCAGTTTTCAGATATTCAGGAAGTATAAGTACGGGTTTGCATAAATTTTCCAGTTGGCTTATACACTAAGTTGCCATTAGTTTGATACATATAACTTCCTTCACAATAATTACATCTTTTTTAAAGGGGAATACTTTTTAAAGGAATACTTAATTCATGTTTTCCTGTATCAGAAGCTCTGGAATTCTATACAAGTTTAACTAGCTTACTTTAGTTGCAGTCAGCGTGTAGTAAAGTGTTTTGCTTTTCTCTCTCTCATTTGTTGGGAGTTGCCAAAGAGTAAGTGATAGGGAACCAGTGTTTTAGTGTATATTTCTTAGTTTTATTTACTGAATTATGTTTCATAGCTAGTGTGACTGTCAAAATAATGGCAATAGTAAAACAACAATATGACTGCTAAAAACAGATTTGTATCTTCTTAATAAACAACTAGAAGCATGACCATCCTGAAAAACAAAAGTCTTCATGAGGCAGGCAGAAATTTGGCACTGGGGCAAAGTGTATAAACAGTGATTTTTAAAATTTTTTTAATATAAAAAAGAAATTTCATAGAATCATAAAGTAGTTTGGGTTGTAAGAGACCTTAAAGGTCATCTAGTCCAACCTCCCTGCAATGAGCAGGGACATCTTCAGCTAGATCAGGTTGCTCAGAGCCCCGTCCAGCCTGACTTTGAATGTTTCCAGGGATGGGGCTTCTGCCACCTCTCTGGGCAACCTGTTCCAGTGTTTCACCACCCTCATTGTAAGAAATTTCTTCCTTATATCTACTCTAACTCTTCCCTCTCTTAGTTTAAAGTCATTATCCCTTGTCCTGTCATGGCAGGGCCTGCTAAAAAGTTTGTCCCAGTCTTTCTTATGAGAACCTTTTAATTTGCGCTTCTGTAAGTAGGTGCAAACAGAATGCTACAGTCAAATACAAAGTGAAAAAAAACCCTGCAAGAAACAGTACGTAAAGTGAAAAAAAATAATAGGTTACTGCAGTAACATGTATTTTAATGATAGAGATAAAAACGGGCAGTGACTGGCATATAAATGTTGTTTGATGTATCCATTTGTGATTTTTTAAGATGCTTTACATGCATTATTATTATGATGTTATCTTTTAATCATTGGGAGGAAAACTGTGCAAGTAATTCCATACCCAGAATAGTCTTCTACAGAGAAGATAAAAAAACATGAATGTTCTTCCACATTCTTTTAATTTGCTGACCAGGCTTCTGAATGTTTTGTCAGGACTAGAATGGAATCTGAGAAATGGAACTACTACTCTGTAGATGTCTCAGGTACTTTGTATTCTGCATGGGACATATTGTAGGTGGAATAAATTAATTTATTATTCATTTGTGTGCTCAGTTTCATACACTGCATTTTTACCAAGACTACTTATGTAGCTACACTACTGTAGTGTTTATTTAGGGAGTCAGTAGTCATAAATTTTGTCTTTCGTATTCTTGTTAGCCACGTGATAATGACCATTTTGTTAAGTGTAACGCTTTAACTAAAACTTAAGTCACATATGTCTTTTTTGAGGTCACTATATTAATGAAATAAAGGCTTTTAATTTCAATTAAAAATTTGTAAGCACAGTCTTTTAAAATAATTTCTTGAAATAGGCTAGTCATTTTCATCATTGTCAAGTGGTAGGCATGCTTTGGTTGTGGTGAAATTGGGGTTTCTTTAATCAACAAAAATTATGGTTCCTAAATGTATCATTTATTCAGAAACTCACATTTTCTGCAGTGTTGTCATGTTGTTTAGTTTGTGCAAGGAGCACAGTGAGATTAACAGGGCTCTGATCTGTTTCACGGTTTCTCATTCAAACCAATCCATTAAACTTAATAGGATTGTGTGAGAAATTGCAGCAAATCCTGCGTAATAGGCAGGAAGAATCAGATAGTCAGGACTGAGGAAGCGTAAAGTGTTCTTATCTTTTGGAGAGCTGTAGTTGAAATGGTGAAGTGACACTGGTGAGGTAATGGAGACAGTCCTTTCTTCTCTTCCAGCAGCTAGAGAAACATAGTACTTCAAAGTTTCGGATACTTCACATCTAGGAGCTGAAGCCGAAGGTGGGGTCCCCATGAAAACGGATTAGTGTATGGGCTGCATGGTTCGGGATGGTGCAGGACAGGCTCTTCTGTTGTTGTTGGACCAAGACCGCTTGCGTATCTTGTGTCTGTGGGTATGTTGAGGCCTCAGGCTGTAGGAGCTGCAGCTGTCACATCCTGAAAAATTGTTTTCTGTCCTGCAGTTGTGTAATGTTACGGGACCACTTAGGAATAACGATTGCATTGTTTGTAAAGCATAATCAGGGGTTTTTTTAAACCTACTTTTTGCCTTTAAGCAACATTTCTGTCTTTAAAAAAATGTAATGTTAAGCAAATACGCTGGTGTTGTATGTTGGTATTTATATTGATTTTTTATGTGTGTGCTGGGGCAGAAGCCACAGAGTAAGCACAGCATTGTGGTGTGGTCTGTTTTGTTTCATGATCCCGCATCTTTCAGCCTTTAAATCTCAAAGTTAATGGTCCCAATCAGGACTGAATGTTTAAATACATAAACACATATGTTGGTAAACTCCCTGGAGTCTAGCATAAATTGTATGAGGACGTGCTGCTGAAGAAGTAGAAACACCTCATAAACTTTATTTGTCTATGAATTTTGGTTTGATCCATGGCAAGATTCATAGGCACCTCTCCTGTAAAATTAGCTGTTTAAAAATATATATACTGGAGGTGGTTTATTGGTAACAGAATCAATGGAGCTCATGAGGTCCCACTTCTTACTGATCGGTGGGGAATGATTTGTCCTAATGCAAACATGGAGCACTTTCTCAAGTCACTAAGACCTTCCAGTTCAGGCACCCCCAGTTCTCTCCCATGATCTGTGAGTTTCCACAGCACAACATCTTTTGCCTTTCCGTCTACCTTTGGTTTCGGTTAGTTGGCTGGTCGAGAGGCGGCAGCACAGTCACTAGCTCAGAACTGCGTGTGTGGTGCCTCGCCACCACGCTGTTGGCTCTTGTCTCTGGGTGGATTAAAGAAACTAGCCAAGGTCTGACTCTTCCCACTTTTCCCTCTGTGAGGGCGCTAATCCGTCACTCTTTCCTGCTGAGCAGCTGTTTTGCGCAAAACTTGTCTGTCATAGGAACTTTAGTCATGCACACCTTTACCCCTCTAATGGATTTGTTTGAATTTCAAAAATGGATTCAATTCACATCAGCAGGGAGGGAAGGCAAAATAGGGAGAAATGTACTCATAAAATGATGGCACTAGTCTGCCTTGTTTAGGAAATTAAGATAGAAATGGCAAAACCTTACCAGTTTTTGTGGGTTTTTTTATTGCTAGTATGCTTGCGTCTGATGTTTCTTGAAGTCCTAGCTGCTGGCATCTAGAGATGATATGGTGGAAAGAAATCATCGTTTGTTTTAAAAAGGCAGTTATTAGACCTGTATGAGTTTAGAAGGCTCGGTATGAGAATGAACTAGGTGTACCCTAGAGGCCTGAAATGAAAGGAAAATGAAAAAAATATTTAAAGAATATTTGCTACTTTACAGGCATTTGAGGAGTGCTTGGCTTACGACTTTTAGTCACTGGAGGCTGTTAATAAGACGGATATTTTTGTATGTGTCTCGCTTTCCTTTGCTGAAAAATCTGTGTGGTCTCTAATATGTCCATTATGCTTAGTCTTTTTTTGAGCTAGAAATCAACATACTGAAAAGTGCATCATTACAAGCCTCAAAAAGCATTCATTGCACTTTGACGTTGAGGGAATGCAGATCTTCCTCTCATTTTTAATTGGTGTGGTGAATAATGCCACTGCCTTGTGCTACAATTATTCAGGCCTATGACCTCGCTTCCCAGTTCAGCTCAGCTCTATTTTGAGTCCTCGTGTGGGGACAATGGGTAAACCTTAGATATTTTTTCATATCTATTAGCTCAAATAAGACCTTTGTCGGTACTGCAGAAGTTATTGGAATGATGTCTCAGAAAATGAAAAAGCTTTTCCCAAAGCTAAAACCATTGTGGATATTCTATGTGACGATGCCATGGCTCTGTTGGCCCCCCACTCCCCTGCAACTGATTTCCCTTTCCGTAGTGAGAGGTGGATTGTTTTCTGTCAGCGTGGTTGATGAGAAGTTTTCTCAGTCTGCATGTGCTCCCTCTGATGGCTTAGATCTCAGAGGTTGCAGTATTGCCATCTTTAATGCCTCATTCAAGTGGTGATGGTTACGAAAAATGGTAATGTGTGGTTTTAGCATGCCATCTGTCTACTTCCTGTTGCGTGGTTCTATACACAAATACCTCTGTATTTGTACTTCTCTTTCATGATGCATTTATTCATCATTTCCTTCATGTATTTACGTTGTAAGTTGTTCAGGGCAAGGTCCACATTTTTATTATGTACAAACATAGCATAGGAGCTTTGAGTATGGCTCTGAGATCTTACAGAAGTAAATTATTTTTGGGTGGTTATTCTAGCAGTCACTTCTGTATGAAAAAATGTACAGGTGGATGAATAAGTAGTTTTTTATGAGAGTTCAGACCAACATATGAAACAAAAAGATGAGACATGATACAAAATAAGCAGAAGAGACCTCAGTGATGTTTATTTTGTTTCTACAGCTCAAAGCCTTCTCCCTGCTAATAAAAACACTGGTTAAGACTTAAAGAACTCCATGACTGTCCGTGCAATCAGTCCCAGCATTTAAACTGAAACTGATTATATTGACAGCTTAAAATACATATTTAGCATAAGATCATTTATATCAAACACAGCTTTTTGGTAACTCATAACTGCTTGAAGAGGAAATAAGAACTCTTGATTAAAAGTAGAAGGACATTATGTCTGGACTATTTTGTCTAGAGATTTTTTTTTTTTTCATTTTTGCAATAATATTTTTTGAATGCTCTGCAGAGTAAGTATTTTTCTGTTGCTTAATGCCATGATTTATTTTCTTTTATATATTCTGGAAAGAAAGAACAATTTATGAATACCTGCATTATTTCAATGGAAATTTTGTTTTAATTTTCATAGGTGTGAGATCTCTGTGAAATAGAAAATACCTGGTAAATGGCATGTTATCCCCCAAAATTGAGTAAATATTTAGTTAGCCTTTCAAAACTGTTCTTCTGGTATCACGTCTGTGTTAGGTTGTTTGGAAGATAAATACTGAGTTTTACTATTTGATTAATTTGACCAAGGTCTGCAATTTACTTGAATTGTAGACCTTTTTTTTTTAGAGTTAGAAGTAGCTTGATTATAGACCAATGGACTGCTGATCTGCAACAGTAGCTCTTTCTGAAATAGCATTTGTTTACTAGTACTTTGTGGAAGAGAAGAGGCTTGTGGGATTGCCTTTCCTCCCCCACCCCAGACAGATCAGATGAAGCGTGGTTTGGTTTTTTATTCGCAACAGTGAGGACAAAAAAGGTAAGAAACCAAGGAGTATGTCTTGTGCAGCTGACAGTGTATGGACTGTAACTGGGACTGTAAATTCAAAGAAATTAACAGTAATGTGTCTAATAATTATTGATAAATTGGAGAACATGCTTGAGTGAGGTACTTTAGAAAAATAAGTGATTCTGTCAGTAATGCTCTTCTTTTTTTCTTAGTCTTTTCCATAGTGTCTTGTATATATAATTTCTCAGAGTTCTCAGTTAGCAGCCAGTGCTGAACTGAAACGTTTCTCAGAACACTTCAGGAGGAGTTAGTGATTGTTGTCCCCGACAAGAGGTGGGAAAAGTGGAGCATTGAAACAAATGGTCTGACTTCCTTTAGTAAAGAAGAAACTTGGTTATTTTCTGGTTGATTTCAGTAAGCTTTGCCTTCCGTTGTAAGGCCCAGACCAGGCACTTCCTGTTGCCATTGGCACCCAATTGTAGTTATGGATCTTGGTCTGAGAAAAGTATCCAAGACTTCAGTGAGACAAATGAGGGTATCTCAAAAGGGAATGACCTTGCCAACAGGTGTTAATAATAAATAAGAATAAAAGGAAAAAAAGAGCTGTGCAGATTCTGTCCCTTGTATCCTGGCTGCTTGATTCTGCAGTTCTCTCTCCACCTGTGCCATAGGGCTAGATAGAGGTTTTCATGATTAAATAATACTTCCATGAGCCACGGTCCAGTCCTGCTACTCCCCATGTGTTGCCTGGGGCATAGACTCACAAATGAGTTAGCAGAGAGAAACTTCAGTTGTTATCTTGCAGCGTGATGCTTGCTAATGTGTGATAATTGCTAATCTGCGCACTTGTATGCTGCCCTAAATACAGAAGAGTTCCTGTTTTGGCTGAATCAGCAAGTTACTGTTAAAGGATGTTATGAAAGTAAACATACTACCTTCTCTTCAGCCTCTGCCCCTTACTGTTCCTCAATGAAAGTTTCTGTTCTCTATTTGTTGTTTGGTGGCTCTCCTTAATCTCTCCCAACCATGAAGCTCAATGGTCTCCTGTGGGTGGGTGTTCATTACTTCTGCCCTGACTGGCTACTCCACAAATTCTAGGACAGTTGCAGGTGACCTTCAAAATATATGGCATCTCTCGTTCAGCGATCTTTTTGGAAAGTACATCGAAAAGGTTAGCAAAAGGTTGGTACAGTTGCTTGTGCAACATTTATTTATTCTCATTGTGCTTATGTAAATTGAAACACTATATGATCTGGCACCATCTTTTTCTGTAGAACCCCTGCCTCATGCAGTGAATAAAAAGTGGATAAAAAGTCAGTGCTAGTAAGAGTAATATAAAGGAGAATTAAGTGAGCTGGCCAAGCTGAGAAAGGTGGGAAATAATGTAAAGATTTGTCAGCCTTCATAGAAGTAGATCACAAGATTTGAAGCTTATTGTGTTTGCTTTTTGGTGTGACTCTTGTATTTGCATCTGTTCATGGGGATAGATTTATGACTTTTCATAATGTGTAAATAGATTACTTCCATGGTGTGGGCTCATACCATTTCTCATTTTACTCTCTTTATTAAAACAGCAGGATATGACTGTAAATCCTGGGTCATATGCAGCGTACTGTTTCTTTTTATTATGAGTTTGACAGTCTCTCTGTGATCCCTTTGGGGTGACATGGAAGCCGCAAAACTGGTAGCCATCGTTCTTGCTGCTTTGTAATTTGTACAGGGAAAAAACTTGCTCCCACCCCCCAAACTCTATTCTGTTCCTTATTCTCATGCCATTATTCTCGTGCCGTCCTTATTGTTATGCCATTCTCTACTAGGTGAGGCTGGGCAACATTAAACTGGTGTAATTTATCTGTTCTGCCACTTTCTGCTTCTCCAGGCATTTTGAATTAGAATAGATGAGTGTTTGTGTCTATATAAAAAAAGTAACAAAAGTTTGTATGTTACCTATTAGTACCTGTTTGAAAGGAGGAAGACTTTTTTAAAAGCCAGAAGTAATATCATTGTGAATTATATAATGATAACAACAACAAATAATAAAGCAGAAGTAATATTATTATACATTATGTAAAATTGTGACTGGGTCAAACTATGCCTTCGTTATTAAGGTCTTACTTAGCTGCTCTGAATTATATTATCACCTCTTATGCTGGTGATTTTTTTTTTTTTTTGCTGCTTTAGTTCAGCTGTGTGTCTGCTTTTGTTTGAGGGTAGATAATCCATATCAGAGACTTTAGCGTGGCCGGTCATTGAGGAGAACAATGCGATTTTGCAAGTAACCGATGTCTCTAAAATTATATGGCTTTATGGTATTTTAAATATCATCTTACTGTAGAAGACAATTTCTGCTTTAAAATTGTACTAGGGTTTATGGATTACTCAAAATTTTTTGTCATTCTGGCAGGTGGAAAGCAGAGATTATGTAGTTGTATGCGGTGTTTGTTGTCTTGCAATTTGATATTCAGTGCAAATTTGAACATTAGTATAGTCTTATTAAATTATTTAAAATACACTACGTTAATATGAGAGGGTTTTTTTTAAGAATTAGGAGCTTTTCTGTTTCGCTTTTTAGTTCCAAATTTTTGGAAGCAAAAATATAATCTGGGAATTTACCTAAAAATATTAAGCATAATCAAAATTCCCCTCCTCTGTGATAATCTTCTGTGGGGTTTTTTGGCAAATAGTAGCTTTAAAGCTTATGTAAATGTTTATATATATAAATGTTTATCTTATAAAATGTCACGTGAACTTAAGTATAACAAGTAACCTGGTAAAACATGTTAGAACTTGTTCTTTTGTTGCAGATTTGCATACTACATGTGAACTGTAGTTAAAATGTTTCAAAACCACTTTATAAAGAGTTAATAAGTGTTCCTCATTTTCTACAAATGCATTTTAGGTGCACGTTAATTCATGGCTTCTGGTTTGCCCATCTCATTTACTATCTCAGTGACGCTGTTGATAAGAGACCAGTTGTAAATTGGGTTATTTGGTTTCAGAATTGCGTTAATAATCGTTGTTTTACTGTGATCTCTCCCCCCCTAAGATTTAACAACTTTTAAGTTTTAAATTGTGTTGACATTGCTGTGGTTTTAAGTCCTACGTAGGTTTAATGCCGTTGCCCTGTTTTGGAGTGGACGTCAGCATCACATGCCATTGCCTGCATGAGGAAAAACCCAGTTACCGTTAGTTTCAGCAGTGTGGTTGTTTGACATGGGGCCTGGGGACGAATTAATTTGTGGTTGGTGGCAACTGGGGAGTAGAAAAGCCTGCAAATGATCCAGTGCTTAAGTTGGGCTACAGAGGAACTTGTGACAGCATGTACTCTTATCTGTATTACACCATATATAGCATGGATGTACCAGCAAATGATGTATCTGCGTATCACAGTTCTGATGACCCCGCTTAATCTCACTGCTCTGATTACTGTAGTGGATTGTATCTTCACAGGCGCAGTTAGTTGATCTGAAGTCTGAACTGACGGAAACGCAGGCAGAGAAAGCGGTATTGGAAAAGGAAGTGCACGATCAGCTTTTGCAACTCCATGCTGTTCAACTTCAGCTACATGCCAAAACTGGTCAGAGTGTTGATTCTGGGGCTATTAAGGCAAAATTGGTGAGTATGGTGGCTTGAATGGAGGACTACATTATACTTTTCCCTCTCCTTGCTGAAATTCTTCCTTGGAAGGTGCAAATAAGCTGGTTACAAATTTTCACATTAAAAACATTAGAGCGCACTAACTTTTTCTCTGTTAAATAATATTTACAGTTGGTTGTTAGCAACCATTAAAAATAACGCAAATAATATCAGAATAATGAATAAGAAATTAAGAAGTTGTTTTTAAGTTTTTAAACTTACAAACTGTTTTTAAGTGAGTTCCTGAAGTATATTAAGAAAATATTTTGGTGGTTTTTAAAGTTTTTTCTGGAGACAGAAGTTGCAAACTATAATAGCTTCCAATATACAAATACAACCAAATCTTCATGTATTTTAAAAAAGCCTAAAGTGAGGTAAGTCTATTGTTTTTATTGTAATTATACTCTGATAAGAGTAAGAATGGGATTGTTCTGCATACCGAGAGAGGGTAGATGGCGTCACAGTCCTCTCTCTTTTGTCATTCTTTCTCTTTAAGAATGCTGCAGATGCATCTATGTTGCTATCCACTGCTATGTGCAGCAGACTGTTGTAAAATGACTCAATAAATCACTGATAATATTGTACAATGTATTTTTTAGAAACTTAGACCTTTACAAAGCCCACCAAAAGTTAACAATAATTAATCTGTGCGATTAGTTGGCATTGACTGATAACCAGAGTTTAGTCTGCCGTGTTGCTAGCCACAGCTCAGATGCAGGCTCTACGACTGAGACTTTTGTCAGTTAGAAAAGTAATGTTGTATAGATTGTGGTTTCTAACTGTTGGCATAAATCCAAGTCTAGCTCTTTGGCTGCTTTTAAAATTGCTTCACGGGTTGGTTGCAAATACCTAGTCCCAACATATATGGAACATTAGATTAGTCTCCTGTGCTATTTTGTCCTGTTAATTAACATATAATAAATCACAGTAATAGCCTTCAAGCCTTACAGCCTATCTAAACTAGTCACTGAATAACAGGAGTAACCCAAATTCTTCCTGTTTTGGATCCAAAAGCTGTAGCTGAATTAGAACTATGTTCCTAGGTCTACATACTTGCATATTCACTTTGAGTAACATTTTCTGGATTGTCTGCACATAATTTATTCTGTATTGAGTTATAGTTTAAGCACAATGAAGCTTCTTCAGAGCTGTTGCTAATTTTTATGGCCCTCTGAATTAGCGTTAGTTAAGTATCACCAGCGTTTTGTAAGTGTTAGGCCGTAGGTTTACATGTAGCGAATTTTTTAAGCCTCACAATCACTGTGAGTGGTTTTGGTCCCTAAATTTTATTAGTGAGGCTTAACATCTGAGTGACAGAGAGAGAGTAATACTTTTAACCTTTTTGTTTCTCCTTACCTTGTTATAAACAATTTCTAAAGATATATTAAATCTCCATGCTATTGACAGCAGTCTTTTTCCCACAGATGTCAGTAAATACATTTTACTCTCATTGTTTCAGTTTTTATCTGTGTTGAAATTGAATTTGCTAACAGCCTAGACTGATATTCTTTCCTTAATTCCAGTTAGTTCCTCCTTTTTTATAAACATCAGGGCTAATCTTTTGAGTTTGCTTTACTTTGCCTTTAAGGATTTCATAGTTCTAATGGAGAGAAATTCACTTTTAAACTCTTGTAGATACAGAAAGCTTTTAAGGTCTCAGCAGCTTGAACAAGCAAAACTGAAGCTGCTTAAATAACAGTAAAGTGTGAAGTCTGAGTTTTAGGTAAGTAAAAACTGTTGTGCTGACTTTCTGGCAGTCAGAAAGCCTCTGAGGGTAAAGAGGGACTGTGTCAACAGAATATGCGATGGGATATTCAAGTTCTGTACTAGCTAACTTCCTGCTTTCTTAGTTAATTACAACCACTCTTCTTTTGAATGTAAACTCAGCATAAATGTAAACTGTGAATTGTAAAAATTGTACCTAGTGGTGAACTAAGGTATTTCTAAATGTTTCAGATTGCCAAGCAACTGATAACATCACGTAGTTTAAGCTGAGTCTGTTTTTAGGAGTGATGTATCTGCTTAGTCCAGGCACAATAACTGTACGAGTATGAAGTTGCCTAGTGGATTTTTCTTTTCCTGAATTTTGCAGTTGATATGTCTTTTTTGCTACTTCTCCCCATCCTTTATGTCCCTCTTGTAATACGTATTTTGTTATTCTTTCTGAAAGGAAAAAAATCTATTATCTGTATAACAGATGTTATATCACAGAATATATTTTCTGTGATGCTTTCAAAACTGCACTCACACATTTCACATTATCCTGCCATTCTTTGTAAAGATTCTTGATATTTTAGGAGAAACTATTGTTTTCAGTACTACAATAAGGTTAAAATTCTTAATAAGATTTTTAATAACTTTCACTGCAAAATACCGAAATTGCTGCTAAGTACAATTACAGCAGTGTGCTGATTCTCTATGCCTTCTAATGAAATACACAATCTGCTGTTAAATTTCTATTGGAATAAGTAATTCATGTTGTTGCATTTTCTTGAAGTTCCTACTGTCTGTTTCTCTAATTATGGAACTCTTTTCTTCTGTCTTAAGTCTGTCCTTTCTGTGGATGAAATGGTAAGTATGCTGATTGCCTTTTTTTATGTTTAACCAGTGCTTTTGTTTTGTGCAACAACTTCTATATGTTGGCATCAGAAACTGGCAAAATAGATCTGGCTTTTTCCTTCTTCCTGTCTGTTGGCAAGACGCTGTGTAAAGAATTTTCTTTGCATTTCAGTTTTCCTTTTCTAGTTTTGGTGCCCTCTTTCTTAAGTCTGTGTGTATTTCAAATATTATTGCTACAGTTAACTTGGGGTCATATCTGACAACTTGACATTCTGAAGGATTGTTCTTGCAGTATCTCACAAAATTTTAAGGTGTTATACAAATTCTAAAGCATAAAGACCGTACACATCTACCAGTGTAATATGAAGTATTTTACCTATTGTATTTTTTTTAAAAAACCCTGTCATTTTTCAGTTGTTTTAACTTTTCTTAGTTCTTTTTATGGGCATGATTTAATATGATTTACTGGCTTGTGTAAGAGCCCAAAACATGTAAACTCAATAATACGTAGATACGAAGAAAAAGTGATTCACAGTTAACTTTTATCTTTCGGTCTTTCACAGTGATAGATTTAAAAGATTTTTAAACAGCTTTTCCACTTTTATTATGTTGTATACCTCATTTTCAGTGCTTAGTATTTACTCTTTGAAAAGCCACAGGATAGCTGGTAACTAATAAGCTTTGATCTTCAACATTGCAGTTGCATTTTTGGTTTGATGTTTTTCTTGCATTACCAACAGAAAATACAGGTTTTTCTGTTTTGCAGAACTCGTGCATTACTATGAACACTAGAAAGCGTGAAATGATTCTGCAACTTCCTCAATTTTTTTAAAGATTTTTGGAGACATCTCCTGACAGTTGGTAAAAAAAAAAGACATGTCCTTTCAGTACATCTTCAGATATTCTGTATTGCAAACCTTAGATTTTTCTTCATGGTGATCAGTTGGAGACAGTCCGGAGTAGCGTTAAGAATGGCTTCGGGGTGTAATTTTCCACCTCAGTCACAGAGTAATAGTTATAGTAATGGAGAAAATAGGAAAAACCCCAATTCTATGGGATTACATTGTTCCACATATTTTAGGTATAACATTTAAAATGCATGACTAAAAGTGATTCCACTTAGAAAAATAACATTTGACTTTCTGTTTAAATTTAATTTAAATGATGAATCAAATTCAGAGAAAATAAATGGAAAATTTCAGTCTTGATGAGAGTTTTAAGCTGGCGACTTCGTATAAATACAGTAAAGTGAGCTACGTGGAATTTGCTAGCGTAAGCAATCTTGGATCGCTCTAGCAATTATCTTTTCTGGAGGAGGTTGGAATTCTTCTGCCAAAGTGTATTTCAGATGTATCAAGGAACTTGTACCTCTCTAAAACATTTTTCCGAATAGAAAACAGGACTGGTACATTCTAACAAATTACTGGCAAAGCTACTATGAATTTTTAGTTTATGACTTTTTGTTCAGTAAATAAAGCATGAAAATATCCAATGAGGAAGAAAATGGAGGTTTGGATGTGAATAATGTGCCTTCACATGGCTGTCATTCTAGTCTTTGTCGTTTTGTTGAATATAAGGTGTTCTGAAAGTGAGCACATACACAAACAGGGGGCCTATACTATTTAGAGCAATATTGGCAAATATGTACATAGGTAACATAAGTGTTAGAGGAACACTGTGCAGGCTCTCTCTCCAGCTACTGTAAAACGAGTGTTATGTCTGAGCTGTGGCCCTTCTTACAGATACAGTGTGTGGCAGCGGCTCAGCGCTCTTGAATTCTTGTTATTGCCCTTTGAATTAGAATCGCCCGAGGCCATTCTAACTTTAGAGGGAATTGGTACAATTTTAGAAACTCCTANGGTTGGTTTGTTGATTTTTTTTTTTAACAAAGCTGTTTTGCACTAACTTCTCTTTTGTTGGGGTAGGCATCTTCATGTGTAGAATCTCTGGCTTTATTTTTGTGGTCTTCAGTCTGATTTGGATATATCCTTGGCTGGATGTTTCTTGATTGCTTGCATGAAAATAATGGTCATTTTATGGATATATACGGACTTAAAGAACATTTCCTTGACATCTGGTCATATAAAAATTTTATTAAAGTAGTTTAAGAATATTAGCAAGTTGAAATATTTAGTGATTTTCATTTTTAGAATAATCTTTTTCTCTCATTGTTCTCTTCCATTTGAACACAGGAAAAAGTAAGGGCAATATTCAGGCTACTTAAATTTTGCCACCTATGTGAGACAGGGAGGAGCGCTGTTGCTAGTTTACATTCCTTGGACTTTGAAGCAGTATATGCATTTTGTGCGAAGGGGTCGTAAGCTGAATAAAAATCATGTCAGGAGCACAAAGTTGACTGCAAGGCCTCCTCTGCCCAGAGGGCATGTCCTGGTTTGCCTAAACCACAACAGGGAGTATGCAAACCACTAGCTGCAGTGCCAGGGTTCCTGCTTTCGTTTTTTCCTGCATGCATGTCCTGTACCCAAGAGAGTTACCACCTGGTGCAGAAACAATAAGTGCTCTTCCATTATTAACTTTGATAAAAGCTTTCAAGTTTTTGTTGGTGATTTTTTTAGTTTTTTTTTTTTTAAAGGAGAGAGAACTTGAAGCTAACAAGAAAGAAAAAGTGAAAGAAGCTCAGCTGGAAGCTGAGGTGAAGTTGCTGAGGAAGGAAAATGAAGCTCTTCGTCGACACATAGCTGTGCTTCAGGCTGAGGTTTATGGAGCAAGATTGGCAGCCAAGTATTTAGATAAGGAACTAGCTGGAAGGTACGTAAAGTCAATCCGTGTCCCTTAGCATGAGATAGTTTTTGTTGCTGGTTTCTTCCTTTGCATCCCCAGAGGCAGGTCTAAAATTAAGACTAAGTAGGAAGAGTCTCACATCAGCAGAACAAAAGGAGGAAACAAAAAACCCGTACAGTTATTGCACTTGCACTGGTTGCTGTGTGCTGTAGCCAGCTACATCGTACAAATCTTACACTTCATTGATAATTTGATAATATAGCATGTTGTTTTACTCTCTTTGTCATTATGTAGGGTCCAGCAGATTCAGTTACTGGGCCGAGATATGAAGGGACCTGCTCATGACAAGCTCTGGAATCAGCTTGAAGCAGAAATACACCTTCACCGTCACAAAACCGTTATTAGAGCTTGTCGAGGTCGGAATGATCTAAAACGACCAATGCAAGCACCACCAGGACATGTAAGTTGAAAAGATGAGCCAGTCCTCCATGATATCCAGCATTTGTGGAAAATAGATACAAGTTATTTCTTACTTTTTGTGATTCTTTTCACTTCAATATTGTGTTCTTTCAATTGTCGCTTCTGAATATGTAATTCTGTTATATGCTGGGGAGCAGATCGATGTTGACTAGAATGTCCCCATAAGTCATCGTGAAAGGTCATGCAATTCCTTTGACTTACCAGGGAACACTCAGTCCTTTTGAAAACTGAGCCTCTGCTCTGTGTGTGTATAAGTATGAATTTAACAGCATAATTTTGTTGCCTAGGTGTCCAAATGTGGAACTAACTTATTTACAAAAAACAACAAGAATAACATTTTTAGGATTAGTTTGAACAGAAATTAATTAAAAAAAAAAATTTTAATGCCCGATGAATTGGCAGTCTGTAAAATAATTGATTTTTTTTTTTTCCCCCTCCAAGAAACCTTTTTAAAATAAAACCTTTAAAAGGCGTTTCACTGTGGGTAGCCTTGGTAGAACTTACCCAACTTGGCACTTGACCTGTTAATCACCTCAGCATTCAGTGCCTAAATACAAACTTTTTCAGGAAAGCACTTTACTTTGCTCTGTTCCAAGTACCTTAGTTGGTCAGAGGGATCTTAGGAACCGAGACAGTTGCTAATTGCATATAAAATATTGGTGGACAGATATGTGTATGTGTGATTTTTAAGGGTATGCATGATGGCAACAGCGACTTAACAAAAGCAAAATAAATACCTTGATTTAGTTAGTTTCTCTTTTAGTTTTGAGTTGAATGGCTTTGGTATGGTTTGTTTTTATTGCCATGAAAATAAACTAGAGCAAGCAACCTCTTCCTTGGGACTGTATTACATCATCTTTTAGTTTTAAATTGCAGTTTATGTCATACAGCTTTTCAGCAGTGATCACTATTCCTGTATGTAGTCCCGTTATATTTTTAATATAACACTGATTGCCTTCTTTTGAAGTTAAGTTCTGTGTTGTGCATCACTCAGCACTGTAATAATTGAAAGAATTATTCTCAACAGGACTACGTAGTGAGGAATCTTTTCTGATTTCATATCCTGCCTGTAAAGGGGCAGTATCAGTTTGTCCTGCTTGGAGCTAGTCTAAAACTGCCTGTATACAAATAAAAAAAATAAAAAAAAAAACCAAAACCACAAAATGCAGAAATGCATCACTTTTTGTTCTCACATTTATATTTATGCTATGTTTGTTTTTTATCAAACTAGGATCCTGATGCCTTAAAGAAGAGTCAAGGTGTTGGTCCGATAAGAAAAGTTTTGCTAGTTAAGGAAGACCATGAAGGACTAGGAATTTCAATCACGGTAAATACTTGCTTTTGTTTTCCATGACACAGAAGAAGCAATTTGAATTTGTATTTGTACTTCTGTAAAATATGTGGATCAGTGAATGTATCTTTAGAGCCTATGAAAAAAAGCATGCAAATCCATAGCTATGGTTGTAGAACTTGAAGACTCATTTTGATAGATTAGGAAATAGGTAACTGCTACTTTACATAAAACTTCTGGTTTCCACTGATGTTGATTGTATAGATACTTAAGCAGATTAGCCAGTGGTGAACACATGTGGCAAGTCTGTAGGAGAGCAGAAACAGTCTGAGAACTAACTTCCAAAGCTTAGCTGTTGCAATTGTAACTTTTTAAAAGCATCAGTATTGGCATCTCACACCTAACAAAATCTGTATTAACTTTTTACAACAATTTTGAAAATTCTGACTATTATACTTTTATTCTAAATGTGAGTATCATTTCTTGCAAGTCAATATGGTGCCTTATGCTTTTTTAATGAGGTTTTGGTGTTGTCTCATCAGTTTGTATATGATTGTATATATTATACTTCTATTACTATTCAGAATTGTCTCCTTTGGCTCTGAGTCTACATTTGAAATTTGTCCATTCTTTTGTGGGGAGAAGAATTAAGGGAAGCATCTCATGCGTTCTTCTTAAGCATTATTTTTGTCTGAAGCATGCTTTCTAACTTTTTATAATAAGAGTTAGAATAAGCACTTTAAGAGCAAGTACCAGAATGTTCATTTTATGCTAATGGACATCTCAGTTAATGAGCATCTACTTTTTTTTTATAGGGTGGGAAGGAGCATGGTGTTCCAATACTGATCTCTGAAATCCATCCTGGACAACCTGCTGATCGATGTGGAGGACTGCATGTTGGTGATGCTATTCTGGCAGTAAATGGAGTTAATCTAAGAGATGCAAAACATAAAGAAGCTGTAACTATTCTTTCCCAACAGGTCAGTTGGGACCTGTTATCCATAGGCACATTTAGGTTCTTCCTGTGTTCTGCCTGTTGAATTACCTTGAATTGTAATGTTTTCTGTTAAGCATGGTGTTATGCTAAACTCCAGTGATTCCTGAAGCTGTATCACCTTACACTTAATCCTCTTAGGCCTTGCAATTTAAGGAGAAAAACGCTGAGTCAGTACTGGTTAATTTAAACCCATGTATTGGCTTCACTAAGGTCAGTGGAAATCAGTTACATTGCGCCACAGCAATAATTATTTAGTGACATACAAAAAGAAAGAATAACATATGTTTTTATAACTGGACAGCTCCAGACAAACAATGTTTCTCGTATGCTTGGTGGTCTAGAATCTTCTGCCTTGCTTCCCATTTTCAAACAATTAACGGGTGAATATAATTTATCAGAAAACTTACTCATTAGAAGTCACTGTTTGAAAGGTATTGGCAAGTAACTAAGAAATTCAGGTAACTTTGGTAACTCTTAGCTGTAGAGCTGTGCTTTTTTAGTCAGTAAAAACTTAATTCAGATACATATCTGAAATATTCAACACAACTGTAAATGTGTTTACAACAGTAAAATGCATTTGTTTTGGTAACCTGGCTCGTCTGGGTAATCCTATTACATAGCTGTGCAATAGTAAGAAAATTTGTAATTTTCATTGCATTTTAGAGAGGGGAGATTGAGTTTGAAGTAGTGTATGTTGCTCCAGAAGTTGATTCGGATGATGAAAATGTAGAATATGAAGATGAGAGTGGACACCGTTACCGTTTGTATCTGGATGAATTGGAAGAAGGTGCAAATTCAGCTTCTAATAGGAAAGATGCAAATGTGGATGTCAAACCCTCACAAGGTAAACCTTCAAAAATGTTTAATTCTGAAGTCTCAGTATGCAAACCAGTTTCTGGAAAACACTGTTTATATATTAGTTGTAAAATCAATCTACTTTTAATTCAATTAACCTACTAGTACGCTGTCAGCTCTTTTGGTTGGTCCCTCACTTACTGGCCTGGTTTACTTAGATACAACTGAATTAACTGAATTAATTTGTGAGGGGGTTTTTGTGATCACCTTTTCCCAAATGCTGAAATTCAGATTTATTCTTATCTTTTCCTGACTCTAGTCTAGGAGTAGTTAATTCACCTTAACACTTTATGTTGTTGGCTTCTTCAAATACATTTTTTACATCAGAGGAATAAAAACAGTTCCTGTTTTCCTGTCATACTATGTTCTGCTAAAAGCCTATTAGATCTTATTTTAGTAGTCATTTCAGCAAACTCTGCAGTTTCTGAAATAAAGCTCACTGATCTGTCTTTCCCAAGATTGCTTCTGTTCCTTAAATAAACTTTCTTTTTAACTTGCAGTGTTTGATAAGAAACCAAGTATTGATGGACATGAAAATGGAGACCTGGGGAATTCAGTTGAAGCTCCGTTAGAAGACACTGCACCCAAATTAGCCCGTTCTGCTGAATCTTTATCCTAAAAACAAACAAAAAATCAACTGGACAGATCCCGTCTTTGGGAACAACTGATAATCAATATTGACTGCTCCAAGTTGCATATAGTAGTGTAGGTTGTAAAAGGATGATTAAGTGTCAAAGGGGACTGTATTACTGTTGCCTGGAAAAAAAGGCGGTTACCTCAGGGCTTCATTGTGAGCAATTCTAAATGTGGAAAACTGTCTTTTGCGTGACACACAGTAGTTACCTAACACATGGCACGTGAAATGAATTTTCTTTGAATAATAAGCACCAAAGCATGGGATTTCTAAAAAGGATAACCTCAATACATGCAACTTACAGTCTCATTGATGTCCCCAAGGAAGCAGAATAAGATGTGGCCAGCCTCATTTTGACCCTTTGATGTTTTAAAGGGACAACCGATGTTCAGTTTGGTGTGAAACGAGCTTTAACTCTGGAAGGATGAGGGGGGCGGGTGATTGTACCATTGCATCCTTGAGTTTTGTACTTACGATTTTTGGACTGTAACTTTTAAAAGAAAGCTTTTTTTTTTTTTGTTTTGGTCTCAGAATAGCAAAAATTAGAGCTTCTATTTGAGCAAAGACCATCAAAACCTGAATGGTACAGTGGAGTGCTAATTGTGATCCTTCGGCCCATGATCATTTTATGAGTTAGATTTTTTGGCCTTGTTGTTTTAATTAATTCACTGCCAGTCGGTCCATTTGGAAGTTGCTCCAAAAGTATTTCAACAGAGTATTATGGGATTTTAAAAGCAAAATTAGTTTAAAAAATACTCGCAATTATGTGGGCCCTTTGGTATTTTATTTTTTTTCTGAGCATCATCAATTTAGCATTCATTCTTGAATGGATATGGTTACTGCTAAAACGGAGTGGTTTGAGTTGGTCGTCATTAGCCTGACCTTATGAAATACTGAGTGCTTTTGATGGGTACTGAACATACTCATTTCACATTAAAATAATCTTTAAAGAAGTGAAAGTTGAGTGCACAGTACTTTACAGGAGGTGCTCAGAATCCAATGGTGTCTGGCCCTATCTGTGTTACGTTATGGCAGTCATATTAACCTATAATTGTCTTACTGTTGAAACAAAATGTTACTCCTTTTGTAAGAGCAGTGTATCTTAAAATAGCTTTTAATTGGTGTACGTCTAAAGGCCCACGGCATGGCTGCAAATGGGAATGTTGAGGATAGTTTCTTGGCCAGTTCCTCGTGCTCCATTTGTAGATCTTCTGATGAAGTGCAGCGCTCTCCACGTGCAAGCTCTCCACTGTAATCACATCTGTTATTTCAGCGCGCAGTGCTGGCTTTCCTGTTCACTGCTCTGCAGGCTGTTGAACTGCAATGTGAAAAGAAAAGATTTTGTACACTGAGAGAGGAACTAACCTGCAAAGACATCTTTGCAAGTGTTAGTATGTAGGATGCACCTGTGTAAGAAAAAAAACCTCAAAGGCCTTTAGAGTAACATCAACTAATCTTATGTTCTAAATTGTGATGTAGAACACAGTTACTTGTCTCTCCTAGGAGCACTATATATATATGTTTATAGAAAAAGCCTAAAAATGTATATACTTTATTCAAAGATTTTGCTATTTATAAATCCCTTAACTTCGCTATTTACACAATCATTTTGTGTATGTGTGTGCGTGTGCGCATGAGTTCCACTTACTCAGTGGAATAACATTATTTGGTTCATTTTTTATAATAGTCTTTGCCATACAGCATACTGTTGAAGGTTTTTAAAATAGTCAAAGCTGTACAGTTTTCACCAAACAGAAACTAGTATTTAAAAATAAAGCTGTGTGAAGAAGAAACAGGTCCCCAGGCATGTTTCTTTTTCTGAAGCTTCAGAAACTTTGAGGACACGTTGGCTGTGTGTTAGCAGATGAATCCACTGCCATAACTTTGCATACAGATTTGTCTTTTTCTCACAGTTATTCAAGCAAAGTGCACTCTGAAACTGTCTGTGGCCTGCAACGCTCAATGTCCTCTCTGAAAGGAGAGTTCAAAGCCAACTAGGGATCTTCTTGTCTTTGAAAATCATCTCTGTATGAAGTCTTGTTGCAGTTGGAGGAAATGAGGCTTGTCCAACTAGTCTAGTAACTTCAAAAAGGCATTAAATTTGCCTGTACCGTTTCCCTTTGAGGAAAAGGTGAAATGTTTAATCTGTTTGTTCTTCCTTACTTCTTGATGCACCTTCTTTTCCGCATAGTGTTTTTGATCAGTTTTAGCCTGAAGTGGGAGAATGGTTCTAGAGTTATTTTCGTAACATTCCTGGTCCACCAGTTTCTCACGTTGCTGCGTTCTTTTCTTCATCTTCCGGAAGCTGCTGGACCCTTTCTCTACTATTACCTTGTCTATTTTTAACCTCTATATGAGATCAATAGAAGCAACAATTGCTGAGGAAAATGACTAGGAGCAGACAAATCAGGTAGCAGTAAATTATCACCAGATTTCCTTCCCTGCCGTTTTTATGATCTTTGTTTAGAAAGCCCTGAATGGGAGGATTTTGCTCAGACACTACAGCCTGTCTTCATGTACTCCGTACTTCCTACCAGCTGATTTAACGTACTGGTTTATTGTAGTCATACTGAGATGCTTAGAGATAAATATTTAAACTGAGAAAAGTTTTGCAAGTTGGGATTTCCAGATTCAGTAGACAAATGTGCAGTTTCCCCTTTGTCAGTAACTGGAAGACTCAGTCCTGCTGGTTCCCAGAGATTGAATGAATTAGGCTCTGAAGAATTTCTGAGAAAAGTCAGTATTCAGACTTCTTTTTTTTTAAAAAGTCTAAAACGGTTTAATTGTGTGTATATATATTTTTACTTTAAAAAAATAAAATAATATTCTAAAGAGAATTTTGTGATTTTTTTTTTTTTAGTAGATAATTCCTTGCCTATTAAAAAAAAATCTTCAGTGGGACAATTGTATTTTAAGCTAAAGATGGACAGTGTTTGTTGGCGTCTGGGACTAATGTTAATTAAGAGCATGTAAGTTAAGGAAAGTGCTTTATGGCAATAAATTTAACTCTGATCAAAGGCTGTATGTAGTATTTCCTTTGTAGAAGTGTATTCTTGGCAGTGAAGAGGGTTTGTATCCATCTCAATATACGTTAATCCACAGGTGTATCAAACAAAATTCAGTATTTATTGTATCTGCCCAAACATTACATCATGGAGTAATCTCATTTCTGTAGCAGATAGAACATTTTGCAACAAATGTATACATCTAGTTAAGCTGAGTATAATATATTTTTATTAGCCTGTAAATAAATATACTCTTCTGCATTGCAGTGAGTTCTGCACCTAATTCAGACTGGTATTTAATTTTCTTCTGTTTTTGTATGTAACATACAGACACCTAACCCTGTGTGTTATCTTTTTCTGTTAAGCAGGTTGTCCACACCCAGCCAAAACACTAATATGAGGAAAACCAAAACTGCATAACACAAAGATTGACACTAATCCAGCCTTGGCCAGCAATGGTTAATTGCAAATTGCGTTTCTAAAAAGATAGATTATAGGACCTGTCTCAAATTCCATTATTTGAGATACATTTTCTGCTGAAGGCTTTTCAATAAAAGAGAAAAAGGAAATATTTGCAGCGTCTGTCTCTGTAACAACACCATAAATATTCTGAAGTCTTGGCTAACAAGAGTTAAAAAGACCCAAAGCTGTCAGATGATTAAGTCATTTGGGTAAAATTGTGGAAACTGCCTTTTTTCTGTTTTCTATTGTTCGTTTTCCGTGCATTAGGAATAATAAGTATATTTTGATTTTTCCACTGAAGTTACATTTACCTTTAAGTTACAATTTTTAGTCCTGATATTAAAGTCTTGTTCAGATTGTCTGTTTTGTGTTTTAAATTGCATTTTTTAAAAAAATCATCTTTCCTATACTTGAGTGATCATCTTGCCCTAAAGCGTCACGTTCATCTGGAAGAAGAGAGCTCAAATGAAAGGTAATGGTATGGTAACTGTGGTAGTAGTATAATTATGGTAGTAATTAAGGATTTCTTGAGAATGTGTAAGTAGAGAGTAGAAGACTCTGAGGGTTGGAACTGTCTCAACAGACAAGGCTGAGTCACACTGGGTAGAAAGATGTATAATGTACAATTGGTGAGGGCTAGAACTGCAAGTATTTATTTTTTAGTTCTATAAAATTTTTAGAAGGGTTTACACGTGGGTGACTTCAGCTGGAAAGACGGAGGAAAGGAGAGAAAGTTTACACGTAGCTGAGCTGTCATGAAACAAGCAGAGGATTAGAGACAGACAGGAAGATGGAAACAGGAGGGGAAAAAAAAAAAATTCACGTCAGCTGAGGTCAAGGAAGATCATTCAAAATTTCTTTGTGTCCCAGTACCCTACTGAAGGACCTCAGAGGCTGCTCCTGGTGACCGAAGTCACTGAATAGTCCTCTGCATTTTTTTTTCCAGAGATCCACACATGACAGAAAAGAAGAGAAACGCATCGTGACCCAGGGTATGTGTAAGGAGTACATTTTTGCTGGTTAAAACCTCAGTTCGATGACCTGAAAAGAAGACTACCTCAAATATTTTAAGCTTGCCTTTCGTCCAGAATAAGACATGATTTCCAGTTCTTTAGAAACTGTAGAAGTTTCACAGTTGGAGGGGAACCCAGGAGTTGAGAAGTGGCAAATGTTTTGCTGGGTTTGAAAGAAAAAGGAATTTTTTTAATTTTTTTTTATCTTAAGAAAGCAGTTTTTGCTTCGTATGCTTCAGAGTAGCCTTGCCCTGCCTGTGTTTGCCTGGTGTACCCCTGCCGCAGGGGTGCTCTGGTGTCTGCTCCCGATGCCCACACCGGCGCCGTGCAGGACAAACGGGGCTTCGAGGCCAAATGGCTGAATAAGGCCAAGCAATATTTTTTTTGAGGATTTTTCCTTTTTTTAACAGAAAACTCCAGTCACTTTGGTAATTTTTTTTCACACACTTTACAAGTGTTTAATTCAATCGGCTGTCAAAATTATTTGGTGTGTCTTTTTGTCAGCCTTTGTCAACCCGGCGTGCAGAGATTTGTACCGAGGGGACGCATCGGAGCTCCAGTGCTTTGAAGGCTCTGCAGGAGGAGGATGCTCCTTCCGTCCCCCACGCAAGGTATGTAAGAACGGCGTTGATCCCTAAAAAAGAATCCAGGGAAACTGGTTAAAATTGCACTGGTTTTCCTTTGTAACTTTCTACTGGAGATAATGATCACGTTTTCCCTCTTCAAGTTTCTGGCACTTTGTATTTCTTCCGGTTTTTCTGAAATGCAGAAGCCCTGCTCTGAACTGCAGCCTGAGCCATCTCTCCCCATCTCCCCCAATCAGTCACAGGGCCATCGGCTCTCTGCTGCCTGGTTTTCAATGGCTGGATCTCCAACAGGAGGTTAGGAAAATGTAAAAAACAAGCAAAGTGAAAGTGTGGGCATTCACAGGCATGTTTTGATTGCCCATAGTGCTGGAAGTCAGGGGTGCTTGGGAGACAGCTGGTAACATTTCTGTGGAATTGCAACTCTTCAAATTGTTAATAAATATATTTAAATCTTCATAATCCTGTTGATTAAATCTTAATTTTCCTATTAGCCATCTAAATATTTGCATAGCTATTACTTCTGTAAAATGGAATGAAACAAAATGGTGTGAAAATATTGTTATCTAATGATACTTTACTTGCTGTTGTCCGAGTGTTTGTTTATTATCAATTTGTTTAGGGGAATGAAAACATTTAACAGTCGCGCTGCTGATCCAGAGTAGTTATGTATCCAGTCCATTGGGCTTACACCACTGGAAATGTCCTTGACCTGAGCGTTTTCCTTCCGACAAGAGATGGGATGTCCCAGTTCACTCCCTGTTGGAGCAACCTGTGGTGAGTTTGCCCCTGCTGACCCTTCCTCAGCTAAGGGTGGCTGAAGAAGGCTCCTATGGGTTCCCCGTGCTGATCCTCTTCTTGGATCAGAACCTTTGGGTTACAGCCACAAAGGCACCAGTTCCTCTTGGTTTCATTTATAATTTACGTGGTTATTTATAGTTCTGTGGGAAGGGATTCCCGATGGGCGCTGCGACTTAAACCCTTCAATGGATAAACACCTTGGCTGCTGAGCATTGGTAGCTTTGAGCTCGAGACTGAGGAATGGACTTTTTATATCTGATAAATAAGGACTTCCTTTTTGCCCAGTGTGATGGTTCAGATGTTTCTCAACACACATGAGGTGTCATAAGACAGTTCAGGGAGCTAGCAGAAATTGTTCAGATCTGTTGCGCTGCTGAAGCAGTTATTCTAAATCCAGGTCACGTGTTACTAATTTTGAAATTGATTTTACGTTAGAATGAAGGACGTGGACACTTCTATATTAGTAACACCGCTTTGTATAATAGTAAGTTAACAGGGTTAAGTGATCTGGTTAAATAGGCAAGTGTATTTTGGATTATCTCAGTTTTATGCTACTTTCAAACTCAAAATTTGTCTATTTGCGATCAAAATCCAAGTTATTTGTACTAGGTATTTGCATTTATAATTAGTGCCAGAAGGGGGCAGCAGCCTCCTTCAAATCTTCAGCATTAACCAGACTTGGAGAAACAGAACCTATTGTTTTGTGAGTTGTTTGGTGGTTGGTTTTTTGCTGATTTTTTTTTTTCAATTTAAAAAATAGAAAAAAGTTTATTCATTAGAACTATTTGTAGTAGCATGTACTCTTAAGATAACAAATATCCAGTCTAGTTCACATCCTGTAGCAAGTACTTTGCAGGTGACACTTCTTATGGTAAAAATTGTCCTCTGTGTCTGTGTAGCATATCTACAAACGCACATAAGCAAACACACAGATAATTATAATTTCATGGATTCATGATGCCGGCAATGTGCACTCACAGCCCAGAAAGCCAACCTTATCCTGGGCTGCATCAAAAGAAGCGTGCCCAGCAGGTCGAGGGAGGTGATTCTCTCCCTCTACTATGCTCTTGTGAGACCCCACCTGAAATACTGTGTCCAGCCCTGGAACCCCCAACATAAGAAGGACGTGGACCTGTTGGAGTGGGTCCAGAGGAGGGCCACGAAGATGATCAGAAGGTTAGAGCACCTCTCCTATGAAGAGAGGTGGAGAAGGTTGGGATTGTTCAGCCCAGAGAAGAGAAAACTCTGTGGAGACCTTTTTGCAGCTTTCCAGTATCTGAAGGGCACCTACAAGAAATCTGGAGAGGGACTTTTTACAAGGGCATGTACTGATAGAACAAGAGGTAATGGCTTCAAACGGGAAGAGGGTAGATTTAGATTAGATCTCAGGAAGAAATTGTTCACTATGAGGGTGGTGAGACACTGGAACAGGTTGCCCAGGGAAGGTGTGGAGGCCCCGTCCCTGGAAGTGTTCAAGGCCAGTCTGGATGCTTTCAGCAAGCTGGTCTAGTGGGAGGTGTCCCTGCCTATGGCAGGGGGGTTGGAACTAGATGATCTTTAAGGTCCCTTCCAACTCTAACTCTATGATTCTATGACTTATTAAAGAATGCTTAAATATCCCCATCAATTACTTTAAAATGAATGCTCTACTCTCTTACGAGCTCATACCTAAGCAGTGCAATTTTTTATCTGTTTGTGGACGGATTAAGTCTTTCCAAAAGAAGGGACCAAATGCACTGATAAAACATGAAATGAGACATCGGGTAGGTTTGTCAACTCTCCTGTTGTCACTTTGCCAGTGCTCTTCAATCATGATATGCAACCAACCTTGTCACGTTCCCGGTATCTTTGCTGGAACAGAGTCTGTTTGTGGTTATGTCAGAGGGTGGTCACGAGAAGAGAAAAAAGGGAGATGATGCTTACATGTTGCTCTAGTCCAGTTTCAGATGGAAGCTTCTTGGTCAGAGGAAAGAGGAAGGTCAGTTCACATTGAGCCACCATCATCTTTTCTCTACTGCTGTTGGTTTCCAATGACCACCAAACGGTAGCGCAGTCTCCAAACCTTGTTTGCTGTTATTAACCAGGTGATCAGCAAACTTGTCAATCAGATGTTCTGCGGCATAAAATACTTAGGTCCTCGATGCTGGTCCTTACACAGTGAAGTGATCGTACTATAAATGAGGGGAGCATGGGGTATGGTTTAATCTGTCAAAAATTTACCTATATAAATTAAATACGTAGCCTAAAGGGGTGTCTCTATGAATGCCATCTGCCTGGCGTTTGTAAGATAGTAGAAAAGTTATTGTGGCATTGTTACCAAAAGTTTGGCTCGCTTTGTGTTGTGGGGTGTCAACAAAGACTTGTGCTGCCTTTTATGATGCGATGCTGAAAGCGCTTGGATATCTGTGGAAAAGGAGTTGCATGAGCTGTCCACAACCTTTCCACATATGACTCTGGCATTTCCATATAACAGGCATGTTTTATCGAGGTCACCTTATTCAAATTTTATAAAACTGTCTGTCAGAACAGATGGTGTCACTTAAGGATAAAAAGCTTAGCCATAGATGTGAAGAAAAGCTGCCTCTTCAAGTGAGGTCTGCTCACGCATTGTAGTCTTTATCACCTCTGTATTCTCTCCCTGCACCACAGAGGATTTTCCGCAGGTTTGCGGTTGGTGTTTTCAAAGGCCTTACATTTTTGGGTGGGCCTGATTTGTTGCTACAGCTCTGGACAAGCGGCAGCGTAGCTGTGTGGCTCACTTTGCCTATCTGTGGAATGGTTGTCTGGGACGCAGAAATTAAGATGTGTGAAATGCATTTGTAAAGGCTGACGTTTCTGGTACATGCTGAAGGCATTAAATTGTTCAAAGCAGGGGCTGGGTAGTGGCTAATGTAGCTTACTGTCTTTTAATGGTCTTTTCTTTTATGGCAAGCATCACCATCTTCTCTGATGTCTGCCACCTCCTATGGAGGAAGACTTCTGATAAGCTCCCTATCAGGGGTCAGGCTTCAGCCCTTGCTGTATGTTTCTTTATTGTTTGTATTAAATTGTTTCTGGTGTTTCTTTTGAGCCTAGAATTTCAGCATTACTTTTTTGGCTACCTTCTAGTAGGCAACATATGTGTGTTTGTAAAGTCTGTTATTGTCTGTTGTCATCTCATCTGGCTAAGAAAACATTGTGGATTTTGAATAATATGTTACCTTGTAGATTTTCTCGCTCTTACTAGCTTGGACTTATGGGAGGAAACTTGGATATTTAGGGATACTGATCCTCTTTGGGTGAGCAGATAAGGCGGATCATTAAGGGAGCTTTTCCAGTAAGGTCTGTTAAAAATTTGGTGTCTAGTTAAAATTATGGATTCCTGAGGTCAGTTCAGGGTGGTTAATCAGGACACAGTACTGTGTCGTATATGGTAGTTTATATTTTTTGCTACGCTGAAAAATGATGTTGTGCTTTAACTTAATGAAGTTGTCTCCTTCCTGGATTTCTCTTTTGGATATCTGTGACCATATAAAAATAAACGGGATGATAATCTCTTGGATGTCACATGGCAGCTCAGTAGCTGTGTTGCAAGTGGCTGAATAAATAATGAATTAACTCAGCACCGGACAAGAGGTTACTGAATAACCTCCACATACTGTAGATGGCAAATGTTTTTCAGGACTTGCAGACGCATAATGTGAGGCCAAGCCTAAACAAATATGGTGAAGTTTGAATGAAAAAGTCTACAAATTCTCGCATCCAGACTATACAATGAGATAGCACGGAAAGTCAGATGCTAGGCGTCCTCCTTATCATGGATAACATGAGTTTTCACCAACTAAGGATGTCTTCCCTCTTGTCTTTATCTGATTTAGAAATACTTTATCTGACTCCTTCTCGTGTGTCCTTTATGGATGGTAGGACTGTACCGGGGGGGGCTTCAAAAAAAGAAACCCTCAGGAGAGGTTTCTATTTTAAGTTTGAACGTGATTGTGCAGAAATAGCACCTTCCCTTTAAATAAGCATGTTCCTTGAAACTTATTCTGTCTTCAGTAATTCATAGGTGTTGCTGCTGTTTCCTCATAACCCCGCAGGACTTCTGTGAGACCACTGACTCCTTTCTTAGAGGTCACAAAACTCCTGCTCGTTTTCTTGCTTTTTGTTACTTCCCCTCCCAAATGGAATTGGAACTCCCTGGAGAAAAATTACTGCCTTGCCTTCCCTTTGGCAAAAGCCAGGACACAGACAAATAATTGCACTTCATTTAGTTTTTCTTAACTACCCCAGCGGTGCAATTTATGTGCACATTTTTGAAGGCGTTGCTGAAATGCCACACTACCGTTTTAAGGTCAAAGGATGTTAGTGGAACTTGGTGTAAACAGTGTAATTCGTTATGGCCATACTGCTTCTTTCCTGTGGTTTTTACCCTCAGAAATAGCAAGTGAGTGAGTGAGTCCCCGTGTCAGATCACCACCACCCGTATTATAGGGATACAACATCGGAGCTTACTGGGGATGTCACAACAGAGCTGACCTGGGGGGTTCCCTTAACGTTTCTCCCACTCAGCAGCGGGTGTGGGCCAGAGGACCAGTTACTGATACTGGTCACCTGGTTTGCTCTGCCTTGCAGATGCGGGTTAGACCACCCGAGCACTGAAAGGCCTCTGGTGCCTTCTGCAATGTTCTGCGTGGCCGTGAGACCATTTTCCTCCAGTGCAATGGAGCGGAGTCCTGGAGCAGCTCAGCAGAGTCTGGCAGTGATGGAGCGGCGCTGGGGAGGGTGCAGCAATCCTTGACATGCGTCTGCATGGGATACCATGGAAAAACAAATGACAGGTGTTTTAATGATAGTGATCCACCAAAGAGTTAAGCACAGTTAGGCCGTCTGCTTCTGTAAGGGCACCTACAGCCTGACACTCCCATCCTGTGTAAGAAATACTTTGTGCCTCAGGTGGGGCTCCACTAAAATCTGCCCCACAAAGTGGAGACCTGCCACTGAA
The DNA here is from genome assembly GCA_013398295.1 of Chionis minor. NCBI lineage: Eukaryota > Metazoa > Chordata > Aves > Charadriiformes > Chionidae > Chionis > Chionis minor. Next base: position 264,526 of record VZSF01009518.1, on the reverse strand, counting down.
GAAAGTCTGCGTTAAAAACTTTAGTTTCCCCAGGGTTTAGCTATGCCAGTAATGCAGACAAGCCATGGGACTCACAACCTGCTTCTAATGGCTGGGATCCAACCTCATGGCTTGTTTGTGGTTTGTTTTTTTTTTTCTTAAAGAATGAAGTAGGGATCTCTCATTTTAAAACGCACAGGTGCTAGAGGCACAGCTGTGAGCGCTGCCGTCTTAGCTCAGTGGTTGCAATACTCGTGAGACTCCGGGGATGCAGGCTGGCCTGGCTTCTTTTCCTGCCTCCCCCCAGCTTTGCGGAGAGTGTTGTAGCCAGTGGGCTACTGAGCTGTGCACAGTGCAAGCCGGTGGAACCCACCCTGTGGAAGCTGCCTGGAGAGGGAGGTGTGAGCCCAAGTGCTCGATCCAGAGGAAGGCAGTAAAGGAGAGCAGGTGGTGCTGTGAAGGAGCATCTGCGGAGCTGGGGAAATCCTACTGCCAGTCTGCAAGTCAAGGACTAATTTTAATCTATTACCTATGTAAAGATTCTGGAAGGTACCAAGGTAGAGTTTAATATCTGATGTTAAAACTCTAGAAACTAAATGAAACGGGGAAATACTATTTAGAATTACACTTGATTTAAAAAAAAAAAAGCTTTTGTATCGAGTGTTGGAAAGGTACTTCACAGAAGAAATACGGATTTGCTATCTGTTTCCCAATGTAAAGAAGTAAGAGCAAAGAACATTTGTGGTTTTGCTGTGGCATTTCAGGAACTTTTTGTTGTTGTTTTCTGTGGGGTTTTTGGCTTGTTTTGTTTTTAAACATAAGGCACTAGCTGGAAACGCATGCTAAGCTGTCATTTTTGGTTTTCAGTTGCTGGTAGTATACATCACCTTTTACACTTGAAATAAAGAGCCTTCTTCAGTTCCCTTGGTCAGAGACAGGCACAGTTACAATGCCTGGCTGTTGCGGGTGAAGTCGGAGGCTTGCCGCCAACTGCAGCTGGGGCGGATGGGCCCTTAGTGCTATGATCAGTTAATATTTAACCTTCTTGTGAACTCTGGCTTGGTTTTACTATTCCAGCCTACTGGGAGTGCTCAGGAAAGAAGTTCGGTACGGAAATGCTATTGAAAGCCTCCATCCATCGACCGGAGGGTCAGACTGCTCTCACACAGTCTCCAGGGACGTTGGAGAAAGACCCACACTTCCAAGTGTGTAGATATCTCAAAATGGGGCATACGCCAACCTGCACTGCGAAAGGATGATTTTTAAATGCGTGGTGTTTGGTAAGGCTGCCTGTGTTGTACCTGCGACTGGTTTGGATGGTGAGAACAGGCTGATGTAGACAAGCTGGAATATGATGTACCAGTATGCGAGGAGCCATTCAGAGGAGGAGCATGAGGGTGAACCACAACCACTGGGAAGATTCAGGCAGTCCCCCTTCCTTCCTACGCCAGGATTTAGTAACTCCACCACCACAGGGTAGAGAGACGACACAGGTAGGAAGTTCCCTTGCATATCTGCTGCTAGGGTCACCAAAAACCTTCTATTTCCCAGGCCAAGGTGGAGAAGCCCAAGGCTTGTTACGTTAACGCCCCTCGGCAGTCACTCAGACATGAACCATGAAGCACCCCAGCAGTGACTGGGAGCTGTGAGCGACCACCAGAGCTGCTGCGCTGCCTCTGTCCCTGTCACCACCAAGCCACTGTGACACAGGGAGGATGAAGATGTTTGGGGGATTTATTCAAAGCTATCTTTTTGCAGCTTTGCTGGGGTTTTTTTGAGGGGGCTGGGGATGAAGGCAAGGTTCAAACTGAGACCCAGCTTTTTATTAGATTAAAACAGCTGTGTTGAAATGGGTTTGAGTGGCAGCAGAAAGGGGCACGTGCTACCGAGAACATTTTGATACTCGGAGCATGCTGCAGATGTACAAAGCATGTGGCGGAGGCATGCAAAAAGTTCATTATAATACAAGCAGTGTCATCTGCTGGCTGGTACCATTGCACTGGTGTGTTATCTAGGTGCCTCATTAAGTGGGGAGTAGCCCTGATTACTGCATGCTGCTTGTTTGTAAAGTGACAAGTCAGGCTAATGAGCTGTGTGGGTGGAGTATTGGTTTCAGGCTCATCGGGAGGGCACCCTCATCCTTTCCTCAATTATCTGCATCCACCAGCGGAGTTGGGCGCAGACGTTTGTTCCTGGGTGCGTCTTCTCTAGAGCTTACGGACAGAAAAGCCGGACTAAATGGGGCACTGAGAGAATCTTTTTTTAGCCTGTCACACGGGGACCGTCAACTGCAGCAGCGCAACCGGTACTTTTGCCAGGCGTAAGGAACGCTTCCTTCTCACTCTGCAGGATATGTGACAAGAGCGGGCGTGCAGCGATGGTCGAGTCACCCAGTTAAGTAGCAGGCCTGTGTGACTGATTTACAAATACCAGTGTTCTTTATTTACACAGACATGTAAACAACAGAAGGTAAACAACACCGCCCAGCTCGGTCTAACAAACAGGCTGCTGCTGTTTCACTTCAGGACCTGAGGTGTTTTAGACATTTCACAGAAACCGTACTGACAGCAAACACAGGAAGGCTACGAGGTTACCTTGACTCGGGAATTTGCACAGGAATTGCATGCACGGTGCGGCGGTCTGAGGGAATGGCATCACTTGAGGCCACAAAACAAGCGAATGCGAAGAACCCACTGAGAGCTTGTCTTAAGGTCGGATATGGCTGGAGTTAGCAATATTTGTGAGCGGTATCACTGCAACTCGTCTGTACTCTGACAGCGCTTTCCACCCAAGGATCTGAAAGCACTTTGCGAACAGACCACAAATCTTTGTCGCATCCTTTGCAAATTATCCCCAGTTTACACGCAAGGAAAGGGAGGGCCTTCAGACAGTGACTTTCCCCGAGCTCAGGTTCTACTGGTCTTGTTTCTCAACCTTGTGCTTTTAAATATAGCACCAGTCTTCCTTCCCAGAAGTATTATCGCTTTTTGACATTTTAGGACAAGCTTTCAAACTCCAAGTGATGCTCCAAGCATTGCAGGTAGAAGGGCAGCGGAGGGTCCCAGTCTCTGCCAGAAGCTCTTCAATTCAATGATGCCTCTGCTGAAAGAGGAGCCAGCTACTGTGCGATACATTGCACCCATCCCCACACTTTTTCAAGTTTGTCCAAAAACAGAATTAAGGGTAACATTAGCTGCAAAAGAAAAACTATTTGAAAACAACTGTGGATCTGCTGTCTTGCAAATTTAACTGCAACAGTAAGCCATACGCAAACTGTGTTTTACTTAGTGGAAATATTTCAAGTAGAACTGTTACACCAAATTTGTAAGACAGAAAAATACCTAGTGGAGCAATGAAGAGTTCAGGAAGTTGGCTGCTTTGTGCCAAGGAACAAATTTCCTTATAGTTTAGCAGCAAAAGCATCAGCTAAGGCTTGAATGGGATTTAATTCTCAGCTGTAGATTCACGTTTTGGTTCTACACACACTTCATGGAAAAAACCACAGATTCACAGTTGTTTGGTTTGTTGTTTGTTTTGGTTTGGTTTTTGTCCTATTGCAGAGTGCTCACCGTGGCTTGAACCCAAAACTGGTTTTAGCCTTTCTACCTGTTTCTAGCACGAATAGCAAGTTAGGCTCAGCTCATACGCTAGATCAAATTCAAGCATGTTAAGAATTGCTGCTAAAAAAGCAGCTGGCAAGGTGGGTTTGAGCACAGTATTTAAATGTTCAGCTGCCTTCTCTTTTGCATGTTATGCTTCAAGTAGTTTTACTACTTCTACCCTCCCAGTAAGAACTACAGGGATGCCTTATCTTCAATTATCACAGGGAAGGAGATGAATCACCGCAACCGTAAGATACACCATTTACAGCTGTCAGTACAAGGGCAGGTAAAATAAAGACGGAAAAAGAGGCCTGTTTTTCTTAAATAGGCATTTCTGCAATCCTTTCAATCCCCCAGGTGAAAAGGAAGCTTAAGAAATTCTCCTTAAATAAAAGCTATGTACAAATTGCACACATTGCAAACGGAGCACTGAGATCAGTTACAGAAAATAAGATGTACAGTCTTCACTGATAACATCTCTCTTGCTATAAACAGTGATAAACAGCATATGCTTTCTTCAGATGTCAGAACCCAGCAAGACTGCAATATTATGTACACAGGGCTTGTTTGCCTTCTGCCTCCCGCAGCAGAGCCCCTCCAAACTCTGTTTTCGCTTCACAAAGCTGCGCGGCGCCGTTCCCGCGCGCTCCTGCTCGGCAGATCACAAGAGAGCTGTCATTGCTGTCTGGCTTATGGGTTTTAGGCAGTCTCTGGGCGTGGAGTAACCCTCGCTCCCGAGGGCGTTGGGCTGAGGTTTCTGGTAGTCTGTGCTGTAGCTTACGGAGGCCAGAACACCGTTAACTTTGGGTTTGTCGTAGTTTATGACACTCTGGGGTGTCTGATAGTCTCCGTTCCTGATATCGGTCTGACACGAACCAGAGAAGCTGCTGGCCGAAAGGGAGTGTTTCTGAGATGAGACCACAGGTACGTTGTAGCCATTTTCAGGGGGAAAATTGTTTTCTCTTGCTATGTGCCGCTCGATGATGGGGGTGGCGTATTCGGGCTCTTGGCTGGTCAGGGGCAGAGCGTACTCGTGCCGGTTAGCTCTGTGCGGGCAGCGATAGTGATTTTCGAACTCTGAACTCCCCCTTCTTCCCCCATCTTCGGTGTCCATGGGTCTAAAAGTAGATCCTTTCCGTGTTACCGTCCCGGTCCCGATCATGAGAGGCTGCTGATAATCTAAAAGGAAGCACGAACTACTCAATAAGGCACAGATGGATTATTTTACGTATCCAAGACTTAGGCAGCGATAAGTATTTTATGTTGAAAAATGATTCATTATTGTGTCAAACACATGATTATCAGGGTTCTCAGGTATCCTCACATGGAAATATCCTCACATTATCAGGTATCCTCACATGGAGACCTTGCTCCAGCACCAGTCCTGTAACCTCCTTCAGCAAACAACCAGCAGAGAACATGGCAGAAGCTCGTCCACGGAGGAGCTCCCATCTGCCACCCCTTTCCCTACTCCCTCCCTGCCTTTCCCCACCTACCCACCCAAATAACTGAATGTCAGTCCTGGAGTATATTCAAAAGCTCTAAAAAAAGAGAAATCAATCAAATATTAGCAACGAACTGGACCAAGGCCATTGCATGGAGATCCATAAACAAGAAGTTCTCCAAAGCAAGTGTTCCACTTCTGAAATAATTTAAATGCCCGGAGGATTCTTAACAAGCCTGACCAAGTGCTGACTTTGTGTAAAAGGCATCTTGCAGTAGCTGACTAACAAGAAGGATGAAGTTAGGCAGAACGGCAGCCAAGAGAGTCAAGGGAAGTGTGAAATGCACTAAGCCAGCTCAGCACCGCTGCGGGTGCGCGAGGGGGGATGAGCCGTGGGAGGAGAAGTGGGATCGGCACTGCCGAAGGGACTTGACTCGACAGTCACCCCGGTCAAGGGGGACGTCAGGGATACAGCTGGGGATGGGCAAACAGCCTGAGCAGGAGCAAGGAGCGAGGAGAGGAAAGGCAGCCTCAAGCAGCGTGTGTTTGCACCTCTAGCCAAGGAGGCTGCCCGGTAAGGAGGAGATGTGGACTAAAAGGGTTTTCCAAAAAAATCCCGTAAAACTATTACAAGAAAATTCAGCGTTGTAACTTTCTCGCTTTGGTGTTAGTGACAATCTCTTACAGATACATACGGTGGCCTGAACAGCTCTAGTAAATGACACTGCTAAAGTATCATGTTTTGATGCAGGCGTGAAGAAGTTAGCTGAGTTTCTGTTCTGGCATCGCGGTTCATCTGACATGAGCGTTGAATTCGATCCCATATGTCCTGTGAATCTTTTTGGCAGTTCCTGGCTGCTTCCCAAACTTCAGCATGTAGGGTGAAGGTGTTATGATATTTCACTAAGTAAGTGGTGCAGCTCTCCCCGGCATCGCTGCCGCCATCCCCAGCAATCTCCCTCGCTCAGGATGCAGTGTCTGGACTCGCTCCCGGCTGCCTTTGAAAACTGGCAGCTGGGGATTCAAAGGGGAGGGAGGATTTCGTGTAGCATGTTAACCTGTATGCAATTCGCATGCCCTCAGCAATTAAATTATTAAATGGCATGTTTCTGGGCTGCGTTCACATTTGTATTTCGTGCTTCTTATTTTTAAGGCGACTGTAGGTGAAACGCGAAGGCTGTGAGGAGCTGCCTGGCCAGACTGAGAGTTCAGACTTCCCACACGTGGCAAGAGGGGAGGATGGAGAGAGCCGGGTAGCCGTGATCTGCGAGCAACCTTTATAACACTCCCTTTCCTTCCTGAAATGAAACTGCTTTATAGGTCTTTGCATATTTATCATAGAATATATATTGAAAGTTTCTGTAAAGGGTTGAAACCATCTTTGAAAGATATCCAGGGCAGCACCATATGGAATTACAGTAACCATCCATTTGTTTTTTAAATGTATTTCTCTGCCAAACACATTGGAGAAATTCTAAGGAATTTCTATGGTCTGGAGCCTGGAAACAGCAAATTAATCTTTCTGGAAGATTGCTAATCACTGATCCCATGAAATGGCTGGTCTCACTAGCCCTTCCAGACAGACTAAACTAGGCAGGGATAAGATGTGCTAAGAGGATGAATTGAAAAAACATCCCTTTGGGATGCAAATAGTACTGATGCAGGGATTTGCTCTATCCAAACAGTGACCTGGAGCCAAGGTACCGCAGGAGAAGGAGCACCGGGGTTGGTTTTTTCCTTCTCTCTCATCTACCTGCTTCCACTGCAGGGGGCCTCGTCTCCAAAATAGTTCAGGCACCAGGAAAGCTGCACAGGGATGTCGGCATGACTTCCAGCTGGCCATGAAATCCCACCGCAAACCAACTAAGCAATTTTTCTATTTGCTCAGCAACAAGGGGCATTATACTTTGTTCCCAGAGACATTTGTGTTTAAATAGAAACACAAAAATTAAACAGCAAAGCCAAACTATCCTATCCGAGGCACATTCTTGCGCTGCAGCCATGCCTGACTGCCTTCCATGGTTACCTTCAGCTGTAACGTATTTCAGAGTCAGGAAATCTTTCCTGAAAGCTCCGAGAAAAAATTTGCAAAATAGTGGTGGTTTTTTTTCCCAGTGATATATTTAGCTGCTTCACTGTATGTCTGGGATGAACACAGATAAATCTGTTCCTGGGCCTCAGCTTGCATGAGAGCTGGAGCTCGTACTGTTGCCGGCCCATCCCTATCCCTGTTACCAGCCCGGCTTGCAGAGCAACGTGAAGGCATGGCAGGGGGAGCAGTTGTTACCTGCCATGTCACTGGTGACCAGATCTAGTTTTTGTGGTGTCTCCTTCTCATTATTATAGCTGATGGTAAATTCAGTCGACTGATGTCTGGTGAAGGGCTGCTTGATTTGTTTCCAGCAACCTATGATAAAGAAATGAAAAGAGAAGGCTTATCGGCAAGTTAAATGCGTATAATCGGAAGGCTTGTCAGAAAGTTTAATTTTTGGTGTTCTCATTGCTGTCAGTGTATTAAAGTAGTTAAAAAGCAAGACTAAAACGGGCTGCTTGTGAAGAAAAAAAAAAAGGGCCCCCTAAATTTGGAGGGTGAAAGGAAAAAAGTGAATCATCAGCTGGGATTTCCAAGTGAAAATAAAACTTCAGAGAGGATTTTCTTGGCAAGAAGGACTCAAACTCTGTAGGTGTCTGCACTGATGCCTTAACAAAGTACATCAGGAAAATACCAGCTTTAAATCAGTTACATGTTTTGCCATAGCTTATGTGACAAAAATAATGCTTAAAAATGTCTTTTTTTTTTTTTGGTAGACTAGTATGGCTTCCGTTTCCTTGATATCTGAGCACATACCAATTAATTCATTCTCACAACATCCTCGTGGGACAGAAAAGAGAAAATGCACTGTGTCAGGCTCTTGCCTGGAGCCTGCGACAGGAGGTCTGTGGAGAGGAAGGTTCGACTCCCAGCTTTCTAAGTCCCAAGCCTAGTTCACCAGGGCTTAGCAGCTTGATTTACGAAGCGCACACACACTACAAATGAACTGACTAGGTAAGAGGCTATCTTCAATTTCTTGGGATTTGTCCTCATTAGCAAGTGAGACAGGATTATGATGTGACCTTGAAAAATTATATTAGCAAATATGATGTTAAGTACAAATTAATTTTCTAATGAGGGCAAGCTGCAGTGGGTAACAGCGTTCCTTTCACTGACGTCAGCACCTGCTGAGGGATGAAATTTTGGAGCTGAGCTACTGTGAGGCACTTGTCAAGAGACGTGGATTGCTTAGTGGTTTCCTTTTTTTATGGAAAGCGGAGCTTTAGAAGGCTATTCTTCTACAGAGATGGCAGGCAGGAAAAACAGCTAAACCCCCACTTCCAAGCTGATGGGAGACCCCACTCTAGAAAGAGCAAGGCAGAGGTGGTCACTTCACTGGGGTTTTTTCAGACGTCTCCTGAAGCAGAGTCCTCAAGCCAATCCCCTAGTCATATTTTACACGTGAAGTACAATTCAGTATTGTTAGGCTTTATAAATAGAGTCCCAACCAGGGAGGGCAGTGAGATGGAATTATTAAAGCCATAAAAAATTATTAGCCCTTGCTCTCTTGGAAAAAGGCAATCCCCTCTGCTGTAGGGGGGGGGAAAAAAAAAGGAAAGCAGCAATTTTCTGTGAAATAGGTATTTTGGAGGAGGGAAGGAAATGGAGGGCACCTGGGAGCACTCTTACATGCTAATTTATGCGCTTTGTATAATAGATCTTTTGCTAATTGCCTTTCTGTCATAGAAACCAAATTATATTGTTTCTCAGGGCACCGTGCTAGAATGACACAAGTGGGACTATCATTTGCTGCTTCCCTTGTATGAAGTAGTGAATTTGAACGAGGAAACGTGGATGCTATTTCACGAGCATTTCATGCTTAGTTGCATAAACCCCTTCCCCTTGGCCCAACGGACAGGACAGGACAGGACAAAGCGCATGATTCTCCACTAACCTGATTTCTGAGCACTGGATAATCCGTAAGAAAGTCCTTTGGCTTCTCGCCTGCGAGGAGAGGAAAGCATTTATAAACATCTGCACTCACAGCATTTGGGCTTCATGCCTTAGCTCCAGCAGAGTGAGCCTTTGCATTTAGCAGCTGAGGACAACGCTTCACTCTGAGTTTCTGGAGGCCGGTGCTTACTAGAACATAAGGTGTGCAGCCCGGGGTTTCAACATTTTGGTTTTCCCCACCTATATGGAAGTTGTGAGTGCTGGTGTTCAAATTTCTTGTGTCTGGCACTCATCGATTTGACGTGTCCGCGTCCATACGCGTCACTGCAGGTTATGTTTTTTGTGGGTCTGCTCTTCTGAATTCTTTGGCTAGTTTTTAGATTTACTGGGAGTCCAGGGCAGAGCTGGGTACTGCTAGTGATGCAGCAGCATCACCAGAGCATTGCTTATACTTCCTGATCCCCATCTGCTGACAGAAGCGTTTCCCAGCTCTACATGCAAGTGCAGGTTCACAGGAATGGACATCTTAGCAGGAACCACAGTTAGTGGTGCCTCTTCCAGTCCTCTGACTTCTGGAACGAAGTGGCTCACTTTTAGCTTCTTACCAGAGTATGCGTACAACTCCTTACAGCTGGGCTCGGCTTTCAGCCCGCTAAGTTACGTGCTCTAACTGCAGGGACTGGGAAGCAGAAACACAACAGGAGGGAAATAAAAGAAAATGGTCCAGATAGATGGCTCAAATCCTCTCTTCGCTGAATTTTCACTTGGCTTTGGTGTGGAAACTATTCTGTCTTCGACTGCTTTACACCTTAGTATTTGTGGGTATGTGTAGGCTGAGGAGAGCAGCCACTTACATTGGACTGTAAATTGGGGTGTGCAGTTCTGACCTGCTTTACCTTCGTTTTTGTCTGACTAGGGGAGATGTACAATAAGAAATACAATTTACAGAGACGCGATAGGAGTTCTGCTTAAAAGGAAGACTGGTGAACAGGATCAATTTTCATCTCCCAGCTAAAGAGGGTCTGGAAAGAGGGCACATAGTTGGAAGTGCTAGCTAGGTAGCCACAAATGCCTCCTATGACAAAAGCCAGTATCTTACTTGCGTAGGGCTGCACAGATACAGATTCCAGAGAACAGGAACAGGCACAGCACGATGAGTATGGGGACAATTATGGCTGTAAGCTTTAAACCTGCATGAGAGGGGAAAAAAAATAAAAAGGTAAAAGTTTGAAAGGCAAATTACTCTGAAGCTGGTAATTTTTACTACAGAGAATACAGCAAAAGGCAGATAATCTTGTGGGAACGCTCCTTGCTGAAAGGGAGCGTGAAAATGAAAACTGAAAAACTGCGAGACCTGTCCTTAGCCATACATGTACCTATGTGGAACAGTGTTGAGAGAGTTAAATATACTTTCTCAAGGCTGACACTTGGCTTAGTATCTATATGCATCCTCACAAAGAGCGGTTCTTTCTTATTACACGCTAGGTAACTTTTAAAAAGCCCCTTATAACAAGTCTGCTTTCAGTTGCTTATAAAACTGCAAAATGAGGCTGCAATTTTACATGCCTAGTATCTGGCTCATGCTGAACTGGCTGAAACATTTCAGTCAAAATAGTTCAAAGATTTCCAGGAGCGGAGCTAAGGAAAAAACTGTTTAGCCCATGTTAAATTCTAACACAATATGGTTTAGAGCAGGGATTTGAAAATTAGCAGTGGGGTGGCTCCTGTGTCAGGAGTGCGCCATTCATTATTCCTACAGACACTTCCCAGGCTGCGAGAATAACGTAGTACGCGTATCCACAGGGTATTTACAATTTAGCAGATGAAATCTCAGTAGATTTCATTTTCAGTGAACACGGATACAATTTACCCATACCGCTGCACAGATGAACTGAGCTTGCTGTTGGCAAGAGCAATGCAGTTTCAGAAGAGCTTTTTTTCTTACAGCGATTGCTTTTTAAAAACCAGGTTTTTTTCCCCGAGACATTCCTACAACTATCAGCTACCTAATGGGTAGCAGTGTTTGGTGTGGTGGGTCTGGTAATTCCTGCCCAGCTGTGGGTCCACCAAACAGTCAGTATAAACAACAAATTTTGTTTGTTTGCTTTTTAAGATCTAAGAAATTAGCTCCACAACGTTAAAGGAAGAAGACTGCATTTTCAGGGAGAAGCATGAGAATTGATGTTTTCTGACCGCCCAGTGAACACAGGCATTATGAAAAAGCGTTTAATTACCCAACTGTATGTTGCTTCAACCTGGGGACCTGGTCTGGGAGGAGTCATGGTTGTATAGAGGGAAGGTAACATTTTTGTGAGACCACTGCCTCATGTATTACAAAAATTGTAAAATACAGGGAGAGAGTGAGGAAGAGCTGCTCCAAAAAATGCTGATGAGCGCTCAGTATAGTCCCTTGAGCCACCTACCAAGCATGGCAAATAAACCAGTATGACAGGGAAGACAAAGCTTGATGTTTCACACATCAAGGAAAATTAAGGCTTTCAATCTCTTTCTGTGCCTTAAGACAAAAAGAGCCTATGCTCCTCCCTCTTCTCTCTGTTGTTAACCTTTAATAAAGTCTGAAGGGAAAATAAAAGTTTTGATTTGTCAGAAAGTTTGAAGTTCACTCAGGCTGGGATGAAGACATGATGCATCCTGGAGAAAACACAGCGCTAGGTAGTGTTACCCAAATTAGTTTCTTCCGAGGGGATGGGCTCCGTAACAGTCATGTCTTCTTTTCCAAGGGAGGTTTCTGTGCTCTGACTCGGTTTCTGCCACATTGAATGTGTAAATGAACTATTAGCTGCAAAAGAGAAGGGGGGCATCAGTGGCACTGGGGTGGCACAGGGGGCTTTGGAGGCACCGTGCCTGGGGAGCTCTGCTTACCCCATACCTTGCATTATCCGACAACCCATCAGCTCCAGCTTCAGCGCTATTCTTTGGTTCCAGGTCTGAGGGATAATTCGCACGTAGCGGGCCACTATCGGAGGGATGAAGTTGTTGCGTACTATGTCACCGGAGTTGAAGTTGCCTTGGAATACCTGCAGCGAAACACAAGCACATCGTTTGCTCTGTTTTAAAAGTCCCTTTCTTCAGAGTTCCTGACATCCAGCTTCAAAGATTTTCACTATCCTAAAACTAATATATTAATGATTTGGATGCAGACACAAGATTTTTTGGAATTGAGAGTTCTGGAAAGAAATAATCTTTTTAGTTCTGACAGATTATCACATTTTTCTGTTAGCTCAGAGAAGAAAGATTATCATTCAGTTTCAATTGTGTGTAATTTCTAGTTAATGTATGCTGGTATAATGCTATCATTTTTTATTTAGTAGCACTGCAGCACCCTTACTTGGGCAACAGGGGATAAAAATGTAAAAAGAAAAAATCAAAGTGAAGTATTTCTAGACATTTTAGTAAAATGGTGAGTTTTCTGTATCAAGCTTGAAGAGTGATGCAGTCACGTCTCCTTTTCCTTGCTTTTATACAGTGTTTCCCAGAATCAGCTCAGCCCATGAGCAGAATAGTAGTCTTTGCAAAATTAGTTCTTGGAGATGCTTCAGCATGATCTGGGAAAATAAAAGCCTGATGAGATAGGGAAGTGAGCTCAGCTTATCTCAGAAAAAATGTCGGGCCACGTGGGGTTCTGATGGGACAGGTTTTGTCACACACCTTAGCTGAAACTAAGATCACATATGACACTTTCATAAGATTATCTGTATATAACAAGTCATTGTGGAAAACTGCAAACCTGCAGATTTTAAATACCTAGCTTTCACAGTTCAGCCACTACTAGGTTCATTTGTCACTTTTTGGGCCAACACCACTTCAGTTTAACGTTTAAAAAAAATATAAAACCAGTTAACATTGTGCAGTGAAATTCCTTGCCGTATAAGCTAAGAAAATCAGATCTAGTAGGAAACCTCTCTACAGCTCTACCAAATTTTTTAAAATCGCTGTCAGGACTGAGGACCAGATAGAGCCTTGACCTGAGACAAACTGAGCTCCCTCAGAAAGGATGAGTAAAGGTCTGACTGTGGGGGCAGAAAGGGGAGGCTTTTGGTTGGGTTGTTTTTTGGTTTTTTGAGGGTTGGGGGTTTTTTTGTTTGAAAGGAAACACGAGGTTTTCAGGGGAAAATGTTATTAGATGAACCTGTGCAGCACATCTTCTGTCTGCGGGAACTGCTTTAATCTGTTCATTGTTAAAGTCACTCAGAATCTGTGAAAGCTGTGCTTTGGTGTAAGAGCATTTATTTTGTGTTCAGTTACATCAGTTCCTAACAGATGTAGGCTGTGCCCACAGATTTGTGTCAGAAGAGTCCCGCCAGCAAGGGTCCCTGGTGACCCTAACACAGCCAAGCAGGAGCTGGCCTGGCGGGCACAGCTCCACCAGCAGAGCTGTGCTTTTACCTGAGTCGGTGGTTTCGCTCCTGGCAGTGGGATTGACCATCCCGGTGAACCTCAGCTTTGCTGGTGTGGTACCCACCAACGCTTCTGCACCAGTACAGCATTCCTAGCACGGGCAAGCGCTGAGCTGAGCCAAAGACTTGCCCAAACAGCCTGTCTTACAGCTTTAATTACACCACGTTTTTGGTTTGGGTTTGATTTTTTTTTTTTTTTCCCTAAAAAGGATACACACATACACATGCCTCCCTGCGTGTGTCTCAAAACTTCAGCAAACCCTGGATAACTTCTTTGTTTCGACAAGTTCGCTATCTATTCCATGGCCGTAAATTACACTGGTGAAGACAACCCAAGTCTAGACAAGTCTGAAACTCCTAATCTTTCTTGACAGTGAAAGCCTGCCCTTCAACGTCAAGGCAGTCTACGCGTTATTGCTGTTTTCTTACCCCTCCCGCTTTCCCTTACCTTTTCTTCATTGCCCAGAATCCCTTTGTAAGTTCTCCATTTCGAGTTGTTATTTTTGTAGTTCATTGTAAATGTCTTCACGTAAAAGTTGAAATTCAGCGTTGCGGATCCAGAACCAGTGGTCTTAATCCCTTTTAACAAAATGCAAAATACACTTTCATTTGTTAGGTGTCTGTTTTAAAGGAGCATTTTCAAATGCGAACACAGAAGCCAATGCAATTTGGAGAACCTTGCCTTCAAGGTCTTTCTTTATTTCTCAAACGGTGTTGGAATTAAGTTTAAAAGTTGGGTGAAGAATGGAAACCAGTTGTAAATTGTAAATTTAGAGCAATGGAATTTTTAACAGAGCCCAAACTAATGGCTCCAAAAATGGTAATTGCTGTTTGATATTATGGTCCATATCATCAGTCTTTACATCTTTAGCAGCACCTGTAATTCCCATTTTTACAACTAAACCAGGAGTTGGAAACAGGATTATTTTTTTCACCTGGGCCATTGTTTCAAAGGCTATGACTTTACTGTTTCTTACTGATTCCAGAACTGCATCATTAATAGATCCTAAACCATCATTTATCATCCATCCAGACTCTACTGGTCACTGTGTAAGTGTTTTGTTCGGACCCGAACAGCGTGTTTACAGATCAGGCATGCACGACAGTTGAGTTCAATCCTATGCGCCTATAGGAAGACCAGTATTGTAAATAGCCATGAATTTTTTTAAATAGGAAAATAATATTCCTCAATGCAGAACATTTCATTACATTTAACGAAAGAAATGTTTCATTAGTGCCTTATTAGCTTTTTGGCTGCATTCAGTTTCTTCTCCAGCTCCTAATAAGCAGCCAGCAACATACCTGTTATTCTCTTCTTCTCTCCCAGGTCTATCTCCAGCCATTCACGATTGCTGCTGTGGTTAGAGGCCCAAGCCAATCCCGGGACTTGAAGCCAAGCCTTGTCGGGAGACCACTCGAACAGTTGCCCAAATTCATTGGTCTCCTCCCAGTAGGAAGATGCAGTAACCTGGCTCCTGGAGAGGAATCCCTCTTCCAGACTGAGAGATTTGTTGCAGCCTAGGAGTACCCACACAGACAGGCAGAAGGAGTTATTTTGCCTTTTCACAGCATATTTTTATATTAGGCTAGCAACGTATGAAGACCACCCACAACAGCAAAGTCTGATACTGCTTAATCTAGTGCTAGCCTGATGCTATCCGTTAGCTGTGGTGTTTGTCAGTCAATTTGTAGTGGATGATCCAGTACCAGAGCGCTGCAGTCCCTCTCCTTTACCAGTTTAACTCATGACACCTTCCGACTACATCTGCTATTTTTGCCACTTTGTTTTTTAATCTCTGCAGCTTTGTCTGATTCCTGTGAAGACTCCTTACATTTTTAAATTTTCCTTCTGAAACATCTTATTTATTTCGAGATTGGCATTAACGAATTTTGCTGTGCAAAACATTTCTCAGATGAAGGCAGTGTACTGAAAGGAACACTCTACTGTAAATATTTCATGATTCTCACCTGCAATTAGGGCTAGGAAAGTTACTCATTAGAGAAGCTCCTTGATACTGCTGCCAAGAGGTGATATCATGAAGATAATAGCTGGAGGTAAGTATTACAAACTCCACCAAAGAACCCGCAGAATTTCTACACAGCAAGGTTCTTCAGAGAAAATAGACTCGTGGAATAAGGTTTCAATGAAGTTAAAAATAATTCCCTGGCAGTTTTAAAGGCCTGTACGCGCTCTACAGTTTTCAGTGGATTAGTAAATGATTTTATCTCAGATGACTGAAATATAATTCAAATGAACGAGTGCGAACTTTTCCCCCCTCTTTGCTGTTTTATGCAAATGAACAGCTTGACAGATTAAAGACGCTTTTGCATCTTGGAAAGTCATAAACAAAAACTTGTTCTGTATCAGTGCAATGTAAATATATATTTTCATTCCTCTGTCTGTTTTCAATCTGTTCTTGTATAATGATGATGGAATTTATAAATGTCTGAAGAAAAACTGCTTTCATTTTCTGTCGCCTAAAGTACATTAAAATGGGATTATCTGATTGCCATTTTTCATATGCTGGCACCAGAAATGTAACAGCAGAATACTATTTCTGTTTCTTGTCTGTGTGCATATGACCTATTCCTAGTCTGTGTTTTTTTCTAGCTCACTTCACATCCCTCCAATTTTTTTATTCAACTTGCCAATTTTTAAAAATTGCTGCCCTAAAATATCCTTCCTAGATACAGCCTGACATTCTCCTGACTAATTTTCAGAACTTTTACAGCAAATACTTAAATAAAAAGGTAAAATTTGATTAGCTAGAAATAAAGCCATTAGTCTTACCATTTGAAGTAAATATAAACCGCTTATCTGACAGCGAACCACTGTAAGAAAAGAAAAAGGTAATTCAGCCTTTCAGGAGGAGGTCACGGGAATGCCGAGGTACAGTTTCAGACTCACTCTTCATGGACAAAATATCTCTGGTCAGATGGCTGCTTACTTTGCTGGCTGGTTACCGACCCCAGTAAGACCACTCTTGGGCATCTCTCACCATGACCGCATTTAGATCTTTTTTTTTTAATGGTTTTGAGCATTTGTTGTGCTTTCAAGTGACTCCCTGTCCCATCAGCCTGCTGCACGCTTCTGCTTTTCTCCTCTGCACTGGCCCCGTAGCGCTGTGGGAAAGCTTTCCCCTTCTGCTCCTCAGACCAGCAACGTGACAGCGTTCAAAAGAGCCAGGAACGGGAAAGCTAACGGGGCCTGGAGCTACCGGCGGTGCACTGCTCCGGGTCCAGGTCTCTCCTCACCCACAGTAGCTTAAATTAGAGCAACTTCACTAAAATCAATGACTTTCTAGAAGTCTAAGTCCACGCCTAGTTTGAAGAAAAACCAGCCTTAAGCACCGTGAAAACATTATGCGCGATGGTGACTAAAGCACGTCACCTCTGATGATTCCTACTTGGGCTACAGGTGTATCGCAACCAGATGGAATGAAAACTACCCCTTGTTTCAATCTGGGTGGGAACCAGTTTGGTTATAACCCCGACCAACAGTGCCCATTGGGAATGGTTCTTTTTTGCTCTGTTAACAGGACCACATCTGTGGCTCCCCTTTTCTTCCTCCTCCTTCTGACATGGACTGCTTTGCTTCAGGAGAAAAGCCATTTCTTGGGCCGCCCCACACAACCCTGCGCAATGCTGGACAAGATAAAACCACCGCTGTAAGGGAAAGCTGTGCTTTCCTTGGCCTCCTACAGAGCTACTTTCTGACTCCCAACAAGATGCGCCTGAGGTTTCACTCCAGAAGTGTCAACTCTGACTGGCTGCCTAATAAAAATCAAAGCCCGGGTGTTAGTGTGAAATCAGTTTGGACTTCTTGAAAATCTGACCCCTTCAACGTCGCTCCAATTAGCTGCACGCATCACTTGCCCCTTTTGAAAAGCCTTGGCCAGCCTGACTGAGCAGTAAAACAACTTCTGCACTTAAGCATCAAGACAGCTCCCTTTCAGGCTGCCCTTTTGTTGTTGGCCAGGAAAATTTCCCCTGAGGTACCGTCCGTGGGCTCCCAGCCGTGTGCCCGGCTATATGTTTTGAGCGCACTGCAGACGGGGAATAGGAAAGCGGTCCCACGTCAAGGTCAATAAAAACACTGCCTCTTTTTGTCACTGAGGGAAAAACTAATGACTACAGGCAAACGAACCCCTTCAGAGATGCCGGAGAGCACTGGGAGGGAGCTGATTTATTTGGGCGCGTAGGCGGTAGAGTAGCTAGAAGGAGAAACTCAAGCCCTGCCTCCCACATCTTCCCCCCAGGCGATCCTCAGGGGCGATCAGATGTGCTCTGCTGGCTTCAAACCAGTTCCACATTACAGCCAAAACAGATTTTGCTTTCTTAGTGAACACAAAACTATTCATTTCAAGGAAAGAGAAGAAAAGAAAAACCCATTGTGATCAGTAAATCTACCCAAAACAGAAATCGCAGCGCTCCTTGAATACTTATTTATGAGATAACACTTTGTAATAAAAAAGTCACCCAGATCCCTTTCAAAGAGAAGCTTGCAATTTTAGCAATAGCGGGAGGAGGTTAGAGTTTCTAAGGTCTATAAAGCTATGAAATCAAGCTGAAATATTTCTGCTATCGCTCTGCAAGTCACTGAAGAGGACAAACTAATTCAGTAAGTGGTAATTCATCAGTTTCCTAATGTGACAGGTAGCATTTGTCACACAAATTTCACTTTGTCCTTCAAGGGATGGTATCGCCCCACGATCCTCGTTTTCCTGACAACCTTCAGGATCCTGCCTCGCCAGTGGCAGGACTGCACGGGAGACCTGTGCTGGTAGCTCTGCAAAGAAAAGGATGCTGCTTCCCATAATGAATTTCTGTTACCATCAGATTATTTCCTCCCCCCCCCCACCTCCAGAAACAGTCTCAAGCAAGCTTTCTACAAGCAGCAGAGGTTAACCCCGAATCTCATCTTTCACAATTCACGGGCATGCGGTCTCTTACATTTTCAAAGATGAATGATTTCACGAGCGCAGGCGTACGGTCACAGGCCAGCTCACATGACACAGTTAAACTCCTGTATATTTGTACTGGGGTATCAGGATTGCCCAAGAAATCCAGCCACTTGATCTTCATTATAGCATCTGCGGGCGCAGGCCCACGCACGGATGATGAGAACCGAAAAACCTCGGAGGTTTTTCAAAACCAAAAAACCTCGGATGCTGGAGCCTAACAAGCGCACTGAAAAATGGAGTCAGGGAGGGCAAGGTCAGCTCTTGCGGGCTGGCAGGCGAGCGAGCCCTGACTCCACCGTCACATTACAACGCAGATACTTAACAGCTCGATGCACTCCAGCAGCAGCTTTTGATGAGGTCAATTTCGCCTCAAGTCACTAAATAATTTAAATCTTTAATACTGAAATCCCACTATAAACGAGATTTTAAAAACTTGAGTAAGCTTTTATTTAAGGGTGTCAAGAAAGCTCTTAAAGCACTGCTGTCTAAGCACCGCGCTGGTGGCTCCGCAGGAATTTCTTGCAGCATGTAGGCATCCTGAGGACAGGGAAGCCATGCAGCTTCAGAAATACCTCTTGCAGAAGCCTTTTAAAAGCATGAAATGCATTGGTTCATTTTCTTAGTAAACAGGCCCACTGTTTCTAAGAACACTTTTTCATGTTTTGAAATAAAAGGGTTTCCCTGTGTCCTCCAACTTCCCGCTTGTGGGATAACGGGCTCACATCAGCAGTTCATCTGCTCCCAGGATTGTCCCAGCTGCCCAGAGCAGCAGAAGCATCCCGGGAAGCGCTGTGCTCACACTCCCGTTTTTCTCAAAATCCATGCCATCTAGTTTGCAGGCACCCGACCCAGTATGAGCCCGTTTATTACCTGGGGCTCCCTATATAAAGTGTAGAAAGCGCCGGTTGTCTCCTCGGGGCAATTCAGCCCCTTCGAGACGTGCATCACCGCACTCGACTCGGAGTGCCTCTCTCTGCCCGGGTACGCAGGGGAGCTCAGGGGGCTGCACGCCTCACTGGGGGTGCTCTCTCAGGGGCCCCGCATTAAATGGGCTAAACCCCAGCCCTGGAGGCTGGCTCCAGCCTGGAAGCGCATTTTGGCTCTCCTTGGAGTAAATGGGAGTTTTCCCGCTTGACCTAATAGAGGCAAGTTTGCATTTCTTTGGGTATTTCTATTACTCACGTGAAACGCATAGGATATCTTGAGAATAGCAACTTTTAAAGGATGCTCAGCAGTTAAAGTGATGGGCTAATTACGCAAACAGTGTTTTCCCCCAGTGCATGGGCATTTGCTGTCCTATACGCTTCATTTTTCACCCACTAGCTCTTGTATTGTGAAAAAAATGGAAACGGGAATCCTAGCTGCCTTTCATTATAACATTTTATGTGCTGCTATCTGACTTACTCCTTCTGGGATTCTCAAGGATCACGAACATACGAATGTATGTAAATGGTTCTGTAACATCTTTAGATAAGGCATAAAATAGTTAATTTAGGGTTTCACTAAGCTGGCATGTGCGATGGAAAGAATTTGTATTATTTCTTTTATGAAGGGGCTTGGTGCCTGAGCTGAGCTCTCAGGCCTGCTTTGCGTGAGACAAGTTTATACTAATTTTCTTTGGCAGATAACTTTCAAGAAAAATAGAAAATATTTAGGCTTTATGGGCCTTCAGATAGCGCTCTACATGCTACCCAGCTTTGTACACTCCAGTGCCATTATATATAAAGCATTTGAATCTCTGCTGAAGTTTAAGCAGAGCAACAGACCAAAATAATGCCTTTTTTTTTTTTCCATGAATGAAACCATGGCTGTAAAATTGTCAGGAGGGTCTGGAGAAATCATGGAAAAAGCAGGAAAAAAGTATATTCCCTGAGCTCTCGTGATGGGACTGAGGAGATTTCCCTTCCTACAAAAAAAAAGCCCCATGTAAAATCCAGATAACATTTGAAAATTAAAAAATACAAACCAACAGCAATGACAGAGGCAGTTGCTGGAAGGGCTTACTGTGCTGGATAGAGATTAGAGGATTTATTTCTACTTCAACAACAGTACAATTAAAAGTCAGAACATAAGTGGTAAATATAACACCCTTGCTATAAATATTCTAAAAGAGAAAAACTCTGAACATGTCAGAAGCACAATGTTTAAGAAGTTGTTCATTAAACCCCCTATGGCTCAACGGCACTTTTTATTTATCCATTCTTCCTTGCTTTTTTTAAACTCTAACATGAATTTAGCATGATTTATTAGCACATCGATTAAAGGTGTTTGTTGCAGAACATCGTACTTTCATGTATCTGCTAACAAAGTAATTTGCAAATATGTTTTGGAGGGAATAGAAGTGGGAGAAAAAAAGAAAACACAACCCTACATGGTATAGAGCCACTAAAAACTTGGAACATTTTCCTATACCCAAGGCCAACACCATTTTAATAAAGCCGTAGAAACAAAGCCCAAAAGCCCCTAGACCCACACCGAGCAGCTTTTCCTCCCCCCAGAAAAGCATCCCCACCTGCTCCTGCTGATGTGGGCGGCGCACTGTGCCCCAGGGGGGTTGCTGGCTCCCGGAGCCAGCCCTGCCAGCCAGCGGTACTCACTCGTGGGAGGGGACGCCGTTGGCGAGGCCGCCTTCGTAGCGGCTGATGCCCTTCTGCTGGGTGACGCTGATCTGACCCCCCAGCTCGTCCGTGATGACGCCCGCGTGTATCGCCGACTTGCACAGCAGCGAGGTCTGGAAGGCAGAGGCCGTCAGGAGACAAATTGTCGCTCAGAGGATCGGTCTGACAAACCGCTAACGCTTTCACCTCCAAGCCACTAGTGTACGGGTGTCACACCTCATAAAACCCGGCAAAGGCTCAAGAGGAATAAGCGGCAGGGGGGGGAGAAATAACAGTAATCTTTGAAAAAAAATCAAAAGTTTCCAAAAGTCCCTGCTTTTTTTTTTTTTTCCCCCAACTTAAAATCTGCTTCTGAGAAGGTCGTGTAAGATTTTAACCTAATTGGTATTGCGTCACTCCTCAGGAAAACAAAGTCAAAGGCAAGGCAACTCTTCTTTGCAAAGAGAAAATGGTAATTACTGGATGGACTTGCCTGAAGGCAGACCAAGCTATTCCTGTGCCCCAGGGTTTGAGTCAAGGCATGCAGTAGGAGATTTGGCCAGGTGCTGACTAGCTGCTGCTGGGTGTTCATTATAGCCCACTCGCCAGTATCTCAGGTGGGATAACTGAAAAACTGGTAGCTGAAAAATACAGGGAGGACAGCTTGTGTGCCAACGAGGTGGCAATAACGTACCTCTGGGCTAGGGCAAAGCAGAGAAGGGCCAGTGGAAAGCTGCAAAGGAGACATTCCCAGGGGCTGCTGGCTGCGATTGGTGTCGATTGGTGTCATTCAGGTGGGCTAAAGCCACCCGACAAGCTGGGGTGCCCGGCTGTCCCCTCCAAGGGAGGGCTGGCGACACACAGGCAGCAGGACTCCAGGGGAGCCCCCCAGGTTCTTCCCATGAGAGAAAAAAAATGAATCCCTCTTAATGGTGGAGGGAAAATGTCTTTCAAAAATTCCTCAGCACAGATAAGATCTGCATGAGGTCATGCCATGCGCTGCTTTTCTTTCCTAATCACCCATAGGAAGGGCAGGAATAACTCCAGCTAATGAGAATGTAAAATGGCATTTCTTTGTTTCTTCAGCTCTGCCACTTTTCAGGTTGGAGAGGCATGCTCAAATAACTGGATGAACAGGTTAAACGTGAACATTGACTTTTTGAAAACTCAGCAACTATTATATTTGTGATAGGGTGGGATTTTACCTCAGCGGTATGATTAAGCTTACTCTACCGTGAGAGATGTAAAGATTTCACAGGCATGACAGGAGAGTCCAGGGCGAGGGGCACAGAGAGGGCAGAGTGCTGTGTGATGTGAACTGTGGATAAATGCAACCACTCAGGAAACTTCTTCACTTTAAAGAACGAGCAGTTAAAATAACCCAAGAGGTTGGCAGTTATCAGTGGGATGTGATTAAGCAGTGTATAATTATTTATTTCGTCTCAGAGCAGATTGCGGGGATACTGCAGGCATAATCTTAAAGAAACCGGCATGTTACTGAAAGTTATTTTCTTTCCTACAAGAGATACCTCTAGAAAAGAAATGCGCATGGACTCCAAACAAGTAAAACCTGAAGCCGTAGGAATCTTTAGTACATCCATAAGCACTGCCTCAAGAGGGATGAACCCTTTTTTTCCAGAAAGCCAGAAACCACAAGTCAGTAGGTGTATTTGACAATCAGTGGACTTTGTTCTCACACAATCAATTGGTCTGTTTGAAAAGTGTCTCTGTGTGCTTGTATACTGATAACATACCCATATACTGATAAAAGAAGGTCTATCTAACACAGCTGGGAAGAATTACTGACAAAAGTCAAGCAGCAAAAGTTGAAATCAAGTTGTGCTATGCTTCTCTCTTCTGTTTTTACAAATTTCCTCTCATTATCCTGTCTACTTACATCTCTGTATCCTTCTCCGATATTCCCAGAAATGTCACCTGCTATGTCTCTGCAGCCAGCAGGACAGTATCTGCTGTAGTGAGAGAAGAGAAGCTTGTTTAAAATACGAACTGTAGTGATGATACACAGAAACAAACTCATACAAAAGACCAAAAGACATGCTCTCCAACCAGTTTTTCAGCCGTAAGTTCTGGCTGATCATCTGTTAGTGCGTCCAGCAGGTAAATAAATGGGCCCTTGACTTCACGAGTGGCCTGCACACAGCAGCACACAAAGAACCGGAAAAGCAGTTTTGCAAGGGCATTTCTGTTTAATTCTCTTGTTCTAGAAATGCTACCACATGAGTTTTTGGCACAACCCAGATAAGAAGCCCACATGCGCATCCAGACAGCAGCCAGAAGAGCACAATTTATTACCATTTCAGATCCTATCACAAGGTTCAAGGAACCAAGAAATTATAGCTTGTCCTCAGATAATCTTGTATCAGCTAGGGCGTGATCTGCTCTCAGGAGACGCACGGAAACTTGAGGCTACTTTGAATTTCAAAGTGGAAACCCTTTTTACATATACCATGTATATGTATGCCCAAATGAGGCTTCCTCTGTAACTCTATTCCCTCGTCTTTCTGGGCCACAGACTTTTGTTCTGCACTACTGCTTCTCACAACCGGGCCTTGGACTATTACAGTGTCAGAGCTCAAAAAAAATTCACTTCTCCAAAAAAAACCGAGACTGTACCTGCCTTACACGACATTTTCTAATAACCAGACCAGATGACAGCTACAGCAAAACAAGCCACAGTGCAGAGAGCTGCAAACCCTCTTTACCTGTATTCAGCCTTTGTGTAGTGGTTCGCTCGTTCCAAACACGTGATTAGATCTGTGAAAAGTTTACAAATGTCAGTCCCCATTGCAGGACGCAGAAATACAGACAAATATCTGGCTACACATGAAATTACATTTAAAGATCTCTCTGTATAATACTTAAACAATTTTATTAGATAGAAAGCAACAGCTATAGTTTTCCCTCCGTCTTTTCATCTCCCTCTTCTGCTCTTCCTATGTTTTACGCCTTCAACAAAGTTGCACAGACCCCCAGAATATCAAATGTAGGACTCAAATCTCAATCTCTCCTATCCCTTCATCCTATCACTGTGTGGTAGAAGCTGGAGCCTGGAATACAGTGGAGCTTCAAGGAGAAGATACTAATTCTCTCTTTCACTGGGCCTGTATTGCAAATTGTCTAGGTAAGATCTCAGCAGCTATTACCTCTGGTTAATGTTGCAACTGCTTCTTGCATACATGCTATTAAAAATATCATGGTTCATGCTCATCTGGAAATATTTAGGACCAAACATTTGGGCTGCAGCCTATGGGTGTACAGAAGATCATGAAAACAGGGGAGACTATGCCACTAATCCTTTAGTTCTTTTAGATGTCATTTTACCTGGATGATCACTACTGGCATAGGACAACAGAAAGCCTCGTCCGGACACGTGGGATCCGCTCTCAAAGTGAATAGTCGCTTCATTGCTATCCAGAATGATTTCCTTGGGGACAGGCATCACATTACCACAGTACGGCCCTACAGACAGAACAAAGAAGATTTCAAAAGTTTAGATGACATAATTAGGCTGGAATATTCTCAGGATTAGCAAAGAGTTTCATAACATGCTCATTCTCCTTCAGTACCAATCCAAATGTTGACAAAAGGGTTTTGGCTTCAGTCCTTTACGGGTATGAGCTCCAAAGCTACCCTGACAAGGAGTGGCCAGGATCCAATTGTCTCTCCATGGCAGCAATTCCAGCATCCACATCTCTCATCACATAAGCCTTGAGAGAATGATTAATGCCCTTCGGCCTTTGAAGTACAGCATGCTTACAACTAGCAGTAACTCATTAGAGAAAAGAACAGAACATTCAAAGGCAATCCACGGGATCTACACATGGTCCCCTAGATAAACTCTCCAGAGGCGTACAGCTCATGCCGCTGTAGCACAGCAGCCATTCCAGAAGGATTTAAGATCACAAACAGGGTACCTGGTTTTCAAGGATTTGTGTGCCACAAGCCAAATTGAACTACAAGGCAGCGCCACTTTACTCAGAAAATGTCTTAATGTATTTTCCTTTTAAAAACACCATCAGACCACTGGAGTACACGATTCAAGTCTCTAGAGTTTTAAAGAGAAAAGAGAGGGAGAGGAAGGGGAAGATGAAGGGAGTGGGACAGGGAGACAAGAGCCTTGCGCTTACGTTGAATTAGATAAGGGTTCTAGAGCTACCAACTGCAGTATCTTGGAACAGTCTTTGGGACACTCCTTCCTTGTAACAGCAGGCGTGCCCGGGACTTTTAATAATTACATTTGCTTCTTCAGAAGTCAGTTCCCGAGGGGAGCTTTCTGTTGAGATTGCCACAGTCTTTGCTCTTGTCTTCTGTCACCACACCTGGGTGCCAACACTTGTCCCTGGCTGCCCTCAGGCAGAGATGACACAGAAAATCCAAAACAGTTTGGGTACCCTTTTTTTGAATTTATGAGGATGCTTACAATAAAAACTGCTAAGAAGGTGGTTTTTTTAAATGGCAAACAGGTTTTTTTTCCCCTAGAGAAAAAACAAACAAGACCCTTTAAAAGCCCTCAGCCCATCTGTTCTGTTGAGGTGAATGACAGCTTTTGTTTCCTAAAGCAAGTCCTTGGGATGAAAAATGATCACTTTCATTTTTCCTAGACAACCTCGTTTTATTGGTGGTGGCTACTTAATGGCAACTCAGAACTGACTTCTGAGATACAGTCACAGTATGGCACAAATTTGATGAGTGGTACCCTCCCTAACGGGCTCCTAAGGGCTTCTTCATTTCACTGGGTAGTCTTGGGGGGGTCTTTCCCAAATAACTCACTGGCCTTGTAACAACTGTAAGATCAGTCCAACTGGAGCCAACAATGGCCAGTTGTCAGCAGAACGGGACAAACCAAAAGAGGAACTCTGTCTTTTGGCTTATGAAAATCATATGGCGAAGGCAGGCAGGCAGAGAAACAAGCAACGAGCGTGACATTTCCCTGGAGTACTCATGTGTTGAAAATGACTCACGACTTAGAGAAAACAATGCCTATAAAAAGGGTTAAACAAATTGCTTAGGAAATGAACTTATCAAAAAGACAGCATCTGACACTGTGTCATACCAGACAACAGCACGAGTGATTTATTTGAGAAGGTCTTTTGTGTCAGATTGCAGTGGAAGAAGTAAAGTGCTAACTTAGATATTATTTTTTTTCAAGAGAGAGAAAGGGGAAGAAGACAGGAAGGCATTGCATTTCTTCAAAATAAAACACCTGAGAAAGCTTTAGACCTTTTCTTCTCTCAAGGACTGTCTCTACATATTTTCTCACAAGTGCTCTTTGGCTTTCTCCCTCACAGTGATTGGCAGTGACCTATCTACTCTATAGGTATAATTTAGATGGCTGATTCACTCAACCACACACTGGCTGGATCAGGGCTATGTGTCTCCTCCGGTAGCAAGCCTGCATATGTTCCAGATAATTATACAAACAAATCACACATGTCACAATAAAATAAAATAAAATAAAATAAAATAAAATAAAATAGTAGACACATGCACAGAGTCATATAATCGAAATGAAAGCCAAAAATTCAGAAACAATCAGCTGAAGAAATCAGCCTGCAATGCCTAAAGACAAGTTTCTACTGTTAGGTAATAAATCCAAGAAGGGTTACCAGGCTATGGTTATATTCTGCCAAGAGCAGTTCTGGCATACCGAGAGACTCACATGGGTAGCTCAAAACTAAGGGGGCCTAGGATTAATTCCTTAAAGGATATAGAGGCAAGAAAGAGTATACACTGAAGGAAGGAATATTTTCCAAAAGTTTATCAGCTTTCTGCATAGATTNGGAGAAAAAGTAAGAGACATTTATTAATACTACAAAACATTCCCTTGTTCTTTTGATGCAAACTGAGGAAGCCTTGCAAAATATTTCAACACATTTCTTCTCAATAATTCAGGTAATACCATAGTGGCACTACACTTCCAGGTCTTCAGACTCGCCTGAGATCTAGCAGAGCTTATTTCCATGCCATCAAATACAGCAACGAGCATGGAGAAGTAGGGTTTAGAAAAAAGTATAAGCATTATCTCACCCCTCTGTTGCTGTTCTTAAAGAAACTGATCAGATACTGGTTTGACTTACAGGTTCTTTACTCCCTGAAAGAACTAGAGACGTGGGCAGTCTGGTTTTAGGAAAAGGTGTTACTCCACTCTTTTCAGTGCTTATTGTGTTTAAAATGACCAGTGTAAGTGCCTTTCTGATTTGATTTACCCAACAATATTGTTTTAGGGTTAGCGGCACCTCTCTCCATTTTGCCAAGTTTTTGCAGAGTGGCCTTTTTTAACCTCGATTTCCTATTTTCCCCCTAATCAATTTATTTGACATTGACGGTTGTCCAAGAAATTCCCCAGGATGACAACCAGCAACGCTTAGAAAATAAAACTGATTCAGGGTAATGACAACTCTTTGGGTTTAGTTCTGACTGATGGGAGAATGTTATGCTTTCATCTCGTTTCTAATTGTCTTTAGATAAAGAACATCTTTGTTTTTATCCACATGGTTAAAAACACGTGGCAGTCCTCCATTTCCTTTAATGCTGTAAAGCCAGAGAAAGGATACTGTCCCAGGGTCCCCTCATTTCAGCTGCTGGTGTGCCTGAATTAGATGCACTTTCTATATACGCAGTAATGCCCGGTAGATTTGCTCTCCACTGACTTACCTATTACTTTGAATACATATATTGTGAGATTTTATAGACACTAGAAAATTAAAACCAATCAGCATCTGTAGACATTAGACTTCATCTGAAAACTATATTTACCAGCCAGTATTTTCCATTTGCAATTCAGTTGACAAAAATACTACTTTATCATTTACTTTTAAAACTCACAGGTGCTCTCCATCTTCTCTGTCTAGTCCACCTAGGAATTACTGATCTCCCCATGAATATGGTCTTCGACCATAGTGGAGAGGAGGGATGATGGAGAAGGCCTTGGTTTGTGTCTGGTATGAAAATGAGAAACTTGTTTATAGGGCCCTGTTAACTTTTACTGCAGTATTTGGGCTTGACTCTGGATAAATATTTAATTCCTAAACCTGGGACTAAGCCAAAAGTTTTTTAAGATCCCTTTTGAGAACTGCCAGATCACTTTATCAGTTTTTCATCTTCTAATGTTAGTTGTGAGGTGGGCTTTTTCGCATATTCAGCTTGAAAAACCAGTCATGAATACTCAGCTCTCTCCCTGCTTCCCGTTTAAGTGATTCGGCTGGAGCTCTGCTGGGGTAAGCAGGCAGGATTATTTGGTTTGTTTACTAAGAACAAAGAAAAGAGTTTGATTTAATAAACAGATGTGTTACATGTCATGAAACTGAGTAGGTGTTTCCATATTTCAGTATTACTCCATCTAGATGCCAGGGCCTTTTCTTCTTTCCATGTCTCATTAATGAGTTGACCCAACTGTGGTTCCATCTGTTCACTCCACATTCTTTAATATATATATATTTTAAAATTCTGCAGGAGAGCTACTAGGGGCCTAGGGGTTTCAAATGTACCTAACTGAATATTTTCTAGAATTAAACTAACATTTAATGCCTTTTGTCCAGAACTACTGATCTGTTGGTATGGTTTAGGTGGCTTAAATGAAATACTTTTATTTTGGAATTACTGTCTCCAAGCATTATTAACATCCTGCAAGACACATGGTAAATTGTCTCGTGGATATCCTTTGGCTGGCTCCTCTGGAGACTGAGGAGCCTATTTTACGTGTTGTTTATTTTTTCAATGTTAGCAATAGTCTACTGCTTTTGTCTTTTTCATAATAGTGTTGTTTTGCAAATCTGATGATCTTTATAGCATTGTCTGGTTTTATGAGGTCTAGTTTACTTCTACTGTCAACCAGGCTGTGGCATATTTCCTGAGATTGCTTTGTTGAATTATGTTCCTTTCTTTTTTCTACTTCCCTCAAGAAGCGTTGTGCCTAGAGGACTCTCTTCTCTCACACCAGCTGGCAATGCCTACATGCTGCAGTTCTTAATACCTTCTGCCTCTTCTGTAAGGATTTTGCTTTCTTTTAAAAGCAATTATTTCCCTCTTTAGCTATTGCATGTCCAGTTCACTATGCTTGTTCTACTTTCAAACTCCTCGACTTAATTTGAAAACTGCAGTTTGACATTCGCAGTGGTCTTCAAGAAACTCAGTTTGGATATCAACTCATGATGTCTTCTGTTCAACAGGGACTCTCTTCCCTTTTTTCTGTCTTTACTTGCAGAGTAAGCCATGGCATGCGAGTAATGTGTAGCAACAATCCCATGAATCTACCTCTCTCCAGGATTATCATTTCCTAATGCATTTGTTTGGGGAAAACAATGTTGTAAATTGTGATCCTTATATGCAGTAGCCTTTTCTCAAATAAAGCAATTTGGAAGTACCTCAGTAGCTGAGAAAGGACAGTGAATGTGATGAACATGGATTATGCTTACATCACTTCAGAGCTAAAAACTCAAACAGAGTGCAAGTCTTTTACAAACAGCTCACAAACCCAGCAAGGATCTATTGTACGAAAACATCTGCATTCTTGAAATTCATCTGCATCCCACACTCACACAAATGCTGCACTTTCAAATGCAGTAACAGAGAGGAGAGGGAGAGGAGAGGGAGAGGAGAGGTCTTTTTCGCTCCAGTGCTGTCACACACATGCACAGGGATAACCAGAGTCACCCTGCAAGGACGTGCCAGGAGATGAAAAGTGCTGCTCTATGTCCTTCTTTGTTTTATGTTTAATACTCAGCAGACATGAGTTGACAGAGTAGTCGGGATGAGATAGCCCAGTTATTCAACATTTAACGCTGTGCAACACAGTCTGACCTCAGGCTGAGTGGTAAGCATCTCTTGTTTTAGGAAAAACACGTATAACTTTCAGTTAGTGTTTCCCAAGGGTTGCCAAAGACTGTGTTAAAGGAAAGAAAAAGGCATCCAAGTAGAGTCAGACTGGAGAAGTAATTACAATTTAAAAAGGGAGGGTCTGGGCCACCTGCACAGGCTGTAGGTCTGCCTACTTGACCTCAGGTGAGATCCCCCACTTGTAACATGGCTGTGGTTTTATCCAAACCCAAAGACAGAAGCACAGCAACAGTTAGGAATCGTTAGGAAAGAACTGTGGCTCTTTAATAAAAACCACAGAAAAACACACAATACATTTTATGCAGCTTAGGGGGAAAAAGAGTTCATTTGATAAAAGAAACGCAGACATTCTTTATTGCATAAATCTTTCCAAAGCTGAAACCTCGGGATATTGCAACCACTCAGGCGAAACCCAACTGTTAGAAGAGTTTTGACTGTTCAGAAACTGCTCAACTTGATCTTCAGTAAGAACCTGTCCGGGCATTTCCCTGGATTTCCTGAAATACCTGAAACAATAGTGTAATCACAAGTTTCCTTTGAGGGGCAAAAGAAACCTGGACACGCCCTTTATTCAAGCAAGACATTTATTACAATACATAATAAGGAATGACTGGTTCAACGAATGCCCTCCAGTCATAATGACAAGTAGGAGGCATCCGAAGGCACTCGGTTCTCCTGCACACCCGCACACACACATGTGCACACACACACACGTGCACCCACTCGCCCAGCAGCCATCAGCCACTCACACATCAATAAATTCCCTAATTTGTCTAACAACCCTCAGTGACTGGGTGCAGGGAGGAGAAAGCATTTTCAGTAATTTCTCTATCTATTTCATGCTAGTTACTGGCTGTAAATTATGCAAGAACAAGTTAGCTGCACTAACTCTCCAAATTATTACTAGTCACTCAGCAGATCTGACATACACCCCAGAGGAACACATCAACCTCCTACTGACTGCAAGTGAATGGAGAAGTAAGTAGGCACTTATCTCTTCTTTATCTCTCCAGTCAAGACTGATGATCATCTCACCAAATTAAGGAAAAAAATACTAAGCCATTAGTTGGGGAAAGAGAGGGGAAAAAAAGCAAGAAAAAAGGGTCAAAAGAGGTACAGAAATCTGATAAAGACATGAAAAGAAGCTGACTAAAAGCAGTTCTCGCTGACCTTTTAAAACAGTTATGTTACACCTTCAGAAGTAGTGCAAGTTTTGTCCTTGAGAACTACAGGGCCCACATGGTTAATCTTGTTTGCACATATCCCTTTAACTAATTAAAAAATCAGAAGCTCTTATTCAGAGCTCAGTATTTTTAATATGCTCAGATAATGCAATTAACTTGAGAAGAAAAGCATTTCAGTAAAGGTTGCACCTTGTTTACATTGTGAGATCACGCTTCATATTAATTTTTATTCTAGATTCCTTTTGTGGGACCAAACCCCCCCGTATTTTCATCCACTGTAAAGCTATGCCTTTGAAACAACACAATGATCTATTTATTTCTCCTGGAGACAACACATGCAAAACTGTGTTAATATTTAAAGCTTTGTCAGACAAAGGTGACTCAGTTTCACCAAAACTGCTGTTAGACTACCTTTGCTGACTGATGATTAATATTTTCACATCTAAGTCTGGATACAAAGCTAACAGTTGGAAAGAAAAGGCTTGCTACAGCTTCTTTCCTCCAGTGAACACTGAAGAAAATAGTCTGCAGAGTAATAACCCAGAGATACAGCATTCAGCCACTTTATGTCTCCTGTTTTAGAGCTTCATTAAGGTTATTTAATAACCATCTTTTGATTGCAATATTGTAGAAATCTAAATGCAATGTCTGCCTTCACAGGCCCACCAAAGTTGAGGAGTATCAAAGCTGAGGAGAGCTGTAGTGTCACGTTTGTGTCCCAGTTTAGCAGGGAGGATTCAGTAGATCGGCATATGCAACAACGCTACATGCTTTTCTTGGAAGGAATTAGATTCACAGCACTCTCCTATCATTCTAGAAAATCTGAACAATGCCCTGAACTTAAATAAAACTTGCATTCAAGTGGTCTAATCTATAGTCACCCTCTTACAAAAGTGAAGAAATCCATGTTATGGCTAACATAAACCAAGTAATCCGTTAATTTGTATATAACAGCTTCCCCTTACTGCATGGAACGTAAATACCCCAAACAAGAATTGAGTTATTCCTTGCTGTATTTCATGAATCCCAGCAGGTTATAATGACGAATGAATCACAGTTAAATGTAAAGACAACATGTGGGAGAGTTCTGAAAGGAAAACAATACCTTGTCACCTGAAGACTTGTTTACACTAATTTTATATTTACGCACATAATCTAGTGTTTTGCCTCTGACCAATTTTCTAAGCTCCAGATACACTCCTTAACAGACCTTTGTGCGCATACCGACATTCACTCTGTTATTTTCTGTAGAGTTGAGGTGATCAACATGGTGTTTAAAACATATTTCCCTTTGGACTTATTGTCTTATAATTGCAAACCTCTTAAATAAAGAGCAAAGGCGGCTGGGCTAATTTGAAACATATTCACACTGCCAGCCTTCATAGTTAGCTTTTTAGGTCTTCCTTTTTAAACCCAGGCCAAATGCACAAAAAATGCCAAGACTAGTTTTTAACTGCTCAGATGTTTTCAATGCCTGCAAAATCTTTTCAGCTCTCCATCATCCTGTGAAAGAATTTCAGTGCCAAAGGTCAGCATCTACTTGGCCAAAGGGAAGATGTTGACCTGCCTGTAGATGTTCATGAAGAGGGGAGGGCTGCAAAGAGGAGATCTGGGCTCAGAAACAGCTACCTAAATGGACACTCAACAGACTCAATGGATGCAGCAGCGCTCGCTCACAGAGCATCTTTTGCTTATGTAAATGCGTATTAAACCCCAGAGCTACAGCAAAACTAGTGAAACAACTGACTTAGAGAAGCTCTAATCTCATCGATAAATTCCCGTGTCTTTTAAAACACAAGCCGTATGAGGAATTTATGCATACAGCACTATTTCCACACTGCTGTTCTGTAGGGCTTTACCTGACTGTAGAGCAGAGACTCTGTAGGTATGCTAGTGGGAAAGTCTACAGCGAGCTGCAGACCACAAACGCCATTACAGATGGTACGTATGCCTGAGCCATAAAACTTGCTTAATCAGATATGAGCAAAATCTGCTAATTGCGCAGTTCGTTACTGAGAATGCAAATTATAATCCACATGCATCAGACGTTACCAATCAGGTCTGAAAATGGGTGTGGGAATACTTTAAAGAAATTCATTATATGGATTTGATTGCATAACACACAGGTATTCTGTGTTTACAGGCTGAGTAAGTGCAGGACTAAACTATGTGAAGATGTCTTCAGGCTAATGTGTAAGGAGCCAGAATTTCAAACAACACCTAAGCTTCATTTTTCACTTCAGAAAACAATATATTGATTTAGCCTTGTTTCCTAGAAAAGCCTTTGATTGGAAGTGTCAAGACAGCATCAATAAAAATTATTCAAAGATATGATAATGCAATATTAAACACCTATCTCTTACTGCCAAGTACAGACAGGCTGCTTCAGGTGAACACAACTCATTGCTTACAGTTCTGAAATGAGGTAAACAACCAAAAAAAATCCCAGCACACACGAACAGAAACGTTCCTTATGCCTCAAATCAAGCTCTACGCAAGGCTCAGATATCAACATGTCATTGCCCCCTCTTGGCGAAGGCTGTTCCAAAATGTAATACCTCCCTCATGAGAACAATCATTACCTTCACCTTCGTTTGCGAGCAAGGCTTTAATACTTGGCTTGATCTTATCTTACCAGATGAGCGATAGGCCTATCATGCTCACGAATGAAAGGCAATCATCCCCCCTTACTACTAAGACACTATATGAACCACACACTCCACCAAGCCAAGCAATGAGCTGGGTGACCTGGAAAACCTGCAGAAGCTCTGTGTAGCTTCATTGTCTTTTTCCATTGAATCCATTCTGCCTGTGAAGTCAAGTACACCACATTCAGCCTCAGCTAAGAGCTACAGCCCACTCCCGGCAGGCAAAATTTTGTGAACCGTCAATTCACAAGTTTACTCCCACATTGTGGAACTCCACGCAGCCCTGAATTTAAAGTGGACTTCTGAAAAAAGGGTGCACTGAACTTGAAAATCAGTTTGGCCCTTCTAGAAAGAGCAGATCAAAAGTTTCAGCGACAAGCAGTTGGGAAAACCAACGGGAGGAAGGCCCCAGGTTCTCCCTGCGGAGGATCCTGTTGTTATGATTGTTTTAAGTGCACGGCTATAGCGTATTTACTCACTTATCTGTCTGCGCGAGTCTCTTGCAGGAGTGCAGACTGGCTGCACACATTTAATATCTGCAAGTATTAAAGCCTGTACATTAGCAAAGGTTATCAGTGACTAATAGCTAGTAATAAGAAAGGTTATCTCCTCTCCCGGGCCTGAACTGCCTAGGAAATAGAGACATGTGGGATCGTTGATTCCAATTTCTAATCTCGTTTCTGTCTCGTCACTGAGCCAGCCCTTCCCCTGCCCAAGAAAGGTACAGGGCTGATACAGATCCATGTAGATGGGATGAGGGCAAAGCCCTGGCGTGGATGTGCCAGAGCCGGGCACAAGCCCCCCTGGCCACGGCAGCCCCTCGTCAGCACGGCAGCACCCCCAGCCTTGGCCGAACAACACACAGGGACACAGGTGAATACGAAAAGGAGGAGGAAAGGACAAAGGCTGACATGGCTTGCATTTTGCTGAGCTGGGTTTTACTCACACTTCTACCAATTCATGCATCGACCGCTGCCTCATCTTTTACGTACCGTGCAACGTTGAAGAAGAACTCTGGATGGTAAGGTAGCTGGATTCGCATTTCTGTGATTCGATATCCAGGTCTCCGATTTTTAAGATCAGGCGTTTTCCCGGAGGCACTTGGATTTTCTTTTCGCAAAGAGTGTAATTTGGGTACGTCCCAGGATAGTTCTTGGATGCCAGGGTCCCGCTGTCTTGATACATCACTGTGTGCCCACATCCATCCCCTGCAGTGGAAGAAACAATGAAGAGAAATGTATCCCTCAATAAAACGTGTAAGAAAATGCTGACTACAAACTCACGCCTCACGTGTGCTTTCACTTTTTAAAAAAGTATTTTGCAATACTCTACCTCAGTTATGGTGTTGTTCGAAAAGAGGTTATTAAAATAAATGCAGTTGTATTTCTCTTGTAAAGCAGTAGATAGGAGGGCTGGAAACACTCATGAATTAAGATGTATTTGACAGTCCTATACAAACAGAGTCTCTCCAGTTTTCTATTTTACAGCCGAACTCTACTGAAAGAGTACACATGCAATTCCACATGTAGGATCCTTCCTTAAATAGTTTTCTCCCAATTATCATTCCACATTTTATTCCCCTAGAAAGAGCCATCAGGCAGAGGGTAACTGAATCATACATGAAAGCAAAGACATGGTTTAACTACACACTATCACAGACTTGACTCCTCTCACTTTCCTGTTGGTTTTCTTGCTCCGCTTGCACAATACAGAACGCTCAGGGGACAAGACAAAGACACAAGACGGGCTTCAAAAGTGGGATGCACACCGTGTGCAGGCTACTTCAGGTTAGGATGCCCGGAGCACATGGATGCTGCTGCCTCCTTGCTCAAAGGGTGAGGGCAGGCACCCACAAAGTCTTTATTTGTGGTGCTGTGTAGGAGCGAGCTCGGCTTAGGAGCCTTTCCTTGGTGGAGGTGTCCGAGGAGCAGCTGCAGCAGAACGCGTGACGACAGGAAAAGGTGCATGGAAATACATGGGGGGATGTGAGGACAGAGATGGAAAACAGGAAGCATCTACAGAGGGGAAGGAAGCGGGTATAAGATACGAGACCCTGACTACCAAAGGAAGCAATTTTTAGTGAACTGTTTAAAAGTGTACTAGTAAATTAAAATGTAAGTATTATAAAGCTCAAGCCATTTCATTCTGCTGAATCTTCCAACTAATGGAAACTACTGCAACAGTGGAACTAGCACCATATGTGCGTGCATGTAATAGGCAGTCCTCAGTTTTAGGTCAGTTTAGGGCACAGGCACTCTTTACATAGGAGTCTTGAACACTGTTACCCTTTATCACTGCAAAATTGAAACTAGTCTGAGAAGTGTTAATAGAATAAAGAATTCTACAGAGCTGCGAATTGACAATGTTCACTTTAACTACCCAGAATTTTACTTTTGGGGATATTTTTGTTAAACTGTTTTGGTCTGTTTGTTTTAATTACTTTCTGAATTTCCGTCCACAATCACTAGGAGGAACAAACTTAAGATTTCATAAGATTATTTAAAGGTGAACAACTAGAAATGAAGTGTTGAAAAAGAAGCGTGCCATACCAGGGGTTGGGGGAAAGTGGCATGCTGTGCAAAGATAAGCTCCAAGCTATCAAATTTTGACTTGCTACTATATAATTACATTGCCATTTCATCCAACTCACTGAACTGGTTTTTCACAAGCAACAGCATTTATTTTGAAGCTTTATCATTATTACTAGCTTTGTTGCCTGCTATTTAATTCTGTTGGAGGTTCATGCTTGGAATAGAGGTGAATAGGAGACACAGATCCAAACCCATATCGCCATAAAACATATTAAATATGGTTTTTCAGATCTCCTTGTTCACACGCTTTAAAAAACACCTGTTGTTCAAGTTTGTTATCCAAGCTCTATTGATTTCAGAATGCATAGGAATATACTCAAGAAGAAAGGCAAACTGGCCTCTCCAGCAAATCATCTTTTTAATGGAAACTTTCTGCAGCAGGAATAAAAATACAAGGAAGAAAACAGTACGTGAGCTATCAATTTCTGTACCCAGAGAGGGGGCCAGGGAGGTCCAGGCAGTCTAAAATCAGATCATTTCCAGCAAGACACAGAACAACCTTGCTGCATGTGTAGCTGACTGCTGTGTAGTAATAAAGAACTGCCCGTGGCCTTTAATTTAAACTGCATGTTTCTAACTCTAAGAATTTACTTTAGCTGGGCTGATGAAAATAAAGTAACTACAATCTGGAGCTTGGTTTGCAACTTATCCTTATTGGGAAAGAAAAGGGAAAACAAAGGGAGAAGTTACACAACCACAAGAAAATGTCATGGAGATGAACTCTTTAAAATGAAAAGTCTAGTGTTCACAGAGTCTTCATCTCGCTGGGCTGCGTGCTGGCCTGCATCACCTCGGTACAACCCCAAGGATCCTTTGTGGTACAAAACTCTCCTCAAAAAGCTGAAATGACATCACTATCATGGTAAGGCCCTGACAACTGTCCAGGTCACAAAGCATTCTATTTCTGCAGAAAGTGTACAGGCAAAACTGTGCACCGGAGACCTCGGCCTGCCATCCTCCTCTGTCAAGGTTATACGAGGTCTTGTTCCCAGGGAAACTCTTTTTTTTTTAAGATCTGCCTTTGAGTCAGCATTGAAACGTATTAGCACCAGAACACCTTTTGAGATAAGAAAGCATAAATGCTATTTTCCAACTCTTCACTGGTGGAGCATAGTTATTCAAACAGTCCAGCTGATTGAGAGGCAAGCACAGCATCATCCTGTACCTGTAATGTTCATCCCTCGCTGCCTCTCTTCTGCCTGCCTGCCTCAAAGGAAAAGGTCATGACAAAAGCTTCTTTGCCACAAGAACTGACGCAATGTCCAGAAAGTTAAGATCAAGTCCTAGTAACTATTTCTTCTTACAGAAAAGCCTGACTGCAGCTCTAAATTTTAAGTTTCTTAGCAAGATTACCAGAGCAAAGAAAAATCTTACACTGATATTTGCTAGACAATGAACCCTAGGGAAGGAGTCTGAAGGTATAGAGGGAAGGTAGCATAAGACTCAGGATCTGATAATTCATTCAGAGAGACATTTAATGATTAAATGTAGTAAAAAAACCTTATAAATATAAGCCCACTCTATACTACAGGCTCAGAAATGGAGGAATTCAAAATGTATCCCTGTTCACATTTTCAAATGAAAAATGTGAACAATACTACCATTAGTTTTGTTCTTATAATTATTTTCTGCATGAAATTTTGATTTTCAGTGGAAATGTATTGGCCAAACCTTGAATACACTGAGTTTAAGACACAACTACTTGTCCTTACGAAAACTATGGTTTAAATATGTGATGTCGTATTCTTTTCTATAGGCACAGCTCTTCTGGCTGGAAATATGTATATTCAAGTGGTCAGCTCGACACAGGATTTCTTGCTAACACTAAACTTTCACTTAGCGTTACAATTTCTGAGAACTGCTTTCTATCACCCCATTTGACATGAAGCCGGCAGCCCTGACTGAGACATCCAGGTTTCAGCACATCTTGATGGATGGGAGCAAAGCAAAATATTTGAGCACAAGTATTCAGCAGCCAGAAAGTCTAAACACACTTAGATTTAATAAAACCTCTCCTCAGCCCCACGTGTTACCAAAAGCACATCAAACGTGCCTTGTAAACTGAGTTCCCACGGGCATTTGAACCAAGATCAAGATCGTGGTCTCTGGATCGTGAGCGCCCGCCTGCTGGCCTACGCGCAGGGTGTACCAAAGATCACACGGTGCTGGAATTAAGGCTGTTCACCACAGGCAAAAATAGTCTCCTACAGCAGATGATGGAAGTAACTCCCCAAGAAGTGAGAACCACAACCGGCACCTTCTGCCGCAGAGTGGGCACGCCGCTTGCACCTTGCCCTCTCTCACATGGTGCTCGCCGAAAGCAGTATGTGCATGTAAAACCAAACCTGGGACCCCGCCAGAAGACACCCTGCGGAGATGGCATGAGGAGGTTTGAGGTGCCTGGCAGGTGGTACCATTTGCCATCCTCAGACATACGCATGATGGATGTGCACAGGACAAGGTGAAGGAGTATCTCCAGGAAGCTGTGTCTGGGCTGGGTCTGACCACAGCTGCTGGCTCACGGGCAAAGAGGCCTCCTCCAGGATCTAACCTGCCCAGGAACGACATAGGTGATAAAATTGGTGCCCACAAACCAGTTTTGGCCCCACACTGCAAGCTAGCTGCCTTGGACACAGCCCCTGGCAGATACTGTGGCTTCAGCAAAAGAGTGGTGGTCCCAGGAGCGGCAGAGCTAAAGACCTCTGAAAACAACTCTGGTTCCTTGAGGAACCCTCCTGCCACTCAAAATCACCTGGCTGGGCTGACTCGCTCCTCCCATCTCTTCCCAAGCCCAGTGCCCAAGCCGAGCCGTGGCCCCTTACTCCTGTGCTCCCCGGGCTTTTCCACCCCTTGCCCACATGCATGACTGGACGTGCATGGCACCTGCATCCCAGCACTCAGCACATCGCCCTCTGAGTTAGGGAAGAGGCTACAGTTTTCAAATAACTGCTATAAGAAGTTTCCATGTGCTGCGCCTCTCACTGAACATGTTTTACACCGCCAGCTACAAAACAGTTACATAGCGTGATATCAAAGTGCATTTTCAAAAGCATTGCTACAATATCCTGGCAGCAAACAGCTGCCTTTTTCATCCTTCTGATTCACCCTCACTAAGCAATTAATAACGGACTTGGACTCGCTCCAGCGCTAAATAGGTGTTACACCTAGGCATGCTCACACGCGCAGCCAGCAGCTCCCTGTCCTCTTCCACTCCGCTGCACCAGCCCATCGG
The DNA here is from genome assembly GCA_013398295.1 of Chionis minor. NCBI lineage: Eukaryota > Metazoa > Chordata > Aves > Charadriiformes > Chionidae > Chionis > Chionis minor. Next base: position 225,026 of record VZSF01009518.1, on the reverse strand, counting down.
GCACCAGCATTTCTCTCTCCGCCTCTCTGGCTACAGGCTCCCGCTACCTCCTGCCCCTTGGCTGCCCATCTTTTCCCACCAGGACGAAGACCCCCCCAAAGTAACCTTATTTCCCCTCTCTGCCTCACCTCTCCCAGTCTGACATCCTTTTGGATGCCCACCTTCATGCTGGTGCTTGGGACAAGGTGTGCTCCCCCTACCCCACCCCTAGGTCAGGGTGCAGAGCCAGTGGGGGGCTCCCAGCCTGTCCTTTTTCCTTCCCGCTCCTCCTTCCCTTGAGAGGAGAGAGCATAAAACTGAGTTTGTACACCTAAATTTTGGATTCAGACAAAAATCAGTGTTTTCTGAAGAGCCACAGCTGGAAACGGACAGAGCCAAGGTGAAGAAAACGCTACGGAGTCAAGGGTACGGCTTTGTGAGCTGTGATGAGAAGCCCCACAAGGAAAACTGAGATTCATCTCATCTTCTATGTTGCTTTCCCTGAAGTAACGACTCCAGCTTATTAAAAGATACAATAATACTGAGTCAAGAAGGAGTTTGCACCAAGAAGGAGGTACACCACGTTTGAAAGAAGATTCGAGGTATACGTAAGAACAGATGAGTATCTAAAAAAGAAATCAACTCTTTCCAGTCAAACCTGTGTCCTCCCTGCTCATGTGGGATAGGACAAAAGACCAGGGAAAAAACAAGTTTTTCTGCCAGGTGCCATCCAAATCCACCAGCGTGGGCTGACAACACGTCAGGTTTTCATACAGCTACACTGACCTTCATCACGAATAGAATTGTGCACGCTGCAAACATGAATGGGTTTGTACGTACGCTCCCTTCTGAGGTATTGGAGTAAAATCTAGAGTTAAGGACTTCACCTCTAACCTCTCCGCCGACAAACCCAGGTCAAGAGCATCAGCTCTTTGCTGCACCATCATAATGGAAGATAGAGATCACCTCTCTACTGGGACCTAAACTGGTCACTTCTCTAGAGAACGATGAAGACCTCTTTGCTTTTCCTGGCAATGATCACATGGTTTGTGGATTTCACAGAATCACAGAATGTGAGTTGTTGGAAGAGACCTCTGGAGATTTCACAAACCACCGATTCCAGGGCAGATGCCATTTACACCAGCTGAGCAGCTGGCTGACCCCTGCATGTAAGGAAGTATATAAATGCACAGCAGTTTTTTCACAAGTCCAGCTTTATATTACTCTCAATATTTTGTGGAGATCACAAAAACTATTTTGAAATAATGAAAGAAACCACTGCAAATTAAGGCAAATTTATAATCATGTGAAAAAAACCCCAAAAAAACCAGTGACTGCAATCTTCCATGGTCTTTAAATTAGTATAAATATCTTTTCAAGGGAAGAGGTCCCCCACTTTGCAGTACACCCTACTGCAAAAGCAAAAATAAATAGTGTGGAAACTATTTCCTTGATTTACATTTTAATTTCTTTGACTTCATTAGGTTCCCAGGAAACATTTTATCCCCTGTGCTGCAGCAGTTCCTCAGGACAGGCATTTTACTAACCAAGCAGTGGCTGGGAGGAGGGCCGAGAGCAGGAAGGGAAGGTAGAGCAGCAGAAGAAACAAAGGAACATTGTGGAGTGCTGATTTCATTGCCCAAATTATTTACTTACTAACTTCAAAGGGATGCAAAAAGAGAAGGAGGTCAAACAAACCACAGCTTGTTTTTCCCTCCTGTTCACAGACATTATTTACTGTAATGTTCCTCTTAAAGTAGGAATGAGAAAGCAGTAAATGATCTCCAACTGGTTCTGCGGCGGTTACATAAATCACAAATTCCCACCACGTGCCCAGCTGCGATCACCCCTCAGCCGTTTGGGCTGCGGCTGGGGGCTGGTTTTCCTCAGGGTGTTCCTGCTGCCAGCCTTAGGAGATACCCTGCCTCAAACATCTAAGAAGTTATTTTGGTAACCAGTTGGATTGCCATCATCAAGTACAGAAAAAAATCCCCGACAACCACTCTAAGTGCCTTATCTAGCAAAGTGGCTTACGCCGTATTCCCATTTTTCAAAGTTAAAAGAGTTTTGTAGTAATTGCAGGCACAGCCATATGCCAGTAGCCAGGGAAATCTTTACAGTTGCACTGACCTACATGGCAGTGACTTTGCTGGATTGCCACAACCAACCTGGGCAGCCTTTAGCAGCCCAGAAACATCTCATCTTTGCAGAAGTTTGCAAAGACAAAAAGATAGCAAGATCTGAGATTTCGTTTGTTTAGCTGCTAAAATGTCAAAAGAAAGCAGAAATCTCCTTATGAGCAACTTCTTCCATGGACAGAAACGCATGTTCCCCTACAGAAGGAACTTTACACTCAGCATTCGGGTTTGCAACCTTAACAAGCAGTAGAACAAGTCTTAAGCTAATGTAGATACGAACCAGAAACTCACATGCTGAAACTCTTCCAGTTTCGCTGTATCCATAAAGACTTGATTAATTTTGCTGCTTAATCAAATAACTTTCAGGAGAGCAACCATCTTGTCTGCATATACATCTTAGGGGCTTGTGTCAGGATGAAGCCTAACACTACCTGTCTACATTTACACATGAGACCTCAGTGACAAGACAATTCACATTACTGTAGAAATCACAGTACCAAAAGGAGAGAATGGCAGCTACAGCCTTGTAGTCCCTTTCCTATGAATTATTTATAAGGACACAAGATTAAGAAGTTGCTGCATTCCGTAAAGAACAAGATTCTGCAACACGTAAGGGACAAGGTTTACACAAAAATGTAAATAGCATCATAGAGTTTTGTTTGGCTTCTATTAAATACGCAAATAGTAGCAAACTAGGTTTGCCTTTGCTTTTCAGGATCACTGTGTGGTTCCATCACAATCTGTGAAAGACAGTACCAGAGTACATGTCAAAAATAAGCATGTTTTAGTCACTGCTTCCAGGGCTTAGGCAGTATACCCAAATGTAGTCCTCCAGAGAAGCGAGTTTCAGCACTGGAATTTGCTTTTCAGCACTCTAAATACAGCACTCTCAAGCTTGTGGGTGTGAGAAAACTTCCATGCCTTTTTAACTGCTGCAACAAAAGAGATTTGTAGTTTTTAATTTATTTATTTTTTCCCTGCATAGCTGCATTCAATATTTGTCAATCCTTTTCTTTTATGCATGTGGCATATTGTTGTGATTGACCACCTCAACGTTTTACTAGCCCGTGTGGTTTTGGAGACAGAAACAAGAATGGAGCTACACATTTAAGGAAATTTCAGAGTAATCTTGAGCGTAGGGTCCCCTTTTTGCAAAAGGAAAGTCGAGGTTTTGTTTTCCAACAAATACCTGCCTACTTTAAGATACGCATCCACACTGCGCACCTCAAGTGGGGAGGTGCTGAGAAGGCACTGAGAAGTTGGCTGCCCAAGGACTGCCCCCTCAGAAGGAACCTCGAAGGACTGTAAATAAATGGGAAAACGGTCGTGCTTCTCCACCAGCCACCCACAGAGAGTAACTCAGGACCCTGGTGAAGCTTCAGTGCTGTAAAGGCTATGGGGACCAAATATCCCACAAGCAGGGGATATTTCTTCCTTGTCCCTCTGCCCACAGCATCTAAGCAATGTGGCAGGGATGTGGGGCCACAGCAGGAGATGGAACCCACTCCCATCCCATGCTGGACTTTCCCTGGGCTGCGGGGAACACTGTGCCATTAGGGAATATCCTCCGATTCTGCTGATTTGGGGCAAACAGGCAGTTGGATTTCTACTAAGGGCTTTTCAGACAAAGTAGGAAATGCTAATCTTAACTGAGAGACATATCATATATATGCAAATTGTTTGCTCTACTTTCTCCATCTGTTTTTTCCCCAGGTTTTTTTCTCTTCGCTATGCTTTACTGGAGATTAACTTACAGTATATAGCACTGAATTTGGACTGTGTGGGAAACATATGCTGCAAGCTCAGGGCCAGACTCGAATATTGGGTTGCACAGGAATAGGAATATTCACAGCAGTGCTGAGGACTGACAAACCCACAGGGACAGGAAATTCAGAGACACCAGGGTAAGGAGAGGCTGAAGCAGAGCTGTTCCAGTTACAGTAGCAGGTGGGAAGGCAAGAGTTCAAAACAACTTTAATTCGGGTAAGAGGAAATGGCTGAACATGATAGAATGAAACCACCACCCTTTTTTTGAATATGCAATTCCCTTGCTAGTATGATACAAGTCAGGCAAGATCGACAGTTATCAATGATTAAGGGTGGTCTTTTTTCTTGAAATCAAACCTGTCTCAGCACCCTTGAAAAATCACACATTTACCTTTTCTGCCTGCATGCCTACATGGAATACTTGATTTGTTAGTAAGAACGGACAATAGAAAGCACACCACTATGTTCAAAGCAAATTATGGAAACCTCCCGTTATCCACAAGGTATAAATGAACAAATATCTCAAGAGAAAATTAATTGGTCTGTGATGGAAACAACAATTGCCATTTATTAGGAAGACGCAATTTTCTGTTTTGCCTTTTAGAATCATAGAATCATAGAATCACTTGGGTTGGAAGAGACCTTCAAGATCATTGAGTCCAACCATAAACCTATGCCAAAAAACCACCCCTAAACCATGTCCCTCAGCACCACGTCTACCCGTCTTTTAAATCCCTCCAGGGGTGGCGATTCCACCACCTCCCTGGGCAGCCTGTTCCAATGCTTGATAACCCTTCCGGTAAAGAATTTTTTCCTAATATCCAACCTAAAATAGGTTGACTCAGCCAACCTAACTTCTAGCTGTTCCCTCCATGGTAACTGAAATCTAGCAAGTGGTTCCTTACAAGTCCAGTAGAAATGGAAGCAAAAACTAATAACTAAGATGAAGATGTGGTCAAAGAGCTACATCGGGCTTCTGACCTGGATCACTGAAAGCAAGAAACGCCTTTTTTCAGTATTTTCCCGCAACCAGCCTGCCTGATACTCGTCATCAAGGTATTAACCAGAACAGTACGCTCGGAGGCTCCGTAAATCAGGGTAATTGGCAATCTCTCTAATTCACTGTTGTTACATATAGTTGCTGTGAAAGATATTTGAAATTAAAAAAATAGAAAGGAAAACAGCCACACTGTTACTTAAGTACTATACTGTTGTGGTGCTGTATGTGATCCACAGCATCATTTCTGTGTCTTCTGTGACACATTAATATGAGACTGCATAAAAGATATTTGCAAATAGATGTGAAAAATAGCGCAGAAGAGAACATTTCATGCCACCCTCTGTGGCTTCACCACTTACAGTGAAGCTCCATAATTTCATTTTATTTGACTGGATTTCTTGATTAGCATTAGCATCAAACAATCACATTCTCAGGTTTTAAAACATGGTACAGCAGAAAGGTCTGAACAGTTTCCCCACTCATCTCAGGAGTGAATAACTCAGCGTAACTACTTAATTTATTTTGATACAATATTATTTTGCTTTCCACCTGAAGAACACAGGGACTGAATTTCATCTAAAAAAAAAAAAATGAGGAAACTCATTTTCAAAACACAAGCATTAGCGTTTGTTAAAAATCAAGTGTGTTCTCAGATACGTGTTTTAAGGACCACAACTTTAACTATGCCTCCTCTCTGTGACAAAATACTAATAGATCGGCAAACGCTGACTCCTTGGTTACGACCACGCAAGTACTCACTGCACGTGGCACAAAACTTCATATTACAGCTTATCTATTGAAATCCTGGTTTAAAGCCTTCAGCTCTGTGGCTCCCAGGCATTTCAGCTTCAATTCCCCTGTACCACGCCAACATAAAAAACATGGGTTAACACAAAGCCCTGGCTTTGGGAGCAAGCTGAGACAACAGGGAGGGCAACAGCTCCAGCGTTAGCCATGGACCTTGCTGCCAAAGCCTCCCAGCAGAGGGGCACCCACAGCATCCTTGAATTTATTTTACAGGTTAAAATATATTTTTTTTCATACCTGGAGGATGAAATGGATCTTTTTTTGTTACAAGCTCTTTTTACAAATGAAGCGTAGCTGACTATTAAGTCAAAGCAACCCACCAACATAGAACTGGTGTGGCACCAGAGCAAAATACAAGTAGTTCTGGGCAGAAGCTACATATCTCCCTCCTGCGCAATTATCACAGCTGCAACAACAAAGCTCAGGCACATTACAAAGCCATTCTGTTTGGATGAGCGAAGAAATCCACCTATGTTTCCAGTGTTTTGAGGTCTCTCCTACTACACCATGAAGAAAAGTTTTGTTTGATTTCTGACAGGACACACGGGCCTTTGTATAGCATGATGGATCGCATCCAAAATTCCCCATGTGTTTTTCTAATTTGAAATAAAACAAATAAACACAATTTTTATTCAGTAGACATGAACATCTGGAAGATGACATCAACATGACTTCAACTTTAATGTCAAAGCATTAGACTGAAATCCAATATCGTTGAACAATTTGTGGTAGAAGTGCCAGAAACTTGAACATCGCAGATTAAAACTGTGATGGAAACAAGGTTTCTGCAGCAGCTGAGGGAAGAAATGTTTTGGAGCTTTACTAAATGCCTGATGAACATTATTGTAATTACAGTAGCAGCTTGAGCCTAGATGTGTGATACTAAATATCAAAATGAAGAGCCTGGTCTTGTAGGAGGCCTTGGGTCTGGGTTGGTCTGTCTTGCCCTGCTCTGTTCTGCTTTCCCCGTTTATTCTACTATCCCTCTTTATGGCGCTTGAAAACACCTCTACTGAAGTTCTTTGGAGATCATGGAATAGTTTGGGTTGGAAGGGGCCTTTAAAGATGACTTAGTCCAGCCTTCCCTGCAATAAGCAGGGACATTTTCAACTAGATCTGGTTGCTCAGAGCCCCATCCCACCTGATCTTGGATCTTTCCGGGGATGGTGCATCTACCATCTCTCTGGGCAACCTGTTTCAGGGTCTCACCACCCTCATCGTAAAAAATGTCTTCCTTTCTAATGTTTTAGACTAGCTATAAAGCTAGTCTAAAACTACCCTCTTTCAGTTTAAAACCATTACACCTTGTTCTATTGCAACAGGCCCTGCTAAAAAGTTCCTGCAGGTCCCCTTTACGTACTGGAAGGCTGCTATAAGGTCTCCCTGGAGCCTTCTCTTCTCCAGGCTGAACAACCCCAACTCTCTCAGCCTGTCCTCGCAGGAGAGGTGCTCCATCCTTCTGATCAATTCTGTGGCCCTGCTCTGGACCCGGTCCAACAGGCCCAAAGATGGGCAAAGAAGAGCACGGCCTGGGCGCAGCCATCCTTCCCTCTGCCGACGCAGAGGAGCAGCGTGGATGGAGCTGCCGCACAGGCAGCTGCTACCACCAGACAGCAACCCCATCTCAAGAGGGAAACAGAAATAATAAGTAAGGATGTACTGGGACTGGAAATACTGCTCAGGGAGGATGAGAAAGTCCCACCACCACCAAACTAAACCTTCACGTCTTGGAAGGAAACTCCCGAGAGGCAGGTCCTGGCTCTGTTGAAAGAAGAGACAGGGAGAGAAGGAACGAAAAGACCAAAGTGTTTCCTCTTCATAACACTCAGCTCCCAGGCCTAATTATACAGGATCAACAATCCTAACCGTAACTACTGGCTGCCTCTCTATGTGCAAGCATCCAGCCAACCTCAAAAATGTGTCTTTAGCACTCACACAATTTTCACAGACAAAAATCAGTTTAATTAGATAGTTCATAATTTATTTTGAAAGCAAGAATTAAGATATCTTTATACTTTTAAAACTAGTCAAACCACTATCCTTTTTTCATTTAAGCACCACGTAGTAGATTGCTCCAGTTTGAAGCTTCCTACTCCCAGTTGTAAAGCTAATTAAACCTTTTGGGGAAGTTGTGTGCTCATTCTTATGCACTGTTATTAACATTTTTTATTGCAGGTAGTTGGACTCCAACTCCATTCCGCTGAATCCAGTCAGAAGGATTTTATTTTGATTTTGCCTGGCTTGTTTTCTTCTTAGCAGATGGTGCAAACCCATGTGTTGAAGAGTACATGCCACAGGAGAGCATCTGATACGATACAGCTGGCCCCAAACTACAGCGATGGCTACGCTGAGGACTTCAGTGCCCACCACCACCACCACACAGGACCACACTTCTTGGCACAGTGTGTTAGCTTAGGTGGGATTGCCAAACTCTACTACTTCTGGTACCTAAAATGGCTTTGAGAAAGTACCTTAGGAATCTCTATATAGTAGCGTAACCATCCTCAATGCTGGTGTTTTTCAAATTAATTTTTACTGTGCCACACATGCAGCTCAAGTGGACTAAAGGTGACATAGTTTTGATAAATATAAATGAGTGTGGGTTTGCATATGCAAATAAAGTAATTTGCATGAAATATCATTCAACACCCATGCATGTTACACGCATGTGCAAATAACTTTCCCAAGACATCTTTTTCTCCCTCCTTTGTCAGCGAGACTCCCAGTGGCCTCCGATTTTGTTTGCAATACATCCCCTGATAACCTAAAGAGAAGTACATATAAAGGGCTTAGAGCTATTTATAGCAAAGTCTCTGTGACTGAAAACATTACAGTTTTCATGTGGTGGGTACACGCATTGCTTATGAACTGCAACCAGAAAAGCGTTGCCTCCCTCTTTAGCGATTCTAGTCAGCGTTCACAAGGCAAGACAGAGGGAGCCAAGGAAGGAAGCAGACATAAGGACAAAACGCAAACAAACTGAAAATTTACCAATCACTTATATTCAGAAACTGGAGGGGGTGGGTAGAATAAGGGTTCATCTCTATCTGCCTTTCAAACTGTTGGAAACGGGCATGCAAAGTGGATTAGTACGATCACACCAATATTCTTCAGTACAGGTTTTGCACAAGCCCCTGAGAACAGGCATAATCTCCCATAATTACTGCATATGCTCTTGTCACATTAAATAACAGCCTTGCCTCAAAATGTTTAAAAGTCTACTACCCATCAGTTCTTCCAACTGGTCACTGGGTGCAACTGTCAACAGACCCAGAAATACTGCCAGCAAAGTTCATGGTCAGATGCTGATCTGCAAATCCCACGTGAACTAGGTTCACTGCTGTGCTTTACGTGAAGTGAAAATAAATGAGTTACAGCAAGAGCAATGGCTTAAATCTTGTTCTTAATAGAGTAAACCCCCTCTTCTTCTAATGCCTTCCTACAAACAACCAACTCTCAAGGTCAGTTTTAAGTCCTACTGGCCAGAAAAGTAACAGAAGACTCAAAACTCCGAGAGGAAAGACTCAGATTCAACTCTGATTTAGATTATCTGCTGCCCACAATTACAAGGTTCAAGGTCTCGCTCAATGAGACCAGAAGAAAAACCAGAGAATGGTGAGGGGCAAAAATAATGTGTCTGGGTTTGTCTCCCTCCTGCCTTGTGTTTGAACTGCTGGAAGGAGATTTTCAGAAGAGACACCAGGTCAGGCATGGCTGTGCGAGGTTGGCAGGCAGGGAACAAAGTGTATTTTGTAGTTGTCAGCAAAGAACTGGCAACAGAAAGCAACACAAGAAGTTAAGATCAGCATACAGCAGAATAAAAAGGGAAAAGAACCACCTTTTATTAGAAATCCCAAAGCTATTTATTACTCGCACATGGTCATAGATGTGATATTTGTCCCTAGGTGAGACCTACTAAGCTTATAAATATGTTTTAATTAAAATCAGTTCCCTAAATGCCCTGCCCTTCCTATCATCATTCAACATCAAAACAACAACATCAACAACAACAAAATTCCATGTTTCATAGATGTCCTCTGACAACACACACATTTAATACATTTTCAAGGCCAGAATAAGAGCTGGCACCTGAGATCTGCACAGTCACACTCGGGTACAAGCCATGCTGTGAAGTACACAAGTCACAGTGAAAAGAGGCTTTTCCTTAGTTTCAAACTTAAGTAAGAGAACAGAGGCTGTAACAACAGCTTCATCCTTGTTCTGTAGCATCCCTTCAGAAAAACTGAAGACAAAGGTGAACTGGTCAGGAAAAAAAAAAGGCAGGTTGTGCAGCCAGCTCATGAGGACCCAGAAAAATGTACTACTTTATTTTTTAAAATGAGTATTTTTAAATCAATATATTTAAACTGGCGCATCTTTCTTTGAACCAGCTGGTGGGAGACACCAGTGGTGACAAGATACAGAATTAGCTGAAACTCCAGCCTGACTCACTCTGGCACTTCTCGTGCTCCACTACAACTTTCAAATCAGGTCAAGAAGCTTGTGTAACAGGAAGTTTGTATCCACTTATCCTTATCTCCTGTCTCCACTGGTGTGACTCTAGAACACTTAGCCCCTAATTTATAGGGTAATACCAATAAACAAACAGATAGAACAACTGCCCCCTGAGGAGAAAGGAAGGAAAAGGGTCAAAATCCCTTCTGCTTTAAAGACGCAGGACGGACTGTGGTGTAAATTTCAGTTTGGTCTGAAGTAAACCAGGTAAAATATTCATTTGTGTTTCCATGCTGTTGATTTGATGCTAGAGACATTTTGAACGTAAATACCACATAAGTGCCTTTACCAATTCATTTAGGAATAAAGACAAGGCATAGGATGCATACTTACTCCTTAGTGTCACTGTATGGCACTAAAATGCCCAGAAATCCCAGCAAACAACTATTTCTAACTGACTCTCCGAATGACTTTCTCCTTGATGTTATCATGTGCGAGAAAACGTTGGTGAAAGAGGAAACAAACAAAACCAAAACACTGATGAAAAGAAGGGGCTTGGGGATTTCCCCCCCTCCTCTGCATACATGTTTCTTGGATTGTATCAAGTTGGAGCCTTAAAAGGGGAAAACATATTGAGGACAGAACAGCAAAGCTTCAAGGGAAAAACACTACTGCATGAAGCCAACACAACTCATACCAAATTTTCCCTCCCATGGAGATCCGTATCGGGAATCTCCAGTAATAAGTTATAGGACAAAGAGGTGTAAATCAGCCAAACAGAGTACTTTNAAAAAAAAAAAAAAAAAAAAAAAAAATCAGCCAAACAAAGTACTTTGTACCACTGCCTGGATGCAAAGCTAAGGCACAGCACTGGGTTCTGGAATTTGCAGCCACGCTGAAGCATTAATAAAGGGACTATTAATTTGTCTGAATGCGTTCAGAGGTCATCACGATGCTTAATTTCCAGCGTTAGCTATTTTACCAGCAGCCGTCAGCGAACTCTTCTGCGGTGCCTGCACCAGGCCATGCCGTGCCACCACGGCCACAAGGCTGGACTCCTCGGTAGAAGCCAGCCGGGCTTGTAATTCACACAGGAAGCTTAACCGTGGGCCACACAAACCCGCCCGGCACAGAGAACGGTCCCCGGGCCCCCGTTTTAGCGACCCGCGCTACCACCGAAGGGCTCGCAAGGTCCCCTGGAGATGCCGACACAAACTTTTGTCCCGGCAGGAGTAAGGGCATTCCCCTCTCTCAGGGAGGCAGCAGGCGAGCAGCCCAGCCCGCACCCAGCCGTGGGGCAGGGGCTGCCGGTCCCGGCGCCCGTCCCGGTGCCGGTGGGAGCGGAGGCGGCGCTGCCGGTGTCCGAGCGCCGGCCTCCGCGCCCGGGGCTCCCGCCGGGGCGGATGAGGCGCCCAGGTGGCAGCGGGCACGGCCGGAGCCGCTCCCTGCCTCCCGCCTGCGACTCGCCCGAGACTCTTCCCCGCTTATTTGACTCGAAAAAAGAAAAAAAAAAATTCCTAATTAACAAAAGATTAAGACAGCCGTAGTATACATTTACCGTAAGGCCGGTTACCGCTTTAATCTCGCGGCTACTTAGACACGGGGATAAACCCGGCGAGGATTAACCAGGTCAACTATATACAGCCCCGGCAGCCGCTCAGGCCGCGCTCCCGCGGANGCTCGGGCCGCCCTCCCGCGGAGCCCCCCGCCGCCCCACCGCTCGCCCCCCGGCGGGACGGAGCCCACCCCCGGGGGGGGCCGCGCCCCCGCCCCGCACCCCCCCACTCACCCAGCTTCTCCGCCCGCAGCCAGAGCGGGGCCGAAGCTCCGAGCAGCAGCGAGAGCAGCAGCGAGGGGGCGACCCGCGCCCGCCCGGCGGGGCCCATGGCTCCAGCGCTCGGCGGGGCGGGCAAGGCACAACTTCCCCACTTCCCTCCTGTTCCTTTCTCTTCCTCTCCTCTTCCTCCTCCTCCTCGCCGGGGCGGCTCCGAGGCCAGCCCGCGCTCCCGCGGAGGGGGGCGGCCGCCCACCGGCATCCTTCCCCCCCACAGGTGTCCCTGGGGAGGCGGAGAAGGCGCCGTGCGGGGCTTCCTCCGGCCCCGCCGGCAGCCGGGCTGCAGCGCTGCCGCCTCCCGCCGCCCCAGCCCNTCCCGCCGGGGCGGATGAGGCGCCCAGGTGGCAGCGGGCACGGCCGGAGCCGCTCCCTGCCTCCCGCCTGCGACTCGCCCGAGACTCTTCCCCGCTTATTTGACTCGAAAAAAGAAAAAAAAAAATTCCTAATTAACAAAAGATTAAGACAGCCGTAGTATACATTTACCGTAAGGCCGGTTACCGCTTTAATCTCGCGGCTACTTAGACACGGGGATAAACCCGGCGAGGATTAACCAGGTCAACTATATACAGCCCCGGCAGCCGCTCAGGCCGCGCTCCCGCGGA